>CM027584.2:2068777-2510890 GCA_015852605.2 Populus deltoides | reverse complement strand
GTAATTCTGTCCATAATTCATATGTTATTCTGTTCAGATTCTCGGAATAGGATCCAGGGACCAATCTGCAAATTTTCCAAAGTTTGGGGACTAAACTGTAATTTTCCAAAATTGAGGGACCAAATTGAATTTTCGTCATCTTCAACCTCCAACTCAGAATTATCACAGATTACCTACTGTTCTTGCCAAATTTCTAACTCAACATTCACCATTTACACAAAATCATAACTCAAAATCATCATCTTTCAATTCAATCTCTCAAAATCATCCAAATAATCAAATACCCACAACAATTAACCCATAACATTCAACTTAATTCATCAATCAAACCCAAAACACAAATTTTCAAAACCCTAACATTTATCAAAACCAAAATTAAAAGCTCAATAATACAAATTTATACATTTAACAACCTAAATCTTACCTTTTTACTTATTTCCTCCAACTCCTTTCTATTTCCTTTCTAATTTCCCTCTTTTCTCTCTTCTTCTTCTTTCTCCCTTCTCCCTTCTCTCTCACGGTTTTTCACTCAAAATATTCAGATCTCTTCTTTTGTTTTTTTTTTTTTTATTTATATATATCATCTCTTACACAATTACTACAATACCCCTCATTTAATTTATTCCTACATCTAAGCATTCAAGGACTTTATTGTATTTTCCTACTCATTTATTCAAAACATCACAATCTCCCCACCTTATAAAAGTTTCAGTCCTCGAAACTTAAGAGAAAAAAGATTGAATACTTACCGAGATTATCGAAAAGATGAGGATACTCCTCACGCATCTTATCCTCGAGCTCCCATGTCGCTTCCTCACGTGAATGACCCTTCCATTTCACTTTTCATGAAGCTATATCCTTTGACCTAAGCTTCCTCACTTGCCGGTCGACTATAGCTTCCCGGTTGCACCTCATAAACCATATCATCCCTTAATTCAATGGGATAAACCTCTAATACATGCGATGGATCCGACATATACTTCCTTAGCATGGAAACATGAAATACTGGGATGGATAGCGGACAAGTTTGGTGGTAATGCTAACCTATAAGCAACCCCCCAACTCTCTCCAGAATCTCATACGGTCCAATAAATCGAGGACTCAACTTGCCTTTCTTCCCAAACCTGAATACTCCTTTTGTCGGTGATACTTTTAAAAACACACAATCACCCACTGAAAACTCTAAGTCACGCCTTCTTTTATCTGCGTAACTCTTTTGTCTGCTTTGAGCTGTTTGAAGCTTATTTCTAATTACCTCTATCTTCTCCGAGGTAATCTGGATCAACTCTGGTCCCATTAGCCTCTTCTCACCAACCTCAAACCAACAAACCGGTGATCTACACTTCCGACCATACAAAGCCTCATAAGGTGCCATCTCTATGCTAGCCTGATAACTGTTGTTGTAAGCAAATTCCACTAATGGTAGGAACTTACTCCAACCAACTCCAAAATCCATAACACAAGCCCTTAGCATATCCTCCAAGATCTGAATAGTCCTCTCCGGATTGACCATCCGTCCCGAGGGTGAAAAGTCAGACTTCAATCGCACTTTAGTACCCATAGCTTCTTGGAATTTCACCCAAAACCGCGATGTAAACTGTGGACCTCTATCAGACACTATCGAGATTGGCACTCCATGCAACCGTACAATCTCACTAATAAACAATTCTGCCAACTTGGCATATCCATAAGTAATCTTAACTGGCAGAAAATGGGCTGATTTTGTCACCGGTCAACAATCACCCATATTGAATCATAACCCTCCCGACTCCTAGGCAATCCTCGCACAAAGTCCATTGTGATCCTTTCCCACTTCCATTCTGGAATCAACAATGGTTGCAACAATCCAGGAGGTTTCTGGTGTTCACCCTTTACCCTCTGACAGGTCAAACACCTAGAAACAAAGTCTGCTACATCAGCCTTCATCCTATTCCACCAATAACACACCTTAAGGTCTTTATACATCTTGGTGGAACCTGGATGCATTGTGTAAACTGTCTGATGTGCCTCTACCATCAATTCTCTCCTCAGATCATCTACATCAGGTACACAAAGCCTATCCTTATATCTCAGCACATCATCATCACCTATCACAAAACCTGCAGCCTTACCCTGCTCAACCTCATTTCTAATCCTGAGTAGTGAATCATCTTTCTTCTGAGCTGCTTTTATCTTATCAAACAAATCCGACTTAACCTGAAAGTAAGCAATCATTGCTCCAGCTTCACTAAGATCAAATCTGACTCCTTCATCCACCAACTCATGCAGCTCCCTTTATCGGAGGTCTTCGATTCCTCCCGAATATGAGCTAAGCTCCTCGATGATTTTCTACTCAAAGCATCGGCAACTACATTTGCCTTACCCGGTGGTACTTGTATAGTACAATCATAATCCTTCAGCCAGTTCCATCCATCTCCTCTCGCCTCGAGTTTAGATCCCTCTCGCGAAAGATGTATTTCAAACTCTTGTGATCCCGTGGAAGATCTCACAAGTTTCACCATACAAGTAGTGCCTCCAAATCTTCAAGGCAAAAATTACAGTTGCGCCATCTCTAAATCATGTGTAGGATAGTTCTGTTCATGCTTCTTTAGCTGCTGTGAAGCATAGGCAATAACCTTGCCATGCTGTATTAGAACACATCCTAAACCCACTCTCGAAGCATCACAATACATCGTGGTGTAACCACCGGAACTCGATGGTACTGCTAGAACAGCGCGTAGTCAATCTCTCTTTCAACTCTAAGAAACTTTTCTCACAAGCTTGGGACCACGAAACTTAACATTTTTCTGCGTTAACTTAGTCAATGGTGCAAATCCGAGAAAAGTTCTCCACAAACCTCCGATAATAGCCGGCCAAACCTAAGAAACTTCTAATCTCTGTCGCCGAAGTAGGTCTAAGCCACTGCTTAACTGCTTCAATCTTTTGAGGATCAACCTCAATCCCATTCCTTGACACTACATGCCCAAGAAATGCTACACTCTCCAACCAAAACTCACTCTTTGAGAACTTGCCATACAACTGATGTTCTCGCAGAGTTTGAAGTACCATTCTCAAGTCTTTGCTCATGCTCCTCCCTAGACCTCGAATACACCAAAATATCATCAATAAAAACTATCACAAATCGATCAATAAACTGCCCAAATACTCTATTCATTAAATCCATAAAAGCTGCTGGTGCATTCGTCAACCCAAAAGACATCACTAAGAACTCATAATGACCATACCGAGTTCTAAAAGCCGTCTTCAAAATGTAATCCTCTCTTATCCTCAACTGATGATACCCAGATCGAAGATCGATCTTAGAAAAGAATTGAGCTCCATGCAATTGGTCAAACAAATCATCTATGCGAGGGAGTGGGTATCTATTTCAATGTCACCCGATTCAATTGCCTGTAATCAATACACAGCCTCAAAGTGCCGTCTTTCTTCCTCACAAACAATACTGGGGCTCCCAAGGGACACACTTGGTCGGATAAACTTTTTATCCAACAAATCCTGCAGCTTGCTCCTTTAGCTCCCTCAATTCTGTGGCGCCATTCTATATGGTGCCATTGATATTGGTTCGATGCAGGAACCAAATCAATACAAAACTCAATTTCTCTATATGGAGGCAATCCGGGTAAGTCATCCGGGAAAGACATCAATAAACTCCCTAACTATAGGGACTTGGTCTAATTGAGGAACTTCTTTCTCTACATCCACTATGTATGCTAGGTAGCACTGTACCCCTTTTCTGGCCATTTTCCTCGAGATAGCCGACAACATAATTGATGGAGACCCAATCTTATCTCCTTGAAATACCAACCCAACTTCTTCATCTAGATCAAATATTATTTTCTTACCCCAACAATTTACCGAAGCCCTATGCTTTGCCAACCAATCCATTCCTAAAATCACATCAAAATCAACCATATCTAAGACATTTAAGTCTCCCATAAAAATCTTATCTCCAATCTCTATTTCACAATCTAGATACACATACTTCACTAATATTAATTCATCTAAGGGAGTGGAGACTGAAATTGGGGATTTTAACAAAGTTGGTTGTTTATCTAACCTCATGGCAAAATATGGGGAAACAAATGAATGAGTTGCACCCGTATCAAACAACACTTTTGCTTCAAAAGAGCAAACAGGAAGAATACACGAAACAACCGTGTTGGATGCTCGAGCATCCCGCCTGAGTCAAGGCAAAAACTCTAGCATGCCCCGACTCTGTGATCCGACCTCTATCACTGCACCGCGCCTCTCGACCACGGCCACCAAAACCTCTACCCCCAGAGCCACGTGGAGTCGATGGTGCCCGAATAGGATGCTTTGGACCAAGCGAGATAACCCCGGGCCGACAACCGTCTCCTCGGGCACTCTCCGATCTTATGACCTATCCGGCCACAACTAAAACAAGCCCCGGTCCTTACGAGCACTCTGCACTAGTATGACTTCCTCCACAAGGTCGACATGAAGAACTATCACTAGGTGTAATAAATGAACTACGAGGTGCAGTCTGAACTAAACTCTGAGTACCACTACTGCCACTCTGACCGCCTAAGCCACTAACTGACGGTCTCTGTCTAAACCTCCTCTGAACCCATGAGCCCTGACGGCCACTTCGTCCCCTAGACGGACCTGCACTTAATCCCTGTTGCCTAAAAGACTGACCCTCTTCTCTAGGCCTCTTAGATTGGCCTGCAGTCATATCCTCCAATTCTCGCGCCTCTATCAATCTGGCGCTATCAACAGCTGAGGAGTATGATGGAAACACCTGTGACACCATCACCTTATACATAGAGGATTTGAGTCCTCTAATAAACCTCTTCACCCTCCACTCCTCAGTGGGTAGAAGATGTTCTGCATACCTAGACAGCTGAGTGAACTTCAGATCATACTCATCCACTGTCATGCTCCCCTGAGATAGCCTCTCAAACTCATAAAGTCGAGCATCCCTGACGCTCTGAGGGAGAAACCTGTCTAGGAACATGGAGCTAAACTCCTTCCATGTCCACTGAGCCTCTACTGGTCTTGCTCTTTTCCTGGACTCAAACCAAGAGATTGCCACATCTCCTTCCAACCTGAACGATGCCAAACTCACAGCTCGGTGGTCCAGTACATCCCAAAGCTTCACACCGTCGCCAAATATCATCTAGGAACCTCTGAGGATCCTCTGAACTATCCATCCCAGTAAAAATAGGAGGTGCCAACTTCATGAAGTCATTCAACGGCACATTAACTCCCTGAACAGTGTGGGATGTCGAGGGTACATCTCTATCCCTCCTTCTATCTCTCTCCATAGAAAACTCTATCCAGTCCGCACAACCCGACTAAGTTCTTGTGAAACTCAGAATGTGTTCCGAGGTCGGCTACCCCCATACCTGTTTCATCAACAATATCTTCCTCTTCTATCTCCCGAGGCTCTTCCTCCACCGGGTGGAGGTACCTCCTCAACATGTTGAGGCACGGGTGCACCGCGCCTCCTTCTCCGCCTTGCGGTTCTCAACCGCCCAATAGGGACATCATCCCGATCATCATCTACTCTAATAGTATCACTATTCGCCTATTCCTCGGCATTACCTAAAATAAAAGTGAGAGCACTCAAGTCATGCTAGAACAATAGCATGATAATTATCACAAAATTATAGGAAAGCATATCTATCACAAGGAAGAAGACATGCTTAATGAGAATTCAGAATTTCAAAGACAACAAACAAGACGATACGGATCCTAATGCTCCACTTATTATGAACTTTAATTATATTATTGTTTCTTTAACCTAAAGCTCTGATACCAAGTTTGTCACGACCCGAATCCCGGATCCATGACCGGCACATAGGCAAGGTTCCCCTCCAAGGTTCCATACCTATGCGAACCCAAACTTACACACAAACTTATCCTAACTCAATCAGAGTTCAACGCAGCATTAATAACAAAATCAACTTCATATATAACTGAATTGTCTTAATACAAGAGTTAATATAAATTCGGAGTTTTGGAGCACTAACTAGACATAAAGGAAAATGTACAAATTACAACCAAAAAGAGCAGGTTCGGAAAGTCCAACAAAAGTGACTGCTATCAAGCTATAAGCCTGAAAAGGATAAATAATGAGAGGGTGAGTTCAACAACTCAGTGAGTAGATAACGTTCAATATACACACACGAGGTAATATAACAATGAGAAATATATATACAAGTATGGCTTTAGGTTCTTATGGAAGTGTTCTCAAATTGGCCATAACAAGAAGATCATATGGTAAAACTTCGTCAGAAAATCAAAATGCAATGAGCATGAGGCTCCGTACTGTGGGATGATCAGTCCACACAGGTTGGTGACTCCCCCGACCAACTAGGGTTCAGATACGATGTGCACAAAGACTAACACTATCCTGTTAGCATGGGTATTCGACCGACATACCATAGGTTCATAATCATAATCAAACAGACATATTCATATCTCAAGGCTCAACTCATGACATCAATCAAATGAGGAGCTATCAATTCAAATTCAATTCAAAATATATCTTGGTTCATATCAAGAATTGGGATTCAACAATTGATCATGCTTTATCAAAACAAGGATAATAATCAACATATATATTATCAAGAAGCATGATCCAATTCATATTAACAAAATCAAATATTTATAATATTTCTCATGCATATGGAAAATTATCCACTCGCGACTCAAAAGCAAACGAAGCCAAAAGCGGACAACAAGAAAATCCTACTTGGCGCTCACGGTAGAATATCGAGGATTATCTCGAATATAAAGGAGACATATTCAAGAATGACTCAAAAGAACATATAACCTATTTAATACACTTATCTAAGGGTGTATTCCATAACCCTATATGTTTTGAACTAACTAGTCAATTTTCTCAAAAACCTAAAATTTAACGGTTTTCCCGAAATCTAATCCATAATAAAACAATTAATAAAATTGGAAATAATTCACTAAATAACCCTTAATTATTCATCAAACTAATCTGCAAAAGTTAATATTACAGCTAGGGACTAATCTGTAATTTATCCTATTTTTAAGGGTCAAATTGCAACTTTTGTCAAATTGAAGGACTAAATTGAAATTGTCATAAATCCATTGCTATACTGAATTTCTGACCATAATCAGTCCTCATTTCTGTCCAGATCATCTCATTATACTCCAAGGACCATTCTGGAATTTTACCAAATTTTTAGGGTTAAATTGTAATTTGTGTCAAATTGGAGGACTAAATTGAAAGTGTTAAATTCTCTTATCTATACAGTAATTCTGTCCATAATTCATATGTTATTCTGTTCAGATTCTCGGAATAGGATCCAGGGACCAATCTGCAAATTTTCCAAAGTTTGGGGACTAAACTGTAATTTTCCAAAATTGAGGGACCAAATTGAATTTTCGTCATCTTCAACCTCCAACTCAGAATTATCACAGATTACCTACTGTTCTTGCCAAATTTCTAACTCAACATTCACCATTTACACAAAATCATAACTCAAAATCATCATCTTTCAATTCAATCTCTCAAAATCATCCAAATAATCAAATACCCACAACAATTAACCCATAACATTCAACTTAATTCATCAATCAAACCCAAAACACAAATTTTCAAAACCCTAACATTTATCAAAACCAAAATTAAAAGCTCAATAATACAAATTTATACATTTAACAACCTAAATCTTACCTTTTTACTTATTTCCTCCAACTCCTTTCTATTTCCTTTCTAATTTCCCTCTTTTCTCTTCTTCTTCTTCTTTCTCCCTTCTCCCTTCTCTCTCACGGTTTTTCACTCAAAATATTCAGATCTCTTCTTTTGTTTTTTTTTTTTCTATTTATATATATCATCTCTTACACAATTACTACAATACCCCTCATTTAATTTATTCCTACATCTAAGCATTCAAGGACTTTATTGTATTTTCCTACTCATTTATTCAAAACATCACAGAAAATGGAAGTAAACATTTGTCATTGCTATTATAAGAAAACTTGTCTTTGGGTTTCGGGCTCAGTTTACCCTTTTGTCAGTTCATTTTGATCAATCAAATCAATTTAGCTACCTCATAACGTAAGATTAGGTAACAGTGGCCAGGGGAAGAATTCCTCCGAGCTACCACTGCTTTAATATAAAAACTATGATATTGGGTGTTGGTATCTGGCTTTGTATATCATAATAAAAAGTTTTTAATTTATTGTAAAATAATTATTCAATTTAAAAATTTAAACTCTAACGTCAATTTAAACAACCATTCAACCTAAAAATATCCCTTAAACTACATGTAAAAGCAGAAACAAATAAAAAAATTTTATCTTTTGAATTAAATCAATTAATATCAAGATACTTCAAATTGTCAAACATTATGATATTATAGAAGTTAAATTATGTATTATTTGCACCCTTATTAATTTTAAGCAAATATTTTTTTAATAAATTTAAGTGATAAAATAGTATTTTTTTCAAAAATAATTAAGAATTTAAATTCAATATATACTGAGAAAAAAAAAACAATATTTATTTTTTATTACTTTTTTTAATTTTAGTTTTATAATAAACAATTTTAAATTCAATAAAAAATTTTAAGCACCAGTTATCAAGTTGAAAAGCTATTAAAATTTATAAAATTTGTGTTAGGTATTTTTAGTGAGTGTAAAAGATATTACTATTTCTGTTTAAAAATAATAAAGATAATATAAATAAATAGTTATAGTTATAATAAATATTACAATATTTTTTTAAAATATGATAAATATAATTAAATTAATAAATAATATATTGTATATGAATAATAGATAATTAAATTTTGTTTTGCCACCTGCTTGCAAAAAGAATCTGATCAGCAGGGACTAGTTTCTTAGGTAATGATGCTATGGTTTCCTTGTCTTTTTCAGTCAACAAGAGTGCATATAAATATGTGTCTGTTACGTGTCTGTAATTATTTAGGTGGTAGTTTAATTGTAAGAGTTTGGAACTAAAAAATTTGTTTTTTTTGTAGTTTTAGGTTCGAGCCCTGTGATTGTTTATATGATGGTCACTGGAGGCTTATATAGTTATTAACATCAGGGCCCGTGCGATTAGTCGAGGTACACGCAAGCTGGTCCGGACATCAATGATAAACTAAAAAAAAAAAGTGTGTGTGTAAGATACTTACGTAATTTCCCTTCGAATAGTTACATAACAGAAGCTATATTCAATTGCTTACAGCTGGAAGTGTAGTTTGCCGTTCTTGAAGTGAAGTTTCTTTTGGAAAAAAAATATATATATAAAAAAAATTTGTCAATAATTTCAGGAGGTGGGAGGCGCTGGTCTAAGACATCCTTCAAGACTGTATTGTGACCAATTGGTGATGATGAGGAGGTGGAGGCAGATAACATCAGAGATGAGATGAAATCGCCAGGATGCTTTCCCATCATTACTTCCAATGTTAATACTCCAAAGCTATACACATCACACTTCTCATCCACTTTCATTGTGTATGCCAACTCTGCAAAAGCGGGTGGTCATGCTATATTTTGCCAAAATAATTTACTGCACCTATTTTGTTTTCAAGTGGTTTTGTAAACTAACCTACTGTAGAAGGTGATATTGAAACTTAACTACATACCTGGAGCTGTGTACCCAAAGGTGCCAGCAAATGATGTCCAATTGGACGAGTCAGGCATTAAGAGCCTAGCTGTGCCGAAGTCAGAGACACGAGCCTCATATTCTGAATCCAAAAGAACATTGTTGCTGGAAATGTCTCTATGAATAATCGGAGGGGAGCAGTCATGGTGCATGTAGGATAAAGCATTGGCTACGCCTTTGATAAGATTGATCCTTTTATCCCAATCCATCTTTCCTGCTTGTTCCTCGTCGTTCAGTACCTTTCTTAAACTTCCCCTTTCCACAAATTCATATACCAAAAATGAGTGTTTGGCATGCGAGCAGAAACCATACAGCTTCACAATATTTCGATGCCGTATACCCATTAAGACATCAATCTCGCTTCTAAAAGCTTTCAAGCTGCTCATCTCAACTTCTGGTGTTTGGTGGAATTTCTTCACGGCAAGGACTTGTTCTGATGGAAGTACAGCTTTGTATACAACTCCATACCCTCCAGTACCAATGCAATATTTGGAGTCGAATTCCTCTGTTTTTAGATTTAATTATTAATAGAATGAAACTAATTTCTTAATATATTATTAATGATAAAATAATTTCAATTAAACATATTTTTACGTAGTCACATTAATTTAATTGTTTTTTATTTTCTTAAAAAATCTAGACTTGCTAGGTTATGGAACGAGGAGCATGCTATGGCAATGTCTGAAAGAAGCAAAGGGTTCCGTTTTAGAGCCTAGTTTTGAAAATGCGCTCTAAAGCCCCTCTAAATTCTCAAAGCCAACAACGTGCTCAATCAACAAACGAGCAGAAAAATGTCCTTCTCCTTCTCTATCTCCAAACCTCTTGCCTTCCCTCAACAACCCCTATTCTCTGTAAGTATCTCGCTCTCACCATCTATCTCTATGTCTGTATTTGTGTCTGTGTTCGTGGACATGTGGGTGTCTGAGTGTTTTGATTTTGATGCGTAAACATGGAATATTGTTGCAGAGTCTTGGTGGGAACAAAAGGGCAAGTGGGATATGGAGAAACCATCAAGTAGTGAATAAATTAGTGGCAAGAGCAGGTCCAAAGAAGATATCTTTTGGTAAAGATTGTAGAGAAGCCTTGCAGGCAGGAATTGATAAGCTTGCTGATGCTGTTTCTCTCACTTTAGGGCCTCAAGGTAAAATGAGTTCTGCTTCTTTTCCATGTTTTGTATGGATTTTTTTCTTTGTTTTTTCAATTTTGGTTCTTCAAGCTTAAGTTTTACAAGACGACACATTTGTAATTGTTGTTGTTCAAATAATAAAACCACTACTTAAATAATTCCTTGTGCAACCATAAGAGGGACTAATTCTGAGAGAAAAAGATCATTTTTGTTTTATTGTATAGTAAATTGTCAGTCTTTATTGGTGGTGACGGTGTTAAGTCAGTAAGATGTGAAACTATGCAGGTCGTAATGTCGGTGTTACAATAGCTCGTGCAATAGAGCTTCCGGATTCAATGGAGAATATTGGAGCAATTTTAATCCAAGAGGTCATTCATGGTTGCTACATTATCCTCTCCTTAATATTTTGTTGATGTGTTATTTGATGCTGATCGATTATAAATGTGATATTGAAGTGACTTATTGCAGGTTGCTAGTAAAATGAATGATATGGCTGGAGATGGCACTACTACTGCTATTATTTTGGCTCGTGAAATGATCAAAACAGGGATGCTGGCAGTCAGTTTTGGGGCTAACCCTGTTTTTGTAAAGAAAGGAATGGATATGGCTGTCAAAGAGTTGGTCAAAGTGTTGAAGAAGAATAGTTTTCCAGTAAAAGGGAAGGATGATATAAAAGGTCTCTATGTCATCTTTATTTAAACTTTGTTCAAAACCATCGTTTTGACTTGGAAACTACAATCTAGAATTTCTTCTCCTTGCAGCAGTCGCTTCAATTTCTGCTGGAAATGATGAATTTGTTGGGAACCTAATTGCTGAAACTATAGAGAAGATTGGCTCTGATGGAGTAATCTCTCTTGAATCATCTTCAACCTCTGATACATTTGTGATAATAGAAGAAGGAATGAAGGTGATTAAGCTGATTCTAGTTCTCAATATGGGTTGAAAAACCTTGGCAGATAAATCACTGGAAAATTAGCTTTACATCAAAGTTTGTGTTAGAAGTTTATGATTTTATGCTATATCATTAGTCAGTCTGAATGGGTAAACCATTCATTATCTGTAAATATTTAGGTTGGTTGAGCTTCTGCTCTTTGTACTTTCCAGGTTAACTATTTTGTTTTTTCAGTAACAGGGTAGCAATACTTGTGTAAACACTCTGCTTCCTATGAGTGGATAAATTTTTCAACTTTTTCTCTGTTTATGAAGTATGTATATTTTCATTTCCAGTTAAGTTTGGTGTTCTTTCTCTGCAGTTTGACAAGGGTTATATGTCACCCCAATTCATCACAAACCAGGAAAAATCTTTGGTGGAGTTTGACAAGTAATTCATCACAAATAATAAATTCTTTACTTGGATGCTTGCGCAAGATCTTATTCTGTTCTCATATTACTATCATAGGTAGGTCATTGCATCTGATATGCTGTGTAATTCATGCCGTACCAAAACCATCAGGTGCTGATTTTCTCTCTGGTGATTTTGGGCTGACACTCGGAAGTGTAACCTCGGATCAACTTGGCATTGCACGAAAAGTTACCATAACAAGTAATTCAACAACCATAGTTGCTGACTCAGCTACCAAAGCTGAAATTCAGGCAAGAATTCTGCAGATAAAAAAGGACCTCGCTGAAACAGATAATGCTGCCCTTTCAAGAAAGCTCTCAGAGAGAATTGCTAAATTATCTGGTGGTGTGGCTGTAATCAAGGTTTGTGATCAAGCTCTCAGAAAGAATTGCTAAACTTGTATACAATAAATTTCGGAAAAATAGATGGGCATCTTGACAAATCTGGCTATAAGTGTGAAGAATTACTGCCAAGGACATAGGCTCCTTGAGTGGCATTAGTTCAGTAGCAGGGATGAATTTTCTGCCCTGTTTTCCTTAAGAAATACTAAGACAAACGACAGGACTCTAATATTTTGTTTGGTGGTGTTTTATTTTAAAGTTATCTTTAGATTTAACTTGTTTAGCACACACGGAGACAGAACTTGAAGATAGGAAACTCAGAATTGAAGATGCAAAGAATGCTACATTTGCTGCCATGGATGAAGGGATAGTACCTGGTGGTGGTGCAACATATGTACATCTCTCGGAGCAGATCCCCTCAATAAAAAATTTCATGAAAGATGAAAATGAGAAGATTGGTGCTGATATTGTTGCAAAGGTCTGTTCTCGGTTCCTTTCTTTTTTCAAAAGTTATTTTCTTCACACTTTCGCCTCACCAGGATTTGATCTAAGGTGATTTTCTTTTCTTTTGTGAGATGTGCCTTTTATGCTCATTTCTTTATTTGGATCGGTGAATTTTGCGTCTCAATTTGAAATAAGCAGCGTTTGTGAATGAGTTACCATGCACAAGTGCTATAGGGGCTGGTGCTAAAGCAGATTACTGCACAAGACTTGTAAAACGGACCAAGGTTCCTTTCAAAATTAGTGATAAAGTTGGACATCCTTGTGAAATGGTTATAAATGCAGGGCGTAGCATGGTGAAACCCTACAAGTAGTGGTTTCTATATGACTATAAAGGGAAATTTCTTCTCCCATGTAGGAACACATAGCAATGATGCATTACAGGCACTTCTTGCACCTGCAAAAACAATTGCAACTAATGCAGGGGTTGATGGAGCAGTTGTGGTGGAGAATATTCGATCTTGTGACTGGAGAACTGGTTACAATGCAATGACTGGTAGATATGAAGATCTTCTCAATGCAGGGGTGGTAGATCCTTGTAGAGTTTCTAGGTGTTCACTTCAAAGTGCTGTCTCAATTGCTGGTTGAAAAAATAAAGAAGCCCACGCCCGCTGTCCCTTCTGTTCCTGGAATTACACCCTGAGAAAAATGGAAAAGAGCTGTTAAAATTGGAGAAAGAAGAAGAAATTTTATTGCTCTGATGGCTTACATCAACAGTTTTGAGTTGGCTGGTCTGAATGAAATTTGAAGTGCAGGAGTAAATCTCATGTAGATTATTATCAATGATGTCAAGAGTACAGAGAACAGATTTCCCTTCTCAATCCCTACTCTAAATATGAAAATCATTTTCTTCTTCTTGCTTACTTTCTCTTCTTTCTCGACATCCATGTCATGACCATCCCCCTTTTTCCTCTTTAATGTTTAATTTGCTCTCTGCTGTCTACTTCATTGTTGTCTCTCCTCAGTCGTACCCAATGCACCTTCTAATATAAGCTCATGAATATTACTAGTACTCATGAACGCTCTTCTTTTTGACACACTTGCCATCTTTCTTACTTTCATTTCTTTTCTCATCTTCCTCTTCCTCTTCCTCTGCCTCCTTTTCCTCATTTCGTTTAACTATTTCAAAGTTACCCTCCCAATCAGTCTTTGCTTGAAAAAACAGCAACGCATTGAATCCGCTAATTTTAAGTGGAAATTAGAGGCTGCAACCCTGTCCACTTCCTGGGAATCTCCACAACACCATTGATTGCTCATGTTAATTGCTTGAAATATGTAAAGTGTATGGCTAACCCGATAATGAAAGTTTTGTAAGGAACTGAAGCAGGCTACCATAAGGCAAGATCTATTAGATTTTTTGAAGCCCAGAGGGAAAGATACAGAGACGCTCTGTTTTTGTTTGATAAACATAGACTTTTTCTGGCTGTAGGTTTGGTCTTCTCTCAATTCCGGAAATCCCACTTATAATTCAGCATAATCGCGTAAACCCTTGAAAACTGTTGAAAATTACAAAATGTTTTGATGCCAAGGCCCGTTGGCCTTCCAGGAACAAAATTAACCTGAACCTTGAGAGAAAATTATGTCTACAATTCTACAACAGAGTGTTTGAACAGAAGCAACATTCCTTATCACAGGGCTGGGAAGTACACCACGGATAGTTTTGAATTTTTAATTCAAGGTTTTTTAGATTCAAATCCTGGAAAAGGTCAAGGGGGTAGAGATTTGAGATTAGAGGATGGCTATCTCCTATTATATGGATTAAATCTCATTGAACACCTAGCATATTTATTATACAACCAAGTTAGCCTGAAAAATAATAAGATAAAAGTGTGGAAAATATTTGTTTTTATTAAAATTATGTGTGGGTACATCGTAAATTGTTTACAAAATAATACTTGAAGACTTGAATCTTCATGAGTAAGAGATTTGGTGCTTTGCAAGAACATGTAGGTGAAGACCTGACATGTTCACGAGTATTACTTATTTGAAAAATAAATATGGAATTTCAACGTGACAAATGACGTTATTTGATTTTCCAGGACGGGTTTGGTTTGATTGTGGAAATTTTGTTCACCAATATTGTACGGTCTTTGTGTTGGCATTTGGATTGTTTATTACTCTCCAAAAAAAATATGTAGTAGGAAGGCAATTGATGCAAATGAAGGCAATAAATTACATGACTCTTTGGACGGAATATCTAACACAGACAATAACACCTCTTGAAGGGAGGGGGACGCTATTGCTACCTGAGCCACGGGTTTATTGGCGATGACTTGATTATTGAATATTACATTTTGTCAAACAAGTTGTTTTTCACAAGACGCCCAAGTATACTATAAAAATTCAGCCAATAACATTTTTGTGAACCAGTATATCTTCCAATTCCATCGTGGAGAATAGCTTTGGCAATGGAGGCCAACGAGTTGTAAGCTCTGTAGAAACTTGTCGCATTGTTGGCCGATAATGGGGATCGGTCTGCAAGCAAGCAAACGCCAGTTTTGCAACATGTGCCACACCGTCCGCAAGTTCGTTTTCAGGAGGTGGGAGGCGCTGGTCTAAGCAAACGCTTGGTGATGATGAGGAGGTGGAAGCAGATAACATCAGAGATGAGATGAAATCGCCAGGATGCTTTCCCATCATTACTTCCAATGTTACTACTCCAAAGCTATACACGTCACATTTTTCATCCACTTTCATTGTGTATGCCAACTCTGCAAAAGAGGCTGGTCATGCTATATTTTGCCAAAATAATTTACTGCACCTGTTTTGTTTTCAAGTGATTTTGTAAACTAACCTACTGTACAAGGTGATATTGAAACTTAACTACATACCTGGAGCTGTGTACCCAAAGGTGCCAGCAAATGATGTCCAATTGGATGAGTCAGGCATTAAGAGCCTCGCTGTGCCGAAGTCAGAGACATGAGTCTCATATTCTGAATCCAAAAGAACATTGTTGCTGGAAATGTCTCTATGAATAATCGGAGGAGAGCAATCATGGTGCATGTAGGATAAAGCATTGGCTACGCCTTTGATAAGATTCATCCTTTTATCCCAATCCATCTTTACTGCTTGTTCATCGTCGTTCAGTACCTTTCTTAAACTTCCCCTTTCCACAAATTCATATACCAAAAATGAATCTTTGGCATGCGAGCAGAAGCCATACAGCTTCACAATGTTTCGATGCCGTATACCCATTAAGACATCAATCTCGCTTCTAAAAGCTTTCAAGCTGGTCATCTCGACTTCTGGTGTTTGGTGAAACTTCTTCACGGCTAGGACTTGTCCTGATGGAAGTACAGCTTTGTAAACAGCTCCATACCCTCCTGTACCAATGCAATATCTGGAGTTGAATTCCTCTGTAGCCTCAATGATGTCCTCGTAGCGCAGTTCCCCATCAGGGCACCATCTCGCGGGAACATCTCTGTGGTGTTTCCATTAACCTTTTATTTCTTCTGCTTTGGAAAAAGATAAGGAAACCTACAATCAGGCCCAACAAACTACCCAGCAGAGAAAATACAGTCATAAAGATAACTTCGGGGCCCTTCTTGTGCACAGTTTTGTTTTTCATGAGAGCTGCACAAGCCTCCAAACCAGTAGCATTGCCACACAGGTTGGTGTTGTTGCGAATTGCCTCAAATGGTGCCTCGCGAAAGGCTTTGATGTCAGGAATGGGACCCTCTAACTTGTTATAGGATACATCCACTTTAGTGAGGCCTTCCAGTCTACTAAAACTGGTTGGAATGAGACCAGACAGCATATTATGGGACAGGTTTAATACCTCTAGCCGCTGCAGCTGTCCAAGCTCTGGCGCTATATCTCCCATGAGGGAATTCCAACTGAGATCAAGACTTTCAAGAGACTGTAAAGACCCCATCTCAGCAGGAATATTCCCTGTCATTCTATTCTTGCTGATATTCAAGAATATCAGTTTTGAGCACTTGCCAAGCTGTTTAAGAATTGTTGCACTAAAATTGTTCGCGGCCAGGCCAAGCCTTTCCAGATCAGATAGCGCTGCGACATCGAAAGGAATATCACCTGAAAGTCTGTTATCGTTGAGTGCAAGTTCAATCAACTTCAAATGTCCCAATTCTTTTGGAATTCTCCCAACTAGTTGATTTGACGAGAGGTCAAGAGCTTGTAGATAAGTTGCCTTTCCAAGCGCAGCTGGTATTTCTCCAGATATTTTGTTTCCAGAAATTCTGAAGGCTGTCAGATTGTTAAACTGATCCCATTTCCATGAAAGTTCACCATGCAATTCATTATCACTCAAATCCATGTAGCACAAATGGGGATGTGTGCCAAAAGCTTCAGATATGTTTCCACTAATTTGGTTTCTATCAAGTCTGAGTCTCAACAAGCTGCTGCAGTTTCTCAAGCTTTTTGGGATAGGTCCCGTGAAATAATTGTTCGCCGCAGCAAAATATGAAAGTAATCCACCAAGGCACACATCTCGTGGTAGATTACCAGACAATCTATTATAATGTATTTGTAAATAATACAAATGTGTAAGGTTGTTTATTTCTGGAGGTATCGTACCAAAAAAACTGTTATACCCAAGATCAAGTGCAGATAAGTTTCTTAAATTACCTAGAGATGCCGGTATTGTACCTGTTAGATTATTAGATGATAAATCTAAAATAGTAAGAGATCTTGTCAGGTTTCTGATAAAAGTAATGGGACCAAAAAGACTGTTACTCCAAAGGGAAAGTCCAGATAAGCTTTTTAAATTTCCTATAGATTCCGGTACTGTACCGGTTAGTTTATTATACGACAAAGATAAAATAGTGAGTGATCTCGTCAGGTTTCTAATAAAAATAATGGGACCAAAAAGATTGTTATTGTAAAGGTCAAGTTCAGATAAGCTTCTTAAATTTTCTAAAGATACCGGTATTATACCAGTTAGTTTATTAGATGCCAAATCTAAAATAGTGAGAGATCTCGTCAAGTTTTCGATAAAAGTAATGGGACCAGAAAGATTGTTATTGCAAAGGTTAAGTTCAGATAAGCTTTTTAAATTTCCTAAAGATGTCGGTATTGTACCAGTTAGTTTATTATATGACAAATCTAAAATAGTAAGAGATCTCGTTAGGTTTTCGATAAAAGTAATCGGACCAAAAAGATGGTTATTCCCAAGGTAAAGTTCAGATAAGCTTTTTAAATTTTCTAAAGATACCGGTATTGTACCGGTTAGTTTATTATACGACAAAGATAAAATAGTGAGTGATCTCGTCAGGTTTCTAATAAAAGTAATGGGACCAAAAAAACTATTATTCCAAAGATAAAGTACGGATAAACTTCTTAAATTTTCTAAAGATACCGGTATTGTACCGGTTAGTTTATTAGATGACAAAGCTAAATGAGTGAGAGATACCAAATTTCCAATTTCTGACGGAATGTTGCCAGAAATGTTATTGAAAGACAAGTCAAGGATGTTGAGGTTAGAAAGGTTACCTATATGTGAAGGAACATAACCATAAAGGGAGTTGTAGCTAAGGGTAAGCTCAATCAAGTTAGGAAAGGAAGAGAATCGGAGACTATTAAGCGTACCTCTCAAACGAGAACTGGACAGACTTATGTTGATGACACTACCGGACTTGTCGCTACTGATTCCGAACCAGTTGCAAGGGCTGTCTCCAGCCCAAGAAGACAGGAGAGACTGGCTTTGGTTGTCAAGACTGAGTTTCCATTCCAGAAGAGCTTCCGCTTCCTTCCTTCCATTTGCTACTTCAGCAGCTCCAGTACTAGCCGAGTAAGCAAAAGAAGCAAAGAAGGAAGCGTAAGCAAGTAAGGAAAAAACCATAAAAGGTGTGGAAAAGAGAAAGATGTGGGAAGCCATGGCCTTGGTGGTTTAATTTCTTAAAAAGGATGTATAAAATGATTTGCCCTGCACACGTATATATATGGAAAAGAAATGATAGATTATAAATTCAATCTTGACCGGAAATGAAGTCTTCATTAAAAATTTCCAAAGTTAAAAACTTGGTGTTGGGTAGATTTTAAAGTTTGATGATATTTAAGATTTAGTTTTTATTGTTTTGATTTTTAATTTTGGTTTATTTATTAAATTTTAATTGGTTTTCAATTTTATCTTTGGATCTTAATTTTAATTTTTAATTTTTTTTAAATTTGATCATCAATCTCTTTTTTTTTTTTTTGGATTCTTTTGTTAATTTTAATTTTGCCTGTAATTTTAATTTTTCTTTTTAATTTTGCCTGTAATTAAAAAAATTCTTAAAAAAATCAAACATTTATATCAAATACCAAACACACCTTCATATCAAACATTAATGCACTAGTTGACATCAAATACCTTTTTTTTTCTTTTCTAATTTATATTTTTTTTAGTTTTTTATTCAATATTATTAGGCTCTTATAATTTTTCTATTTAAAAAAATAGTTTTTTTCTTTCTTTTTAGTAATAATAATTTTTTTTTTATTTTTTCTATATAAAGGGTTGTAATAAGTTTTTAACATATATAAATAAAAACTAAATATTTTTTTATATCTTCTAAGTATTCTTGTTCTTTTAATATTTTAACTTGTAACAAATCTTATTATATTTCTTTTCTTGACTATTAGGGGGTGTTTGAAAATGTCATAATGATTATTTTATAAAGTATGTTTTACTTAAAAATACATCAAAATAATATATATTTTTATTTAAAAAAAAATTAATTTTGATATTAACACTTCTAAACGATTAAAAAAAATAAGCAAAATTTTTTTTCAAATTATTTAGAAATGCTTTTGGGAATGCAATTTCAAACCTCTAGTGCAAGGCAACGAATAGTAATTTTGGATTATATAGCTTACTAGTACCCAGGGGTGGAGCAAGAAAAAAAAGTAAGGGGGCCAAATTAAAAATTAAAGGAGACTAAGTTAAATTTTCAGTTATTTTTAAAATATTTACAAGGAAAGAGCTGGGAAAAAAATTTTCTTGCAGGGTCCGGGACTCCTACCAGCCCTTCCCTGTGCCTCCGCCACTGCTTAGTACATAAAATCACAAATATTTTTGTAAAACAACTGTGAGGCCACGAAGGTAAAACAAGCAAATATCTCACAGAAAATGCAATATCAATTTGGCGGTAATATACAGAAGTAATCAAACGATCTCTTAACATGCAATGCAACCGAGTCAGGATGCCGTCTTCGCGAGGGCATAGTATTTGCCGTCCAGGTAAAGATAAATTCTGTAAACATTCAGGTAAAGGGAACAAAGTAAAAAAATCTCAGCAGCCGGATCTTTGCTAAATGCAGGTTTCGGTGCCCGAGACAGAATCTTTTTTTTTTTCATAAAAAAAAAACAGAATGGCAAAGAAATAATTCATTTTGGACAGTAGAGGTTATTGGAATAAAGAAAATGGTACCATGTGGAAAAGAATATGTATATGCATCCAGACAACTTGAACTTCGATTCCATCCAAGCAAATAGCTATACATGTAGACTAATTTAAATTGCCATTCTATAAGGGAAATGCAGTATTTTTCACTATTATTAGAATGCTTGTGTTGGGGTATGGGGAATCTATTCTGCTATGATTTATTTAAAAAACTTTTTTATAAGAACCTAGAGTTATAATTATTTATATATATTTTTTATTATTGTATTATCTCATATATGTATATTGAATGTTATTTACTTATGGAGTTGTCGAGCTCACCCTCTATTATTAATATTTTTTAGGCTTATAACTTGTTAGCAAATTATTTTTATTGGACCCTCAGAATCTATTTTTGTTGTAATTAATATTTTTTTATATATCTAGTTAGTGCTCTATAATTATAGAAGCTTATATCTAACTATTGTATTAAGACAATCAAATTATATTATTAGACTCATTCAAAATTGCCATTCTAAAAGGGAAATGCAGTATTTTTCACTATTATTAGAATACTTGTGTTGGGGTTTCAGCTATGGACCCAGTCATCATTATGTGCTTAATAAGATTATTATATTCCATGATTAAAAAAAATACGAGAATCTGCATTGGGTGATCATCCTTCAACCATTTTTATATTATTTTCTTGTTGTTTCTCCTAGTTTATTCATTTCTTGTGTTAAACAACAAATCTAACTCTATCTCTCCCTTAATTACCCGAATTATTTTAGGCTTTATCTATGATGTGAAATCCGAAGATTACAATTAATAATAGCTAGCTTGTACCCCACCATTCCATGACTCCTGATAATTATTAAGAGATGAAGACTATTTGTAAGAAGATTGAATATTCAATGGAAAGGTACTTTTGCTACGTGATATGTTGTCTAAAATTTCCCTTTTCACTTCTTTTGTCGGTTCATTTCGATAAATCAAATCAATTTAGCTAGCTGATAATAGAAGATTAGATAACAGTGATTGATCAGTTTGTTTTATTTTCACAAGTTTTATTCTTCAATCTAAACCACTCTTTCTAAGATTCGAGCCACTGATACAGTGATACTGTGTGTTGTTGTTATCTGGCTTTGTTTATCCTCATAAAAAGTTTTTAATTTAGGACTTATTTGCTGGTTTTTAAAATATTTTCATAAAAGAAGGATTATTGAAAAATAAATATATTTCTTGGAAAATAAAATAATTGTTTTTATTATTTGGCCATGTTATAAGAAAAATTTTAAAAATAATTTATTAATGCTTGAAGTTAATTATTTTTAATGAGTATAAAAGATACAGGGTCGACCCGGAACCCTGGTGACTCGGGCGAACCCGGACGAGACCCGATTTTTTTTTTCAAATGTAGAATTTGAAACCCATTAGTATATATACTCCATGTCCCCATGAAAAAAATCATGTTTTTTCAATGTGGGATAGAAAACCTTTTGGTTTAAATACTTCAACTTAAAAGAATAACATAATATCTTTCCAATGTGGGATTTGAAGCCCTTTCATATATATACACTATGTTCCCATGAAAAAAATCATGTTTTTTCAATGTGGGATAGAAAACCTTTTGGTTTAAATACTTCAACTTAAAAGAATAACATAATATCTTTCCAATGTGGGATTTGAAGCCCTTTCATATATATACACTATGTTTCCATGAAAAAAACCATATTTTTTCAATGTGGGATAAAAAACCTTTTGGTTTAAATACTTCAACTTAAAAGGATAACATGGTATCTTTTCACTGTGGGATTTGAAGCCCTTTCATATATATACTCTATGTTCCCATGAAAAAAACCATGTTTTTTCAATGTGGGATTTGAAACCCATTAATATATATAGTCTATGTTCCCAAGAAAAAAATCATGTTTTTTCAATGTGGGATAAAAAATCTTTTGGTTTAAATACTTCAACTTAAAAGGATAATATATTATCTTTTCAATGTGGGATTTAAAACTCATTAGTATATATACTCTATGTTTCTAAGAAAAAAGTTATGTTTTTTCAATGTGGGATAAAAAACTTTTTAAAATATTATTTTAAACTTCATAATATGTATAATCTATATTTACATGGATTTTTTCATATGAAATATTAAAAATTTAATTTTTTAAAATTTTTCCGGGTTGACCAGAGTTGACCCGGGTTGACCCATGAAATCCGGGACCCGGCCCCTTGGCCGGGTCAACCCCGGACCGGGTTTAATAACTATGGTCTTGAGAGGTGTAGACTATTCAATGGCGTCCCAGTACTGTTGCTAAATCCTTTTCACTTCTTTTGTCGGTTTATTTCGATAAATCAAATCAATTCAGCTAGCTGATAGTGCAAGATTGGGTAATAGTGTAAAAAACCTTGAATTTTCAAGGTGGGGTTTGAGGGTTTGAGGTTTTGAGGGTTTCAAACACAGCGCATTTCTTTGAGACTTTGCAAGAGAGTGGAGACATTTCCCACTTAGAAATTCATTGAAAACTGTATGTAAAAAGAGTGATTTTGATGTTACTTACCGGAGGGCCGGTGACCAGGAAGCATTTTCCAGGAGCTGTTGCCATCATTTTTTTTCTTCCTGTCTCTCTCTAATGGGTCACACCCCCCATGCCAAGGGGCAAGCACAAGCTCTGAACATAGTGGGAGTCATGTGCACATGGGCATGGACCATGACTCTTTTGGGCCCGTTTGGTTTGGATTATCCTATAAAAAATAGACATGTCCATGTTCGTTTTATTTCCTGCTAGTGCTGATCCTTTGATTAACAGGTAAAGATGGAGGGATTTGAGGCACTGATATTGTGTGTTGTTCTTATCTGGCTTTGTTTATCCTAATAAAAAGCTTTTAATTTAGGCCTTGTTTGCTAGGTTTTAAAATATTTTCATAAAAAAAGGATTATTGAAAAATAAATTATTTTTCATGGAAAATAAAATAATTGTTTTTATTATTTGGCCACGTTAATTATAAGAAAAATTTTAAAAATAATTTATTAATGTTTGAAGTTAATTATTTTTAATGAGTATAAAAGATATTACTATTTCTGCTTAGATAATATAAATAAACATAGTTACAATATTTAAAAAACTTTTCAGCTGACAAGAGAGAGAGCGTGTGTGTGTGTGTGTGTGTGTAAGATTTCCTTTTGAATAGATAGATACAGAGAAGAAGGAATATTCAATTGCATGTAGCTAGCTAGAGTTCTGTACTGTAGTTTGCCCTTCTTGAAGTGAAATTTCTTTTTTAAAAAAACAAAAACCTTGTCTTTTTATCAATGGTGACATTCGCTACGAAATTTCAAATTTGAAAATTTTGTCAATTATTTAAGAAAATATATAGAAAGCAATATTGGCCACTTCTTTTAGGATAAGTTTGGTTTTTATTACATCGTCAAGATTCTTAGTTGTATTACTAATTTCTCAATACTGAAAAAAGTTTATTATCATTACCAATAAAAAAACATCAAGAGCTTATTATAATTCTTTTTTTTTTTATCACAAAACAAAAAAAATAAATTTTGTTTATGTTGTATTAATTAATTTTTTTACCAAACAAAAAAAATCAAGAGCTTAGTTGTATTAATTAATTTTTTTATGTTTTTAGATTATTTTGTTGTATTCATGTCAAAAATAAGTTTCAAAAAATAAAAAAAATATTTCAATGAATTTCTAACTAAAAAATAATTTAAAATGCAATCACTACCACAATATGCAATGAACTCTAAATCTGGTGGGGTTTTTTTTAGCATCTTGCCTATAAATTTTGTAAATATTTGCTTTTGTACAATTACAAAGAGGATGGAATATTGTATATATTTGTCTAACCTTTTATTCTATTTATTTAAGTGTATACATTTTGATTTTTGATTTTTATTTTTTTGAGGATTGAGATTGAAAAATATTGACGTGATCAAGATGCATAGATATGTAGAAAAAATGAATGTCGTAAATAAATTTACAAATAAATTTATGTTTTTTATGTTTTAAAATTATTTTGATGTATCGATGTTAAAAATAAATTTTAAAAAATAAAAAATATATTTCAATATATTTCTAAGTAAAAAATAATTTAAAATCCAATTACTACCATAAATATGTAATGAACTCTAAATCTGGTGGGGCTTCTTTTAGCATCTTGACTATAAATTTTGTATATATTTGCTTTTGTATAATTATGAAGAAGATGGAATATTGCATATATTTGTCTAACCTTTTATTCTATTTATTTAAGTGTATACATTTTGATTTTTTATTTTGATTTTTATTTTCTTGAGGATTGAGATTGAAAAATAATATTGACGTGATCAAGATGCATTGACATGTGGAAAAATGAATCTCGTAAATAAAGTATAATATAATATGTCTTAAATATTATTTTAGGTGTCGATATTTACGCCATTATTATGGTAACGAGAATAGCATTGCCCTCCAAAGCTAGAGCCAAAATTGGAGGCTAAATAGCAAAAAGGAATACAAAGAGAAAGAAACAGAAAATACAGGAAGGGATACAAGAAGGAAATACCCAAACAAGCCTTATGAGCCTTGAACATAACCCTGTTAGGAAGACCATAAAGGGATTCCCTCCAGACAGACCTCTAAACAAATCAAATCCTATGTATAATTAAGAAGTTTTTATCAATTAAATTCAATCAGAAAGCGAGGCGATGAAGAATGAGCTCGAACGATGTATCCCAATCACAAATCTTTTTCTAACCATCCAAATTTCCCATACTATGCCAAAGGCTTAATAGCATTATTATTGCATTGCATTGCTCTGAAATTTCCCTTTAACATGTGAAAACCATGTAAGTAATAATAGTTCATCCATAGTTCATGAAAAGATATCCACAGTTTCTATAGCTTCATCACAAAAAGGTTACCTAGATTAAAAGGAGTAGCTAGACATACCAAGACAGAACAAACACCAGTTCTTTCTTGCTTCCACCGCTTAGAATCCGTAACATTTTGTTTCAAATGAGTACCTTTAATTTGGTCTAGAAGGCAATGCAGTTGGCCCATCTCTGTATGCCTCAAACCTCTCTTCCAAAATAATTTCCAATGCCAACGTACCTTCATTAAAATAATCACCGGCCATATCTGAAATCATAGCTTGTGGTGATGTAGATAAGGCAAACAATCGCGGATATTGAAGCTTTAGAGGTCCATGATCTAGCCATGAATCTATCCAAAAATGCGTCCTCATTCCGTTTCCAACTGAAAAATGACAACAATTTTTCAATCATGCTGAAATGTCACCTTCATCATGTATAATGGAATATATACCAGACCATATACCTGGAAGAGAGTACTGAGAAAAATAAAGGAGACCATTTTCAAAACTAGTCTAATACTTCCTGTTAATAACATCCTGCCATCCTCTATTGTGTTGGTCACTCAGCCTCCATAACCATTTGAAAAGAAGAGCTTTGTTTTTTCCCTCAATGGAACCCACTCCTAGACGGCCTCTTTTCTTATCTCGTACTACAACGTGCCAGGAGGTCTACAACTGAAAAGAAAGCCTCCCAGTGGGCACGCTGTAAACCTCCCTTTTCCAAATTTGCTCAGATATTGAGGACGTAGCTGATGATGATTCTGGGAAATCATTTAGCTAGTTGTTGTTACAACTGGTTATGCCTCATCCAAACAGTACTTCATTGCTTGACTTCCCCTATTATTGCACTTTCTACTGATTCTACACAATATGCCTAAGCTTCGATAAATTTTACATAATAATATTGGACTTGTTCTAGAACCAGCTAACATGCACTGTAAGGCCACTACAGCACAAGCAAAATCTGAAGAAGAATGAACACCAAAGATAGCAATCCACTGTCCCCCATATTCTATAGAGTAAACTTTGAAGTTGTTATCATCCATAAGACTAAAACCCCACCGGATTACCCAATAGCATTTATAGAAGTACATCTAATATCCTGTTATTTCTAAAGAAAGTTGACAAATTTTTCTTTGCAAGCTGCCCGTCTAGTATTGTCACATCTGATATTGTGACCAACTTTAAAAATTCAATTTTTTTAAAAAAAATAGATTTTTGACTTTTTTTTTTAAGAGAAGGTCTTGTTTAAGGAGTCGCTACCTGATATTATGGTTACTACGAACCCTAACTGGTCAATAGAGATTTTATAATACGAAACTGGTTACATAAAAAGAAAGATAGTATCACTCTTTAAGCATCTTACCTGAGGTAAGTTCCATTACTGGTTTTGTCTTAAATTGCCAAGAGTGTGTTAATTGATGTTATGATAGTTTGCTTGTAATATTCTTAATTCTGGCGTTAGTGAATTTTCAATTAAGGATATTTTCAACTTTAATGTTTGTAAATATTACATAGCAAAAAAATGGTTTTCTGAATCTGATATTAATGAATAAACTAGTAAAATGAATTTAAATCAATGCATACATATTTTTTTATTTTTTAAAATGAAAAAAATATATCATATACCGGATTTGCATTTCATAATAAAAATACAGATCAATTTTAGAGTGAAATATCTAAAAAAATACAAAAGACCCACAAATAAATTCAAGAAGGTCCACGAATGTTTTCAGAATTTTCTGATATCCGAAAAGGCTTGACTAGATAACAAAATAAAAAGAGGTGGAATAAAAAAGATAAGACATAAAGGTATGTTTTGCCAAATACATCCTTAGTCTAAAACAGATTGGGCTGGCTGGGCCTGGGACCAGGCCCATCCAAGCCTCAGATTTTTTTTTTAATTTTTTTTGGGTTGGATCTGACTCAGTCCATACAGGCTGGTTTGAACCTAGCCAGCCCGGCCTGGCCACTGGCCCAAGCCAATGACCCGGCTGGCTGAGGCACACATACGTAACTATTCACGCATGCTGTCCACAGTGCGAAGGTCAGAACTTACTTGAATTTTGCAAAGGGAAGGGAAGCTAACCTGTTTAGGGGGGCTGCTGAAGATGGAGGCTTGTTCTTTCTGGCTGATGTTACTCTCCCCTCTTCTTGCTTTTCTTTTGCATTCTTTGTTCTTTATTTCCTGGTTTGCTTCTGTTCATTCGCCTCTGTTTGCGTTTCCAGGTCTCCCCTGTGTTGTTCGTCCCCTCGAGTTGTGTCCTCCTGTTCTGGTCTTTCTCTCTGTTTATTCCCTTTCTTTTATTTTCGTCTGTCCTCTGTTTACATCACCAGTTCTTTGGTTTTTTTTTCTCCTCTGTTTGTGTTCTCTCTGTTTTCTGTGATTTTTCTCAGCTTCCGAAAAAACCCCCTTGTTCTCTCCTCCTCTGGTTTTTTCGTTTTTTTCTCCCGTCTCTCCCCCGTCCAGTGCGCTCGTCCAACCCTTTTTGTGGTCGTTTCTCTGAATGTCCTCTCTTTCTCCCCGGAAAATGATCATGGGGGTGAGGCATATTTGGAGATGCATTGTGTAGGAGACGTGGTACACGATTGCAACCGGTTTGAGGCAGTCTCCTTTCTGCTGAATTAATCGATGAAGAAGGTGATGAATAGTAGAAACGCAACGGCGTCGTTTTCTCCAGAAATGGTTATTTCCAATTTGACCCCTGATATTCTGACATTTATCTATTAGGCCCCTAATCATGGAAAGTCCCCCTTTATTTAATTTTACCCCTGGATCAAATTGCAATTGAGCCCTTGCATTGTGGAGAAATTTACAAAACCATCCTTAGTTTCCAATTTAATCAATTAAATCCGTTCTTAATTTACTCTTCAACTTTTAATTATTTCATAATTATCCCTGGTGAAATCAATTACACTCCTTATAGTACCCTCGTTTTTCACGTTGATCATTGGATTTTAATTTCTTACAATTTCAAACCAATATCAACCCCAAACTTTAGTATTGTTTTTAATTAAGCTCTTGATTGCATTAATTAATAAAATCAAAGTTTAATTAAATGTCAAACTTATTATTGTTTTTAATTTTTTATCAAATTGACTCCCAAATTATAATTTCATCTTTATTAATTCTCAAATTTTTAATTTATGTTGTCTTAATTTAATTTTCAAATTATTTTTGTTCATTTATTTTTTTGTTATTTTATTTTTAATTTCTAAAAATTTAAAAATTAAGTTATAACAAGTATTATTAACTAGAAAACAAACATGGTGAATGAGCATCTTTTTAATAGCATGAAGTTTTGCTAGCATGCCCAAACCGAAGCAATTCCAAAAGTATATTTTCCTGTTAAACAGTTTCAATTTCCTAGTTCATATTTTTCAATTTCCTTGTTCACAGTTTCCCAGATCGATTCAGCAAAAACATTCCGTTCCTGTATGACACCCAGACCCAATCGTACCCCATCATTCAACATATTCTGAACCTCTTCATCTCTCTCCATAGTATATGCACCCTGCGGCTGTTTCTGCTTAGTAAATCTGGGATTGCCCTGTTTAATACCTGATTCCATTGATACTGAAGAGCTATCTTCCTGGTGCTCCACCGTTTCTTGAATGCTGCCGGTTTGGGATTGAAGTTTAACTTTTCTTCTACTCCTTCTAAGTACCATGTGGTGAGCAGGATTTGTCTGATCAATTGATGCCCCTGTTATGTCAAAATTTTGTGCTTCACAATTCTTTTCCAATGCATTACACGCTGTTACCAATGGAAGGGCTGTCTGCTGACGTGAGAAGACCATATTTGATTTCTGGGAACAACAACTCCACTGGTAGATCCAATGCTCAATTTTTTTCCCATGCATTACACTCTGAACTGATGCTATTGACGTCAATGGAGAAATTGTCTGATAGCATGTGAAGGTCATCTTTGATATCATGTCAAGTCAACCAGGTCGTTGAATGACTCATCAAACCATCCAAATTTGACCGATATGACTTTCAATCAAAACAGTCTAAGATTCCGTTGGATTTAAAGTCATTAGGTTTCTGAAAAAAACCTGCTGAAAGCCTGAAGGAACACATTGATTGCAACGAAATTTGTTTCTTTGTACTTTCTCATACGATGATGCTAGAAATCACTAAAGTCCTCATGCTAACGAACACTACAAAAAACATTATTGATCATAAGCTAAGAGATAATGGAAGCAAGTCAAACTTAAAATAAACAATCAACCCTCTCAACCTCCTATAATCTAAAATTATGCAGGGGTTGCACTCTCATTCTCCAGTGATGTGAAATAGTGGCAAATCTTTACTTTATAATTGAAGCCCACAGTTCATGGCTAGCTAGGTGGTCCTCCCATGGCGATCAAATCATCCCTTGTTTATTACATATTCTAGCTAGCTAGCTGTCTACATTTTCAATTATATCTCCTCCTGCACGAGCTTCTCTCCTTTTGGGTCCCAAAATTATATATTCTCTTGTCAACAAGATTATAGCAAGTCGCCGATTTTAGTAGCAAAACAAAACTCTCACTTTCCTTGCCATTTCCTCGTAGATCACCGGCGCCAACGTTCATGTTCCAAGATTTAACAGCCCCCAAAAAATATTGCTCAGACGAATCATCAGCTGATATTTGTCGCCAGAGAGTGTTGGGCCAAGTAGGGACACCGCCAAAAGTAAGTGGCAGGTGAAGAAAGGAAGATTAACAGGAACATATTAGAATCATTGTTATTAAACTCCTCTTGCTCAGCACGTCGCCTTCGAAGAATCCGGTGCAACCTCTTTTTTTTTTTTTTCTTTTCTTTTTTTGTCTAAAATGAACATCAATCAACATCAACTCCAGGTTTATATATATAAAAAAAAACTTTAATTTTTTTAATTTTTTCAAAACAATATTATTTTAATTTTTTTTAACAATAAAACCAACCGGATTAATTATAACACACCTGGCCGTGGTTCAGGCCTTATACTAGGTTGATTTCCGATCATTCTCGGACGATGTTTAATGGCTATTATTAAAACAAGTACAAAGAAACTTGGAATTAGAGAGACATTGCTAGTGCTGTGGGGATCAATAAAACAACAAGCTCATAGTTTGTGATGATTAATGTTAATGACGTGTTTGATTATTTATTAATCGTGATTTACGGTTTGACATTCTCTTGGTGTTTTTTCACCATCCGACAAGAGAATGGTTTTATAATTATGTGTTTAGGGCTTTAATCATTAAGTTAGTTAAATATGGTTTGTGTGTTGTGTTTTTAAACGGAGCAATGTATGATTTAAATAGTTGAAACTTGAAATTGGTTTGGTAGATGTGTCACTTTCGGATAAAGGAGAATAATCTCAAAGCTAAGTTTCTATTTGTTAATTAATTTGGAGTGTGTCCCACCAACATAATTACTACAATTTCTTCCCTCTCTTTTAGAACACGTAATCACAAGACTCATGTCTCAAATAAGATATTAGGTACAATTTCTTGCTCTTTTAGAATTAAATTTCTTTCTAATCAAGTTTTAATTGAATTCATTATCTCTAATTTAATGCATTTAAGAGAAAAAAATTTTTATAGGATTTGAATTAGATAATTAAGTTTAAAACTAACCATCTACATATATGTTTGTATTATAGCACATATATGATGTGTTTTTTAAAAAAACAATCGCTTAAAAATATATTATAATAATATTTTTTTATAATTTTTTAATTTTTGACACTAGCACATTAAAATTATCAAAAAACATTAAAAAAAATAAATTAAATTTTTTTTCAAATAAATATATTTTTAAAATACACTAAAAAACAAAAATTATCATATTTTCAAACACCCACTTCATCCTAATTTTCCTCCTTTTCATAAAAGATTCATATTCGAACACAAAAACAAAACTTGCTTACATCTAAACTATCCAAATTCCATCATGTTTTCCAATCATGTTTGATTGGAAACATGATCAAATATAGCTCAACAAGTAAGCAAGGTAATCTCGTCTGAATCAATATTTATTTTGTGTTGATCTACACGATGTGCCTTTTCTCCGACCACTATATTTCTTTTGGAAAAAGAATTGGAGTATGTCCACATTGTATGTGTGGTGGTTTAGGGCTGACACATAGAAATTGTTTTGTTAATGTATAAAGAAGAGAGCAACACGTGTGGGAAATGGACAGGAAATCAGAAAGAAACTACAAAGACAAGAATAGTGCTTTAGACAAGGTCAACATAGAGCTGAGAGGCCAACCGTGGAGGACCAACACCCGGACACAGAGTAATCTACTTGCATGTATGGTATAAGGCTTCTAGCCGACCGTGCTACAAGATGATTTGTGATGGATATTGTATTTGCCGTCTGATTCTTCTGTTCGGTGCATGGAATTTGTACGTTCTTGCATTAATCTATAGCTTATGTGATTATATTTGTTGGGATTTGCTGGTTTTGAACACATTCTGTACATGCTCAAGACGGAAAAAAAAAAACTAACTGCTGGTGAACAGGAACACATGAGCTACTCTGGTTAATTAACGTTTGAAAATAAACATAGTTAATAATGCTATTTCTTTTAAAAAAAATATTCGTATGTTTTTAGATTTAATTATTAATAGAATGAACCTAATTTCTTAACATATTATTAATGATAAACTAATTTGAAATAAACATATATTTATTAAATTCAAAAGTCAATTGAGAATGAGTTTTGAGTTTTAACTTGATTTCACTTAATTTTTTTTTAAATCAAAATAATATTAGTTTAAAGTTTACTTTTTCAAAAAAAAGTTAAGAGATTTGTTGACGGAGTCACATTAATTAATTTATTTTTTATTTTCTTATAAAATTTAGACTTGCTAGGTTACGGGATGAAGAAATTCTACTGCAAAGTCTGAAAGAAGCAAAGAGTTCCATTTTGAAGGCCTAGTTTTGAAAATAGCTAAGCTTCTCGGCTTATGATTTCTTTTTTCCTAAGTGGGCTTCTTTGTCTTGGTTCTTTTGGTTGTTTCAAGAGCAGGCTTTAACTAAAAAATTCCGAAACTTCCTCTCGAATAGAATCCCAGAAAATCGCTCACCATCAGAATTGTGAGTGGCATGAATAGTAAAATTTTATGACACTCCAAATCTAATGTAAATGCTTTTAATTGCATCGTTTGAAAATTTACCCTAGAGGAGTTATCGTTTTAGCTTGAAAATTAAAATAAAAAAAAGTTTTTGTTGTGAGTTCTAAAGTTATATTTGTTAGTGGGCTCTAATAATTTTATTTAGAATTCTATTTGTTTTAAATTTAATTTAAAATAGAGTTTTTGTTTTTAATACATAATTTCTAAAAATTAAGATAATATGAATTTCAATTATTCAACCTGACTCAAATTTTTCCAAATAATTTTATAAGAAGTTTTTCTAAAGAATACTATTATATCACTTATCAAATCATCGAATCTTTTAAAATTTAGTTTAAAATTATTATTTTGATTAATTTTGTTATTTTTTTAGAATTTTTCTGGATTTATTGTTTTTATTTATATTTTAATTTCCTGTCTTGTACTTTAAGTTATTTCCTATTAGAAATTGGTTTACCTAATCAATTTAAAAGTTTTATAAATATTTTGAGGAGACAACCATTATATACTTAAATTTTAGGGAATAAAATTACAAAATTTGAATTTACATCTAAGGATATATTCATAAAAATTTATGTGTTTTCTATATTATTTCTGTAGTATTAACTTCCACATGCATGGATACATCTAGTTGAATATTGACGGATTTCTTAAAATTAATTTCAGAAAGCATGGATTTTAAAATTTGTTAGAAAATTTTATAACACAAAAGAAAAAACATTAGAGATATATAAACGACTAGTAGTCTGAAGGGTGACCGTGACATGTCTCCTAATTCCACATGTCCGAACAGAGCCGGTCGGCCCGATGCTCTCTAAAGCCCCTCTAAATTCTCAAAGCCATCAAGGTGCTCAATCAACAAACGAGCAGAAAAATGTCCTTCTCCTTCTCTGTAACGTTTTGAATTAAAAGAGTTACGAAAATACAATAAAGCCCTTGAAGGCTTAAAAGTTAGAATAAATGAATGAAGGGTATAGTAGTAATTGAATAAAGAGATGATATATATAAAAAGGAAGGAAAAAAAAAAAACAAAAGAAGAGACCTGTAAAATTTTGAGAGAGAACCGCAGGAGTGAAGTGAGAAAGAAGAAGAAGAGAAAAGAGGGGAAAATAAGGGAAAAAAGAAAGGAGTTGGAGGAAATAAGTAAAAAGGGGTAAGATTATGCTTTAATGTGTATAATATGTTTTCTTTAGCTTTAATTTCGGTTTTGATAAATGTTAGGGTTATGAAATTTGTGTTTTGAGTTTAATTGATGAATTAAATTGAATGTTAGGGGTTGATTGTTGTGGTTAATTGATGATTTAGTTGATTATGGAAGATTGTGATGATTTTGAGTTATAGTTTTGTTTGAATGGTGAATTTTGAGTTAAAAATCAGGGGAGAACAGTAGGTTTCTGTTAAAATTCTGGATTGGAGGTTGAAGATGATGAAAATTCAATTTGGTCCCTCAATTTGCGAAAATTACAGTTTAGTCCCCGAACTTTGGAAAATTACAAATTGGTCCCTGGAGCATATTCCGAGATTCTGAACAGAATAACATATGAATTATGGACAGAATTACTGTATAGATAAGAGAATTTAAAACTTTCAATTTGGTCCTCCAATTTGACCCTAAAAATTTGGTAAAATTCCAGAATGGTCCCTGGAGCATAATGATATATCCTGGACAGAATTGAGGATTAATTATGGTCAGAATTTCAGTATATTCATGGATTTATGATAAATTTCAGTTTGGTCCTCCAATTAGACAAAAGTTGCAATTTGACCCTTAAAAATAGGATAAATTACAGATTGGTCCCTAGCTGTAATATTAACTTTTTCAGATTGTTTTGATGAATAATTGAGGGTTATTTAGTGAATTATTACCAATTTTATTATTTGTTCTATTATGGATTAGATTTCGGAAAAACCGTTAAATTTTGGGTTTTTGGGAAAAATTGACTAGTTACTTCAAAAACATATAGGGTTATGGAATACACCCTTAGTTAAGTGTATTAAATAAGTTAAATATTCTTTCGAGTCGTTCTTGAATATGTCTCTTTTATATTCAGATAATCCTGATATTCTACCGGCGGGACGTCAGTAGGATTTTCTTCGGTGTCTGCTTTTGACTTCTGTTTGCTTTCGAGTCAGGTGAGTGGATAATTTTCCATATGCATGAGAAATATTATAAATATTTGATTTGTTAATATGAATTTGATCATGCTTCTTGATAATATATATGTTGATTATTATCCTTGTTTTGATAAAGCATGATCAATTGTTGAATCTGAATTCTTGATATGAACCAGTATATATTTTGAATTGAATTCTGAATTGATAGCTCCTCATTTGATTGATGTCATGAGTTGAGCCTTGAGATATGAATATATCTGTTTGATTATGATTATGAACCTATGGTATGCCAGTCAGAATACCCATGCTAATAGGGTAGTGTTAGTCTTTGTGTACATCGTATCTGAACCCTAGTTGGTCGGGGGAGTCACCAACCTGTGTGGACTGATCATCCCACAGTACGGAGCCTCATGCTCATTGCATTTTGATTTTCTGACGAGTTTTACCATATGATATTCTTGTTATGGCCAATTTGAGAACACTTCCATAAGAACCTAAAGCCATACTTGTATATATATTTCTCATTGCTGTATTACCTCGTGTGTGTATATTGAACGATATCTACTCACTGAGTTGTTGAACTCACCATCTCATTATTTATCATTTTCAGGCTTATAGCTTGATAGCAGGTCATTTTGTTGGACCTTCAGAACCTGCTCTTTTGGTTGTAAATTGTACCTTTTCCCTTTATGTCTAGTTAGTGCTCCAAAACTCTGAATTTATATGAACTCTTGTATTAAGACAATCGAATTATATTATGAAGTTGATTTTGTTGTTAATGCTGCGTTGAACTCTGATTGAGTTAGGATAAGTTTGTGTGTAAGTTTGGGTTCGCATAGGTATGGAACCTTGGAGGGGAACCTTGCCCATGTGCCGGTCATGGATCCGGGATTCGGGTCGTGACATTCTCTATCTCCAAACCTCTTGCCTTCCCTCAACAACCCCTATTCTCTGTAAGTATCTCGCTCTATGTCTGAATGTGTGTCTGTGTTCGTGGACATGTTGGTGTCTGAGTTTTTTGATTTTGATGCGTAAACATGGAATATTGTTGCAGAGTCTTGGTGGGAACACAAGGGCAAGTGGGATATGGAGAAACCATCAAGTAGTGAATAAATTAGTGGTAAGAGCAGGTCCAAAGAAGATATCTTTTGGTAAAGATTGTAGAGAAGCCTTGCAGGCAGGAATTGATAAGCTTGCTGATGCTGTTTCTCTTACTTTAGGACCTAAAGGTAAACTGAGTTCTGCTTCTTTTCCATGTTTTGTATGGACATTTTTCTTTGTTTTTTTAATTTTGGTTCTTCAATCTTAAGTTTTACAAGACGGCACCTTTGTAATTGTTGTTGTTCAAATAATAAAACCACTACTTAAATAATTCCTTGTGCAACCATAAGAGGGACTAATTCTGAGAGAAAAAGATCATTTTTGTTTTATTGTATAGTAAATTGTCGGTCTTTATTGATGGTGACGGTGTTAAGTCAGTAAGATGTGAAACTATGCAGGGCGTAATGTTGTTCTTTCGGATTCAAAGACGCTAAAAGTAGTAAATGATGGTGTTACAATAGCTCGTGCTATAGAGCTTCCGGATTCAATGGAGAATATTGGAGCAATTTTAATCCAAGAGGTCATTCATGGTTGCTACATTATCCTCTCCTTAATATTTTGTTGATGTGTTATTTGATGTTGATCGATGATAAATGTGATATTGAAGTGACTTATTGCAGGTTGCTATTAAAATGAATGATATGGCTGGAGATGGCACTACTACTGCTATTATTTTGGCTCGTGAAATGATCAAAACAGGGATGTTGGCAGTCAGTTTTGGGGCTAACCCTGTTTTTGTAAAGAAAGGAATGAATATGGCTGTCAAAGAGTTGGTCAAAGTGTTGAAGAAGAATAGTTTTCCAGTAAAAGGGAAGGATGATATAAAAGGTCTCTATGTCATCTTTATTTAAACTTTGTTCAAAACCATCGTTTTGACTTGGAAACTACAATCTAGAATTTCTTCTCCTTGCAGCGGTCGCTTCAATTTCTGCTGGAAATGATGAATTTGTTGGGAACCTAATTGCTGAAACTATAGAGAAGATTGGCTCTGATGGAGTAATCTCTCTTGAATCATCTTCAACCTCTGATACATATGTGATAATAGAAGAAGGAATGAAGGTGATTAAGCTGATTCTAGTTCTCAATATGGGTTGAAAAATCTTGCCAGATAAATCACTGGAAAATTGGCATTACATCAAAGTTTATGTTAGAAGTTTATGATTTTATGATGATTTTATGTTATATCATTAGTCATAGTCTGAATGGTTAAACCATTCATTATCTGTACTTTCCAGGTTAACTATTTTGTTTTTCAGTAACAGGGTAGCAATACTTGTGTAAACACTCTGCCTCCTATGAGTGGATAAATTTTTCAACTTTTTCTCTGTTTATGAAGTATGTATATTTTCATTTCCAGTTAAGTTTGGTGTTCTTTCTCTGCAGTTTGACAAGGGTTATATGTCACCCCAATTCATCACAAACCAGGAAAAATCTTCGGTGGAGTTTGACAAGGCCAAAGTCCTTGTAACGGATCAGAAGATTGCAAATGTCCAAGAAATAGTTCCTGTGTTGGAGAAGACTACCCAACTCAGTGTCCCATTGTTAATCATTGCTGAGGATATCTCAAAGCTGGTTTTGGAAACTCTAGTGGTGAACAAAATGAAAGGTTTGCTCAATGTTGCTGTTGTCAAATGCCCTGGATTTGGAGATCGAAAGAAAGCATTGTTGCAAGACATTGCTCTTATGACAGGTGAACTTGCATCTTTCTTTCCAACTTAAATTGGTTATTGTAAGTTGTGCTACATTGAAATATATTGACATATCAGTTAATGGATTATTTATCTTCCTCGTGAGTTGGGTTCGTGTTACATATGCGAGCCTTCCTATGTGTGCACTGAATGTTCTTCTATGTTTGTGTATGACCCTTGCAGGTGCATAAACTTGTCAGTATATCATGTTAATTAAGATATCCTTTGATAATTACCTGGGTCTCAGTTATAAGAATCGTTACTCTTCTCAATTATAAGAACTATTACTCTCTTTCATGCACTAGAAAGAATAAATCTAACACTTTCTCTCCCTTAATTACCCTAATTATTTTAGGTTTTATCTATGATGTGAAATCCGAACTTTACAATTAATAATAGCTAGGTTGTACCCCACCATTCCATGACTCCTGATTATTAGAAATGAAGACTATTTGTATACTCCCAATCCTTTACTTGATATTAAGACAAACGACAGGACTCTAATATTTTGTTTGGTGGTGTTTTATTTTAAAGTTATCTTTAGATTTAACTTGTTTAGCATGCAAATTTAGGTAGGAGCACACACGGAGACAGAACTTGAAGATAGGAAACTCAGAATTGAAGATGCAAAGAATGCTACATTTGCTGCCATGGATGAAGGGATAGTACCTGGTGGTGGTGCAACATATGTACATCTCTCGGAGCAGATCTCCTCAATAAAAAAATTCCATGAAAGATGAAAATGAGAAGATTGGTGCTGATATTGTTGCAAAGGTCTGTTCTCGGTTCCTTTCTTTTTTCAAAAGTTATTTTCTTCACACTTTCGCCTCACTAGGATTTGATCTAAGGTGATTTTCTTTTCTTTTGTGAGATGTGCCTTTTATGCTCATTTATTTATTTGGATTGGTGAATGTTGCGTCTCAAATAGAAATAAGCAGCGTTTGTGAATGAGTTACCATGCACAAGCGCTATAGGGGCTGGTGCTAAAGCAGATTATTGCACAAGACTTGTAAAACGGACCAAGGTTCCTTTCATAATTAGTGATAAAGTTGGACATCCTTGTGAAATGGTTATAAATGCAGGGCGTAGCATGGAGAAACCCTACAAGTAGTGGTTTCTAAATGACTATAAAGGAAAATTTCTTCTCCCATGTAGTAACACTTACCAATGATGCATTACAGGCACTTCTTGCACCTGCAAAAACAATTGCAACTAATGCAGGGGTTGATGGAGCAGTTGTGGTGGAGAATATTCGATTTTGTGACTGGAGAACTGGTTACAATGCAATGACTGGTAGATATGAAGATCTTCTCAATGCAGGGGTGGTAGATCCTTGTAGAGTTTCTAGGTGTGCACTTCAAAGTGCTGTCTCAATTGCTGGGATAGTTCTAACAACTCAAGCTGTGCTGGTTGAAAAAATAAAGAAGCCCAAGCCCGCTGTCCCTTATGTTCCTGGAATTACACCTTGAGAAAAATGGAAAAGAGCTGTTAAAATTGTAGAAAGAAGCTGAAGAAATTTTATTGCTCTGATGGCTCACATCAACAGTTTTGAGTTGGCTGGTCAGAATGAAACTTGAAGGTGAAGCAAGTCTCTTCAACAAGCCTTTACAACTTCTGGGATCACCAGGTGGATCATGCTTGAGACCACAAAAGCATCAAATGCCATAATGAAAGACTTTGCATTTGTCTGGAAATGCTTGGTTCTCCCTGCTGATACATCGACGACTATTCCCCTAAATTTTGTGTTTGGTCTCTGTTATATTTGATTTTCCTGCTGGTTTCCTGTCAAGAAACTCACTAGTATTCCAGTAACTCAGCAAGTAGCCGTATTGGAAGAGTAATCCCCATATCCAGATGCCCTCTTTAAAATCTTCAACTGAAGTTAGTCACTGACACAATTCAAGCAGAAAATCACCTTTATTTTATCAATTATATTTTCCCTTGACTGCTATATGATTCATCTGTCAATTTTATTTGAACGAGGTTTTGGTCTTTTGCCATGAAATTTAATTGATTTTTGTATGCTATTGGATGATTGCCTTGTAGTGTTATAAAACATGTTCTGCTGTTTGAGAAGCAGCCTGCTCCATCTTTTGTGAGTTTTCAAATGTTTGATTTTTCAACATATTTTCTTTTTGTTTTGAATTAGAAGCGCACGCGTACATGGAAATGGACTTAGCCCCGGTGCTCGAAAACTAATGAAATATTTCAGTTTGGGCATGTGCTTATGTGGCTGCGTTGAAGTGCAGGAGTAAATCTCATGTAGATTATTATCAATGATGTCAAGAGTATAGAGAACAGATTTCCCTTCTCAATCCCTACTCTAAATATGAAAATCATTTTCTTCTTCTTGCTTACTTTCTCTCCTTTCTCGACATCCATGTCATTACCATCCCCCTTTCTCCTCAGTCGTACCCAATGCACCTTCTAATATAAGCTCATGAATATTACTAGTACTCATGAACGCTCTTCCTTTTGACACACTTCCCATCTTTCTTACTTTCATTTCTTTTCTCATCTTCCTCTTCCTCTGCCTCCTTTTCCTCATTCCGTTTAACTATTTCAAAGTTCCCCTCCCAATCAGTCTTTGCTTGAAAAATCAGCAACGCATTGAATCCACTAACTTTAAGTGGAAATTAGAGGCTGCAACCCTGTCCACTTCCTGGGAATCTCCGCAACACCATTTAGTGCTCCCATCACGTTCTCCAATATCTCCTCTCTCGCCATCCAAATCACCCCGACCTTAACCACACCACCTGGATTCATATCAAGTATCATTGCTTTTCAGACATTATGAATTTTGATCCTTCCAATTCCTATGTTTCAAATCAACTGCCACAACGTTCCTATTCGTCTTGAAAAATGCTTTCTACGGAAACAGCCTTTTTATCCACAACAGACGCATCATAAGTGTCTCATAACTTCTGCTTTGCTTCAAGTAGTCCATTATTAGACTTCATTTTTTGAATCGCAAGCACTTCACTGGGATGTTTTCAGCTGTTATATTCAATTAGGGTTCTGTTGGAGTTTGCAAAGGGTTTTGGATGTTCTTTGTTTTGGAGTTTCATGATCTTGGAAAGATACTAGTGGATTTTTGCAGGGAAGCACGGATCGTCAACGAAGATGTTCTAGTGTTGTTGTAGATTCTTATCCAAGACTTGTATCATTTGATGATGTCATGTGAATTGCTAGAAATATATAAAGTGTATGGCTAGCCCAATAATAAAAGTTTCGTAAGGGAACTGAAGCAGCCTACCATAAGACAAGATCTATTAGATTTTTTGAAGCCCAGAGGGAAAGATACAGAGACGCTCTGTTTTTGTTTGGTAAATAAAGACTTTTTCTGGCTGTAGGTTTGGTCTTGTCTCACTTCAGGAAATCCCACTTATAATTCAGCATAATCGCGTAAACCCTTGAAAACTGTTGAAAATTACAAAATGTTTTAATGCCAAGGCCCGTTGGCCTTCCAGGTACAAAATTAACCTGAACCTTGAGAGAAAATTATGCCTACAATTCTACAACAGAGTTTTTGAACAGAAGCAGCATTCCTTATCACAGGGCTGGGAAGAATAGGGGGACGATCCATTCAAGAGTTAAGACCTTGCAGTTTTGAATTTTTAATACGAGGTTTTTTAGATTCAAATCCTGGAAAAGTTCGAGGGGGTAGAGATTTGAGATTAGAGGATGGCTATCTCCTATTTTTAATACGAGGTTTTTGCAACTCTAAATTGTGTTAGGTATTACTTATTTGTTTCTTTCTAAGAGGGAAGCCCTCTTTAGACCCGGAGGAATAAATATGGAATTTCAACGTGACAAATGACGTTATTTGATCTTTCAGGACGAGTTTGGTTTGATTGTGGAAATTTCATTATTGTACGGTCTTTGTGTTGGATTTGGATTGTTTATTACTCTCCAAAAAAAATATGTAGTAGGAAGGCAATTGATACAAATGAAGGCAATAAATTGCATGATTCATGACATTCACCAAGTTCATCTAAAATGATGCTTTGGACGGAATATCTAACATAGACTTGATTATTGAATATTACATTTTGCCAAACAAGTTGCTCTTCACAAACGCCCAAGTATACTGTAAAAATTCAGCCAATAACATTTCTGTGAACCATTATATCTTCCAATTCCATCGTGGAGAATAGCTTTGGCAATGGAGGCCATCGAGTTGTAAGCTCTGTAGAAACCTGTCGCATTGTTGGCCGATAGTGAGGATCGGTCTGCAAGCAAGCAAACGCCAGTTTTGCAACATGTGCCACACCGTCCGCAAGCTCGTTTTCAGGAGGTGGGAGGCGCTGGTCTAAGACATCCTTCAAGACTGTATTGTGACCAATGGGTGATGATGAGGAGGTGGAGGCAGATACCATCAGAGATGAGATGAAATCGCCAGGATGCTTTCCCATCATTACTTCCAATGTTAATACTCCAAAGCTATACACATCACACTTCTCATCCACTTTCATTGTGTATGCCAACTCTGCAAAAGAGGCTGGTCATGCTATATTTTGCCAAAATAATTTACTGCACCTATTTTGTTTTCAAGTGATTTTGTAAACTAACATACTGTAGAAGGTGATATTGAAACTTAACTACATACCTGGAGCTGTGTACCCAAAGGTGCCAGCAAATGATGTCCAATTGGACGAGTCAGGCATTAAGAGCCTGGCTGTGCCGAAGTCAGAGACATGAGCCTCATATTCTGAATCCAAAAGAACATTGTTGCTGGAAATGTCTCTATGAATAATCGGAGGGGAGCAGTCATGGTGCATGTAGGATAAAGCATTGGCTACGCCTTTGATAAGATTCATCCTTTTATCCCAATCCATCTTTCCTGCTTGTTCCTCCTCGTTCAGTACCTTTCTTAAACTTCCCCTTTCAACAAATTCATAGACCAAAAATGAGTGTTTGGCATGCGAGCAGAAACCATACAGCTTCACAATATTTCGATGCCGTATACCCATTAAGACATCAATCTCGCTTCTAAAAGCTTTCAAGCTGCTCATCTCAACTTCTGGTGTTTGGTGGAATTTCTTCACGGCAAGGACTTGTTCTGATGGAAGTACAGCTTTGTATACAACTCCATACCCTCCAGTACCAATGCAATATTTGGAGTCGAATTCCTCAGTAGCCTCAATGATGTCCTCGTAGCGCAGATCCCCACCAGGGCACCATCTCGCGGTAACATCTCTTTGTGGTGTTTCCACTAACCTTTTCTTTCTTCTGCTTTGGAAAAAGATAAGAAAACCTACAATCAGGCCCAACAAACTACCCAGCAGAGAAAATACTGTCAAAAAGACAACTTTGGGGCCCTTCTTGTGCACAGTTTTGTTTTTCACGAGATCAGAACAAGCCTCCAAACCAGTTGCATTGCCACACAGGTTGGTGTTGTTGCAAATTGCTTCAAATGGTGCCTCGCGAAAGGCTTTGATGTCAGGAATGGGACCCTCTAGCTTGTTATAGGATACATCCACTTTAGTGAGGCCTTGCAGTCTACTAAAACTGGTTGGAATTAGACCAGACAGCATATTATGGGAGAGGTTTAATACCTCTAGCTGCTGCATCTGTCCAAGCTCCGGTGCTATACCTCCCATGAGGGAATTCCAACTGAGATCAAGACTTTGAAGAGACTGTAAATACCCCATCTCAGCAGGAATACTCCCTGCGAATCTATTCTTGCTCATATTCAATAATATCAGTTTTGAGCACTTGCCAAGCTGTTTAAGAATTGTTGCACTAAAATTGTTCGCGGCCAGGCCAAGCCTTTGGAGATCAGAGAGCGATGCGACATCGAAAGGAATATCACCTGAAAGTCTGTTATCGTTGAGTGCAAGTTCAATCAACTTCAAATTTCCCAATTCCTTTGGAATTCTCCCAACTAGTTGATTTGACGAGAGGTCAAGAGCTTGTAGATGAGCTGCCTTTCCAAGCGCAGCTGGTATTTCTCCAGATATTTTGTTTCCAGAAATTCTGAAGGCTGTCAGATTGTTAAACTGCTCCCAATTCAATGAAAGTTCACCGTGCAATTCATTATCACTCAAATCCATGTAGTTTAAATGAGGATGTGTGCCAAAAGCTTCAGATATGTTTCCACTAAGTTGGTTTCTCTCAAGTCTGAGTCTCAACAAGCTGCTGCAGTTTCTCAAGCTTTTCGGGATGGGTCCCGTGAAATAATTTTCAAATGCAGAAAAATATGAAAGTAATCCACCAAGGCACACATCTCGTGGTAGATTACCAGACAATCTATTAGAAAATATTTGTAACGCAAACAAATGTGTAAGGTTGTTCATTTCTGGAGGAATGGGACCAGAAAGATTGTTATTCCCAACGATAAATGCAGATAATCTTTTTAAATTGCCTAGAGATGCAGGAATTGTACCAGTTAGATTATTAAATGCTAAATTTAAAATAGTGAGAGATCTTGTCAGGTTTCCAATAAAAGTAATGGGACCAAAAAAATTATTATTCCAAAGATAAAGTTTAGATAAGTTTTTTAAATTTTCTAAAGATGTTGGTATTGTACCGGTTAGTTTATTAGATGACAAAGTTAAAATTGTGAGAGATACTAAATTTCCAATTTCTGGTGGAATGTTGCCAGAAATGCTATTGAAAGACATGTTAAGGAAGGAGAGGTTAGAAAGGTTACCTATATGTGAAGGAACATAACCATAAAGGGAGTTGTTGTGAAGGTTAAGCACAGTCAAGTTAGGAAAGGAAGAGAATCTGAGACTATTAAGCGTACCTCTCAAACTAGAATTGGGCAGACTTATGTTGATGACACTACCAGACTGGTCGCAACTGATTCCGAACCAGTTGCAAGGGCTGTCTCCAGCCCAAGAAGACAGGAGAGACTGGCTTTGGTTGTCAAGACTGACTTTCCATTCTAGAAGAGCTTCCGCTTCCTTCCTTCCATTTGCTACTTCAGCAGCTCCAGTACTAGCCGAGTAAGCAAAAGAAGCAAAGAAGGAAGCATAAGCAAGTAAGGAAAAAACCAAAAAAGGTGTGGAAAAGAGAAAGATGTGGGAAGCCATGGCCTTGGTGGTTTACTTACTTAAGGAGGATGTATAAAATGATTTGCCCTGCACACGTATATATATGGAAAAGAAATGATAGATTATAAATTCATGAGTAAGATTGAAAGAAAGGTGCAGCTGGACAGGGTAAAGATAATTTTTTTTATTTTTAAATCATTGATATTAAAAATAAATTTTAAAAATAAAAAATTATTTCTAAATATTTTAAAATAAAAAATATTTTAAATTAAAAACAACAACTACCACAACACTAACTACACTAAACTTTATGGTTTCTTATAGCATCATGACTAGAAATTTTATACAAAGCAAGAAAATAGAATATTTCAGCAAAATGTCTAACCTTTTATTCTTTTTATTTAAGTGTCTAAAATTTTATTTTTTTTAATTTTTTTTGAGGATTGAGATTGAAAAATATTAACTTAATCAAGATGCATTGACACGTGGAAAAAAATAATCTCATAAATAAATCTTTTAAAAAATAAATTTTTTTTAATAAAAAATAGCTGCAAATCAAAAAAACAAAGTAAACTAATCACACCATAGTTTTGCTGATCCCATGACTTTATTTTTGCAAATCTTGTACTATTAAAAATCCTATGAAAAATTTCATGGTGCTTGTAATATTTCATGTGTTGATATTTTCTTTTCTTCGTATGTTCAACCTTTAGTCGTTCAACCTCAAAGCATCACCATCTTCACTAGCCAAGGAATCCGATCACACCAGCCCGAAACCAACTGCCCCTTTCAATGGATTGGCTTGTTTGATGCTCATGTTGAATCAATCTGGCTTTAAATATATATGAAAAGAACAGCTCATCATTTAGCAAAATATATCTTTCTAAATCGTAGCTTTTTGTAAGAATATCTATTTTAATTTTAAAAGAACCATATAAAAATAGATTTTTAAAATTAACTTACATATATCTAATAATTATATTTTTTCCAAGAAAAAAAAACAAGGCATTCTTGTTTCGAATAAGAAACAAGAATTTATTATTTAATAGATTTTTCCGTTTTAATATCTTAGAAGAGCTTCTGCTTGTTTCCTTCCATTTGCTACTTCAGCTCCAGTAGCTGAGTAAGCAAAAGAAGTAAAGAAGGAAGCATAAGCAAGTAAGGAAATAAACAACAAAGGTATGGATGAGAGCATAAGCAAGTAAAGAAAGATTTATTTATTATTATTAGGCTTTTCTAGTTTTCATGTCTCAAGAAAAATAGTTTTCTTCTCTCATGTTATGATGTTTTTATTTTTGAAGGTTTTGACTAATTACATATATAGTTATTTTTCATTTAAAGATTTATTTATTTTATTTATTATTATTTTCTAGTTTTCATGTCTCAAAAAAAAAAAAAATGGTTTTCTTCTCTCATGTTATGACTATTATTATTGGATGGTCAAAAAGAAGCTTTACTTTTTTTCAATTAAGTTCCCTGCATACATTTATATGTGAAGGAATGAACCCATAGAGCGAGTTGTTGTGAAGGATAAGCTCAATCAAGTTAGGAAAGGAAGAGAATCTGAGACTATTAAGCGTACCTCTCAAACTATAATTAGGCAGACTTATGCTGGTGACAATACCAGACATGTCGCAACTGATTCCTACCCAGTTGCAAGGCCTGTCTCCATCCCAAGAAGACAGGAGAGACTGGCTTCGGTTGTCAAGACTGACTTTCCATTTTAGAAGAGCTTCTGCTTGTTTCCTTCCATTTGCTACTTCAGCTCCAGTAGCTGAGTAAGCAAAAGAAGTAAAGAAGGAATTATAAGCAAGTAAAGAAATAAACAATAAAGGTATGGATGAGAGCAAGATTTGGGAAGCCATGGCCTTGGTAGTTTAATTTCTTATGGACGATATATAAAAAAATGATTTGCCCTGCATGTGTATATAATTTCCTATGGGAATTCATTTGTTTTAAGAAGTGTACTCTATTGTCTGTCATTCATGTGATGTTTCCTATGGAACTACATTCATGTGAAATCTCAAAAGCTTAGAACGAACGTTAAGTCAACCAATGGATGTTTTTCACGAATTCTGAAATCTACAGCTTTCTCGTGTTTCACATTTTCGGACGCGGCTTCATTCGTATTCACATGTAATTACCATAATTCTGAGACCCATGTTTTGTCCCATCAGATCCAAGGCAAAAATTTAGCACAAATCCAACCTAATTAATCTAGGTATTTAAAGAAAAGGTTGTCGGAACATTGTTGTCTCTCTTTTCTCTTTTTCTTCTCTTACCGTGACTATCCTATCAAAATATCAAAGGATTCAGCTATCTTTAGACTTAAGCTTATTTTATAAAGGGTCGAAGAAATAAGTAAGTATTACGTCGACCTTACCTATTGTTTTTTTTTGTTGTTTTTCATTGGGGATTCGATAGTTGATGGATTAAAAAAATATTTTAGGGTTTCAAAATGTTTAATATATTGTTTTGATATATAATGATTTAAGAGTTTTTAGTTGATTTTTTAGGGTGTTAGTTGGACTAAAACGAACTGGGTTGGTATCTGGATTATGAGTTTATTAAAGAACAAAATATTTGTTATTTTTGGGTTATGTAAATTTTTTACTAGTAGGTCGGGATTCTAGAAATCTCCATCAACTAGTCACCCGGTTCAATTGTTGATACCAGCTAACCAAGTAGTCTAAACTCGTCAACCGGTTGGTTTGTATAGTGGTTGACCCGACAATAGAGTTTTATCTGGTGAGTTGGGTTCAATTAGTTTGAGTTATGTTCAAATTCGATCAAGTGAAATAGTTCGGCGTTATATTTAACTCTTGTATTAAGATAATTAAATTATATTATGAAATTAATTTTATTATTAATATTGCTAATAACTTTAATTAAATGATAAGTTCGTACATAAATTTAGATTCATATAAATATAAAACCTTAAAAAAACCAACCCTATTTATACGTTAGTTATGAATCCAAAAATCAGTTCGCGATCAATCAAGATGAAATATTCAATTCTATCCTAGAAGGAGTACTTGTAGACTAATTTAAATTGCAATTCTAGAAGGGAAATGAAGTATTTGTCATAATTATTAGAATACTTGTGTTGGGGTTTCAGCTACGGACCCATTCTGACAACTTTTTTTTTAATAAAATATGAGAGATATATTATTTTGCACCATTATGTGCTTAATAAAATTATTATATTCCATGATTAAAAAAAATTACGAGACTCTGCATTGAGTGATCATCCTTCAACCATTTTTATAATATTTTCTTGTTTTTCTCCTAGTTATTCATTGCTTGTGTTAAGCAACAAATCTAACTCTATCTCTCCCCTAATTACCCTTTGTGCAGTAATTCATTTGTCTTGGTCATGATCGAAGATTTCTTAAGAAGATAGACAGTTGCGTCTGAATTGGATGTCTTCCATTCTTGATTGGATGTTTCCCATGAAATTTCAAAAGTGGAACAACATTCACGTGGTTAATGTTCTTGCTATATAGACAGTTGCGTCTGAAGAGGTGTAGAATACTATGGTCTTCGATTGGATGTCTTTGGGTTTCAGCATTGGTGATGTTTCCCATGAAATTCATGTCGTTTGCTGGTGGTTAGAAAGGAGATTAGGAGCATTCGATCTTGGCACTTCTTTGAACTGATTTTATTTTGTTTGTAGAAATTCATCTCTCTCTATTAACTAGCCTCTGTTTAACATGATCCGTGGAAAATAGTCGTGATTCTAAAATTATTTTTTATAATTGACGTGCATGCAAAGTCAGGCCACCAGAGAAGATCAAGGACTGAGTACTGGACTCATCTATTAATTGACTCCTTTAGTGATAACATTTTCATTGACTTTACTTTGACTCAAGATGGAATAATTGTTTGCGTGATAGCAGGAGCATGCATGTGTAGACTAATTTAAATGAAGTATTTATCACGATTATTAGAATATTTATGTTGGAATTAGATCCATTCTCGGATGATTTTTTTATCAGGGTTTTAGCTATGGATCCATTCTCGGATGATTTTTTTTATGAAATGTAAGAGATGTATTATTTTGCCGCTTAATAAGATTATATTATATTCCATGATTTATAAAAAATACGAAACTCTGCATTGGGTGATTATCCTTCAAGGATTATTTTATATTATTTTCTTGTTTACATTAAAAACAATTATTACCATAATACTAACTAAACTAAACTGTATGGTTTCTTTTATCATCTTGACTAGAAATTTTTTACATATTTGCTTTGGTACAGGTACAAAGAAAATTGAATATTTCAGCAAAATGTCTGACCTTTTATTCTATTTATTTAAGTGTTTAAAATTTAGTTGACTTTATTTTTGCAAATCTTGTACTATTAAAAATCCTATGAAAAAATTTATGGTGCTTGTAATATTTCATGTGTTGATATTTTCTTTTCTTCGTATATTCAACCTTTAGTCGTTCAACCTCAAAGCATCACCATCTTCACACCAACCCGAAACCAACTGTCCCTTTCAATGGATTGGTTTGCTTGATGCTCATGTTGAATCTGGCTTTAAATATGAAAAGAACAGCTCATCATTTAATAAAATATGTCTTTCTAAATCGTAGCTTTTTGTAAAAATATCTATTTTAATTTTAAAAGAACCATATAAAAATAGATTTTTAAAATTAATTTACATATATCTAATAATTATATTTTTTTAAGAGATAAATATTCCAAAAAACAAGTGAAAACCATGTAAGTAATAGTTCATCCATAGTTTTTTAATATTTCATGATTAAAAAAAATGAGCTCGAACTTATTCCCAACCATTTTTTTTAATATTTCATGATTAAAAAAAATGCGAGACTCTGCATTGGGTGATCATCCTTCAAGCATTTTTATATTATTTTTTTCTCCTAGTTATTCATTTCTTGTGTTAAACAACAAATCTAACTCTCTCTCTCTCTCTCCCTTAATTACCCTAATTATTTTAGGTTCTATCTATGATGTGAAATCCGAACTTTACAATTAATAATAGCTAGCTTGTACCCCACCATTCCATGACTCCTGATTATTAAAGATGATCAAGACTATTTGTATAATGCCAATCATTGACTTGGATGTTAATAATGTGTTTATTTTTATATTTTAAAAGTGTTTTAAAAAAATTTATTTTTTTATTTTTATTTTTTTTGTTTTTAGATCGATTTGATGTATTGATATCAAAAATAAATTTTAAAATTTTAAAAAAATATTATTTTAATTTATTTTAAAATAAAAAACACTTTGAAAAACAATCATTATCATAATTACTACAACATTTAACAGTTTTACCAGTGGAATTTTTCCGTCAGTGTGAGATTATTATTCCGTCTGTAAAAATTTTATCAACTAATTTACAGATGGAATCCGTCCGTCGAAATAACATTCGTCGATAATTTCATTATTTGTAACTAATTCTAATGGTAAAAAAAAAATTATGGTTTTACATACAGGAAATGTAAGCTAGAAATTTTTTTTTGCTTCATTTCATCGTATTTTCATCAGAAAAATTGTCATATAACAAAAACAAATAAAATTGGAATGACAATATTTACATGGTTAGCCTCCAGACGATAGTCATGGATGAAAACTTTAGAAAGAAAATTAGGGGCTTTGGCCACCATTACTGAGCTGTAGATATTCAAGTCAATCTCAAGTCATCCCACTCGAACACTTTGGGATAGGGCCAATAATTTAAACCAATAAAGGTACAATTACGAGAGAAAAAAATGCAAAAGTGCAAAACCACGGCTAATAATTTATTCGGTATTATTGAAGTTTTCTATTTTTTTTATAGTAATAACCTTTTAATAAAAACAAAACTTTGATAAATAAAATTTAAACATTTTATGTGTCTCCCCCTGGATCAAATGGAGGGATAGAACTCAGACAAATGCATCCAATAAACATTTGGAAAGCTATTTAAACATTTGGCCTAAGGTCCAAGCACGGTGACATTATATAATGCATCCATTATAGAGGCTGAATACATTTTCTTTGATATTTTGCCATTGTTGACGAGAGTTGACGTTTTGGTCTCCTTGGCTTGGAATTCAAGCACAGTGACATTAATTTTCTTTGATTTTTCAGATTTGGAATTTGCATCCATTATTGTGCTTTATATTTCTAATTGGCATACCACAAAAGTAAAGTTGTTCACATGAAATATACAATATAAACTTGAATTAGAAATTTGAATTAATATTTTAACTAATTATATATTAACAATTTCAGTAAATTAGTAATTAATAGTATAACACAATTAAAATAAAAATAAAATAAACAATAAAAAGGTCTAAAAACTTTGATTTTTTTCACATTGATTCCTCTCTGTTTTGGACAAATTGACTCACTTGTTTCATCATTTACATAAAAACGAGCCATTTCAAATTTTAGTAGGTCATTTAACATTAATTACTTCAAGAGTCAAGCATGCCAATTTACAACTTTTATTCTTTATATTTGGCAACTCAAACAAAGGAATCTGCCTATTGATATGTTAACAGTTTACATAAGAAACTGTTAAAAATGAATAGGTATTTTTATTTTACAAAAATAAAATCCACAGTTAACTTGTATCGATAAAAAAATTATAATAATTATAGTCAAAATCAAACTCTTGATTATTAGATTGCATAAGTTTTGCAAGATATAAATTTGGAACAATGAAAATACTAAAATTCAGATTTATAATTTTATACTTCTTTCAAACTTATAAAATCAGTTTAAATTTACTGATTTACCGGACATCTACCTCCAGAGTCATGTCACAAGAAGTGATGAAGATAAATTCAACATAGCTAAAAAAGCTGTATTTTTTAGAAATAAAATATACCAAATGGTAAATTTGATATAAAGATTGAAATTTGACAATATATTTTTTACTAATAAAAGCCTTGTTGATAAAGAAATTCAATTTGAGGAAAATAAATTCAAAATTGGATGTTTAAAGACCTAATTAGATTTTGTTAAAGGTATAATTGAATTTATGGAAGGTTTAATTGCAATAAAATTTGAATTTAATTAAATCTATAAGCATTTGATTTTGAACTTTTCTTTTTGAAATTGAATTTTCTTTGTCACAAGAAGTAATGAAGATAAATTCAACATGGCTAAAAAGGCTGTATTTTTGTAGAAATAAAATATATTATGATACCTTTTTATCCTTAATTTAAATCATTGAATTTTTTTATACCTTTTTTTATACATTGAATAAAAATAAAATATATATATTAAAGAATTTTAAATTTCACATTGAAAAAAAAAGTTTTAAATGAGCTCGAACGATGTATTCCAATCACAAATCTTTTTCTGAAAAACCAAGTTATTCCTAACCATCCAAATTTCCCATACTATGCCAAAGGCTAGCTTCATATCAGGATAGGTGATACTGTCAATGAAGTTGCTGCAAGATCTGATAGAATAAACACCGCTTCTTTCTTGCTTCCACCCCTTAGAATTCGTAACATTTGGTTTCAAATGAGTACCTTTAATTTGGTCTAGAAGGCAATGCAGTTGGCCTTTTAAGTTCCAATACCAACCTTCATTAAAATATTACCCATATCAGAAATCATAGCTTGTGGTGATGAAGATAAGGCAAACAACTGCGGATATTGAAGCTTTAGAGGTCCATCATCTAGCCATGAATTTGTCCAAAAATACATCCTCATTCCGTTTCCAACTGAAAAATGACAACAATTTTTCAATCCTGCTAAAATGTCACCTTCATCATGTATGATGGAATATATACACCAGACTATATATCTGAAAGAGAGTGAGAAAAATAAAGGAGACCATTTTCAAAATGAGACTGATACTTCCTGTTAATAACCAGTGCGAAATTTCCAGGATGTTTTAGCTCGCATTCTCTCCAGAAAGTCTCCGGATCTTTCATGAATTGTGGCAAGACAGTCCACCCCCAATTCTCACGAATCTGGCCAAGAACTTAATGACAGTGATCGGATCCTCTAGGGGTATCTAGTCAAAGACAGTAAAGGAAATTGTAAGAGACAAGATGGAGATGCAAAAGTTCTGTCTATTCTGCTCATTGATCTTCCCCAAAACCATGTATAACGATGCCCAACAAGAGGATACTCAATGAAGTCACGATTAGAAAGAAAAGACTTGAAGGCCTTTGAACCAGTAACATTCAAGTACCCACTACTCCTTTCACTTGGGTGTAAGGTCTCATTAAAGTCCCCTACTAGGAACACAGGCACTTCAAAGGCTGATTTTAACATGGTAAGCTCATTCTATAAAGTTCGTCGTTCAAAAACTAAACTAGCTGCATAGACTCCCACTACGGCACAAGCAAAATCTGAAGAAGAATGAACACCAAAGATAGCAATCCACTGTCCCCCATATTCTATAGAGTTAACTCTGAAGTTGTTATCATTCCATAAGACTAAAACACCACCGGATTTCCCAACAGCATCTATAGAAGTCCATCTAATATTCTGTTCATTCCAAAGAAAGTTGACAAATTTTTCTGTGCAGGCTGCCCGCTTAGTCTCAAGCAGAAAATAAACATCAATCTCATGGTGAATAAGCATCTTTTTAATAGCTTGACCACTTAGTCCAAAAGTAGATTTTCATGTTAAACAAGATATGAGAAAAAACCATACCCGAAAAGAATCTCCGGACCGCTACTGATTTGCAGTCCAATTTTCAAATTCCTTGTTCACAGTTTCCCAGATCGAGGCAGCAAGAAGTTAATTAAAGAAAGGAAGCTTACCTGTTTCAGGGGGCTGCTGAAGATGGAGGCTTGTTCTTTCTGGCTGATGTTACTCTCCCTTCTGCTTCTGTTACTCTCCCCTCTTCTTGCTTTTCTTTTGCTTTCTTTGTTCTTTATTTCCTGGTTTGTTTCTGTTCGTTCGCCTCTGTTTGCGTTTCCAGGTCTCCCATGTGCTGTTCGTCCCCTCGAGTTGTGTCCTCCTGTTCTGGTCTTTCTCTCTAGCCTTTATTCCCTTTCTTTTGTTTTCGTCTGTCCTCTGTTTACATTCTTGTTCTCTGGTTTTTTTCCTCCTCTGTTTGTGTTCTCTCTGTTTTCTGTGATTTTTCTCAGCTTCCGAAAAAAACCCCCTTGTTCGTTCTCTCCTCCTCTGGTTTTTTCGTTTTTTTCTCCCGTCTCTCCCCCGTCCAGTGCGCTCGTCCCCCCCCTTTTGTGGTCTTTTCTCTGAATGTCCTCTCTTTCTCCCCAGACAATGATCGTGGGGGTGAGGCATATTTGGAGATGCATTGTGTAGGAGACGTGGTACACGATTGCAACCGGTTTGAGGCAGTTTCCTTTCTGCTGAATTAATCCATGAAGAAGGTGATGATTAGTAGAAACGCAACGGCGTCGTTTTCTACAGAAATGGCTATTTCCAATTTGACCCCTGATATTCTGACATTTATCTATTAGGGCCCTAATCATGGAAAATCCTCCTTGTTTTTTAATTTTACCCCTGGATCAAATTGCAATTGAACCCTTGGATTGTGGAGGAATTTACAAAACCATCCTTATTTTCCAATTTAATCAATTAAATCCGTCCTTAATTGGCTCTTCAACTTTTAAGTATTTCATAATTACCCCTGATGAAATCAATTAAACTCCCTGTAGTACCCCCGTCCTTTAAGGTTGATCCTTGTATTTTAATTTCTTACAATTTCAAACAAAATCAACCTTAAACTTTATTATTTTTTTAATTAAGCTCTTGATTGCATTAATTAATAAAATCAAAGTTTAATTAAATCCTAAACTTATTAATTTTTTTAATTTTTTACCAAATTGACTCCCAAATTATAATTTCATCTTTATTAATTCTCAAGTTTTTAATTTGTGTTGTCTTAACTTAATTTTTAAATTATTTTTATTCATTTATTTTTTTGTCTTTTATTTTGTTATTTTATTTTTATTTTCTAAAAATTTAAAAATTAAGTTATAACAAGTATTAACTAGAAAACAATCATCAATATAATGGTGAATGAGCATCTTTTAGGTTCATATAAAAACAACTTTTTTTTTTCAAAACAAATATATATATATATATATATATATTTACAGTAACACCAACCCGATTAACACACACTTGGCCGTGGTTCATGAAATTCCTAAGTTATGGCACTCACCATCAGATTTGTGAGTGCCATATAGGAATACTAAAAATTTATGAAATTCCAAAATTAATGTAAATAGCTTTTAATTGCATCGATTGTTTTAAATTAAATCTAAAATAGATTTTTTTTATGAATACAGCTAATCTAATCTAATGGATGGATTTCTTAAAATTAAATCCAGAAAGTAGTTTACCTTGAATTTCAAAACTAGTTGGAAAATATTATAACAGGAAAGAATAAGAAAAATGAATTCAGCTAAAAAAAATTAATTATATATAACATTAAATTCAGCTAAAAACAAGAAACTCGAGCTCAAGTTTTTTTTGGATATATTATTAATTGAAAAACTAATTTGGAATAAATATAATATTTATGTAAACATTTAAGAGCTTGAACTTATTAAATTTCATTCAGGGATCACTTATAAAAGAGATTAACTCATTTTTTTTAAAGGATCCAGATGTGATTTTGAAAATATATTTTTTAAAAAATTATTAATAGATTTTTGATATCATTCAAATGAAATTTCATCTATTTTTTCTTTTATAAAACCTGATTTTATCCAGTTTCAATCAACCTGACAGGCTTGACTTGGATTTAATAACAATGGCTTGAATTGAGATTTTTGTTGGGAGGCTTGACTTGCAAACAAGAAGATGCGATTGCAAAGTCTAAAAGATGCAAGAGGGTTCCGTTTCTAGGCCTAGTTTTGAAACTGTAGAGAAGATTGGCTCTGATGGAGTAATCTCTCTTGAATCATCTTCAACCTCTGATACATTTGTGATAATAGAAGAGGGAATGAAGGTGATTAAGCTGATTCTAGTTCTCAATATGGGTTGAAAAATCTTGTCAGATAAATCACTGGAAAATTGGCATTACATCAAAGTTTATGTTAGAAGTTTATGATTTTATGATGATTTTATGTTATATCATTAGTCATAGTCTGAATGGCTAAACCATTCATTATCTGTAAATATTTAGGTTGGTTGAGCTTCTGCTCTTTGTACTTTCCAGGTTAACTATTTTGTTTTTCAGTAACAGGGTAGCAATACTTGTGTAAACACTCTGCCTCCTATGAGTGGATAAATTTTTCAACTTTTTCTCTGTTTATGAAGTATGTATATATTCATTTCCAGTTAAGTTTGGTGTTCTTTCTCTGCAGTTTGACAAGGGTTATATGTCACCCCAATTCATCACAAACCAGGAAAAATCTTTGGTGGAGTTTGACAAGGCCAAAGTCCTTGTAACGGATCAGAAGATTGCAAATGTCCAAGAAATACTTCCTGTGTTGGAGAAGACTACCCAACTCAGTGTCCCATTGTTAATCATTGCTGAGGATATCTCAAAGCCAGTTTTGGAAACACTAGTGTTGAACAAAATGAAAGGTTTGCTCAATGTTGCTGTTGTCAAATGCCCTGGATTTGGAGATCGAAAGAAAGCATTGTTGCAAGACATTGCTCTTATGACAGGTGAACTTGCATCTTTCTTTCCAACTTAAATTGGTTATTGTAAGTTGTGCTACACTGAAATATATTGACATATCAGTTAATGAATTATTTATCTTCCTCGTGAGTTGGGTTCGTGTTAGATATGTGAGCCTTCCTATGTGTGCACTGGCTGTTCTTATATGTTTGTGTTTGACCCTTGCAGGTGCATAAACTTTTGAGTATATCATGTTAATTAAGATATCCTTTGATAATTACCTAGGTCTCAATTATAAGAATCGTTACTCTCCTCAATTATAAGAACTATTACTCTCTTTCATGCACTAGAAACAATAAATGTTTTACTTGGATGCTTTGTTAAGAATGTAAAATCCTTTGATGATTACCGAGGCCTCAATTAAAAAAAATTTAACTACTTTTCATGCACTACTTTTCATGCGTTGAAGTGCAGGAGTAAATCTCATGTAGATTATTATCAATGATGTCAAGAGTATAGAGAACAGATTTCCCTTCTCAATCCCTACTCTAAATATGAAAATCATTTTCTTCTTCTTGCTTACTTTCTCTCCTTTCTCGACATCCATGTCATTACCATCCCCCTTTCTCCTCAGTCGTACCCAATGCACCTTCTAATATAAGCTCATGAATATTACTAGTACTCATGAACGCTCTTCCTTTTGACACACTTCCCATCTTTCTTACTTTCATTTCTTTTCTCATCTTCCTCTTCCTCTGCCTCCTTTTCCTCATTCCGTTTAACTATTTCAAAGTTCCCCTCCCAATCAGTCTTTGCTTGAAAAATCAGCAACGCATTGAATCCACTAACTTTAAGTGGAAATTAGAGGCTGCAACCCTGTCCACTTCCTGGGAATCTCCGCAACACCATTTAGTGCTCCCATCACGTTCTCCAATATCTCCTCTCTCGCCATCCAAATCACCCCGACCTTAACCACACCACCTGGATTCATATCAAGTATCATTGCTTTTCAGACATTATGAATTTTGATCCTTCCAATTCCTATGTTTCAAATCAACTGCCACAACGTTCCTATTCGTCTTGAAAAATGCTTTCTACGGAAACAGCCTTTTTATCCACAACAGACGCATCATAAGTGTCTCATAACTTCTGCTTTGCTTCAAGTAGTCCATTATTAGACTTCATTTTTTGAATCGCAAGCACTTCACTGGGATGTTTTCAGCTGTTATATTCAATTAGGGTTCTGTTGGAGTTTGCAAAGGGTTTTGGATGTTCTTTGTTTTGGAGTTTCATGATCTTGGAAAGATACTAGTGGATTTTTGCAGGGAAGCACGGATCGTCAACGAGGATGTTCTAGTGTTGTTGTAGATTCTTATCCAAGACTTGTATCATTTGATGATGTCATGTGAATTGCTAGAAATATATAAAGTGTATGGCTAGCCCAATAATAAAAGTTTCGTAAGGGAACTGAAGCAGTCTACCATAAGACAAGATCTATTAGATTTTTTGAAGCCCAGAGGAAAGATACAGACACGCTCTGTTTTTGTTTGGTAAATAAAGACTTTTTCTGGCTGTAGGTTTGGTGTTGTCTCAATTCAGGAAATCCCACTTATAATTCAGCATAATCGCGTAAACCCTTGAAAACTGTTGAAAATTGCAAAATGTTTTGATGCCAAGGCCCGTTGGCCTTCCAGGTACAAAATTAAATTGAACCTTGAGAGAAAATTATGCCTACAATTCTACAACAGAGTTTTTGAACAGAAGCAGCATTCCTTATCACAGGGCTGGGAAGAATAGGGGGACGATCCATTCAAGAGTTAAGGCAATTGATAGAAATGAAGGCAATAAATTACATGATTCATGACATTCACCAAGTTCATCTAAAATGATGCTTTGGACGGAATATCTAACACAGACTTGATTATTGAATATTACATTTTGCCAAACAAGTTGCTTTACACAAACGCCCAAGTATACTGTAAAAATTCAGCCAATAACATTGCTGTGAACCATTATATCTTCCAATTCCATCGTGGAGAATAGCTTTGGCAATGGAGGCCATCGAGTTGTAAGCGCTGTAGAAACCTGTCGCATTGTTGGCCGATAGTGAGGATCGGTCTGCAAGCAAGCAAACGCCAGTTTTGCAACATGTGCCACACCGTCCGCAAGCTCGTTTTCAGGAGGTGGGAGGCGCTGGTCTAAGACATCCTTCAAGACTGTATTGTGACCAATTGGTGATGATGAGGAGGTGGAGGCAGATAACATCAGAGATGAGATGAAATCGCCAGGATGCTTTCCCATCATTACTTCCAATGTTAATACTCCAAAGCTATACACATCACATTTTTCATCCACTTTCATTGTGTATGCCAACTCTGCAAAAGCGGTTGGTCATGCTATATTTTGCCAAAATAATTTACTGCACCTATTTTGTTTTCAAGTGATTTTGTAAACTAACCTACTGTAGAAGTTGATATTGAAACTTAACTACATACCTGGAGCTGTGTACCCAAAGGTGCCAGCAAATGATGTCCAATTGGACGAGTCAGGCATTAAGAGCCTGGCTGTGCCGAAGTCAGAGACATGAGCCTCATATTCTGAATCCAAAAGAACATTGTTGCTGGAAATGTCTCTATGAATAATCGGAGGGGAGCAGTCATGGTGCATGTAGGATAAAGCATTGGCTACGCCTTTGATAAGATTCATCCTTTTATCCCAATCCATCTTTGCTGATTGTTCCTCGTCGTTCAGTACCTTTCTTAAACTTCCCCTTTCCACAAATTCATATACCAAAAATGAGTGTTTGGCATGCGAGCAGAAACCATACAGCTTCACAATATTTCGATGTCGTATACCCATTAAGACATCAATCTCGCTTCTAAAAGCTTTCAAGCTGCTCATCTCAACTTCTGGTGTTTGGTGGAATTTCTTCACGGCAAGGACTTGTTCTGATGGAAGTACAGCTTTGTATACAACTCCATACCCTCCAGTACCAATGCAATATTTGGAGTCGAATTCCTCAGTTGCCTCAATGATGTCCTCGTAGCGCAGATCCCCACCAGGGCACCATCTCGCGGTAACATCTCTTTGTGGTGTTTCCACTAAACTTTTCTTTCTTCTGCTTTGGAAAAAGATAAGAAAACCTACAATCAGGCCCAACAAACTACCCAGCAGAGAAAATACTGTCAAAAAGACAACTTTGGGGCCCTTCTTGTGCACAGTTTTGTTTTTCATGAGAGCAGAACAAGCCTCCAAACCAGTTGCATTGCCACACAGGTTGGTGTTGTTGCGAATTGCTTCAAATGGTGCCTCGCGAAAGGCTTTGATGTCAGGAATGGGGCCCTCTAGCTTGTTATAGGATACATCCACTTTAGTGAGGCCTTTCAGTCTACTAAAACTGGTTGGAATTAGACCAGACAGCATATTGTGGGAGAGGTTTAATACCTCTAGCTGCTGCATCTGTCCAAGCTCCGGTGCTATACCTCCCATGAGGGAATTCCAACTGAGATCAAGACTTTGAAGAGACTGTAAAGACCCCATCTCAGCAGGAATACTCCCTGCGAATCTATTGTTGCTCATATTCAAGAATATCAGTTTTGAGCACTTGCCAAGCTGTTTAAGAATTGTTGCACTAAAATTGTTCGCGGCCAGGCGAAGCCTTTGGAGATCAGATAGCGATGCGACATCGAAAGGAATATCACCTGAAAGTCTATTATCGTTGAGTGCAAGTTCAATCAACTTCAAATTTCCCAATTCTTTGGGAATTCTCCCAACTAGTTGATTGGACGAGAGGTCAAGAACTTGTATATGAGTTGCCTTTCCAAGAGCTGCTGGTATCTCTCCAGAAATCTTGTTACCAGAAATTCTGAAGGCTGTCAGACTGTTAAACTGCTCCCAATTCAATGAAAGTTCACCATGCAATTCATTATCACTCAAATCCATGTAGTTCAAATGAGGATGTGTGCCAAAAGCTTCAGATATGTTTCCACTAAGTTGGTTTCTATCAAGTCTGAGTCTCAACAAGCTGCTGCAGTTTCTCAAGCTTTTCGGGATAGGTCCCGTGAAATAATTTTCAAATGCAGAAAAATATGAAAGTAATCCACCAAGGCACACATCTCGTGGTAGATTACCAGACAATCTATTAGAAAATATTTGTAACGCATACAAATGTGTAAGGTTGTTCATTTCTGGAGGAATGGGACCAGAAAGATTGTTATTCCCAACGGCAAATGCGGATAATCTTTTTAAATGGACTAGAGATGCAGGTATTGTACCAGTTAGATTATTAAATGACAAATTTAAAATAGTGAGAGAACTGGTCAAGTTTTTTATAAAAATAATGGGACCAAAAAAACTATTATCCTCTAAGTAAAGTTCAGATAAACTTTTTAAATTTTCTAAAGATACCGGTATTGTATCAGCTAATTTATTAGAAGTCAAATCTAAAATAGTGAGAGATCTTGTCAGGTTTCCGATAAAAGTAATGGGACCAAAAAAATTGTTATCTGCAAGGTTAAGTAAAGATAAGCTTTTTAAATTTTCTAAAGATGCTGGTATTATGCCAGTTAGTTTATTGGATGATAAATCTAAATTGGTGAGAGATCTCGTTAGGTTTCCAATAAAAGTAATGGGACCAGAAATACTATTATTAAAAAGATAAAGTGTAGATAAGCTTTTTAAATTTCCTAAAGATGCCGGTATTGTACCAGTTAGTTTATTACATGATAAAATCAAAGTGGTGAGAGATCTTGTCAGGTTTCCAATAAAAGTAATGGAACCAAAAAGATTATTATTCCAAAGAGAAAGTTTAGATAAGCTTTTTAAATTTTCTAAAGATGCCGGTATTGTACCTGTTAGTTTATTACATGATAAAATCAAAGTGGTGAGAGATCTTGTCAGGTTTCCAATAAAAGTAATGGAACCAAAAAGATTATTATTCCAAAGAGAAAGTTTAGATAAGCTTTTTAAATTTCCTAAAGATGCCGGTATTGTACCTGTTAGTTTATTAGATGACAAAACTAAAATTGTGAGAGATCTCGTCAGGTTTCCAATAAAAGTAATAGAACCAAAAAGATTATTACTCCAAAGATAAAGTTCAGATAAGTTTCTTAAATTTTCTAAAGATGTCGGTATTGTACTAGTTAATAAATTAACTGACAAAGCTAATGCTGTGAGAGATGCTAAATTTCCAATTTCTGGTGGAATGTTGCCAGCAATGCTATTGTAAGACAAGTCAAGGAATATGAGGTTAGAAAGGTTACCTATATGTGAAGGAACATAACCATAAAGGGAGTTGTTGGGAAGGTTAAGCACAGTCAAGTTAGGAAAGGAAGAGAACCTGAGACTATTAAGCGTACCTCTCAAACTATAATCGGGCAGACTTATGTTGATGACACTACCAGACTGGTCGCAACTGATTCCGAACCAGTTGCAAGGGCTGTCTCCAGCCCAAGAAGACAGGAGAGACTGGCTTTGGTTGTCAAGACTGACTTTCCATTCAACTAAAGCTTCCGCTTCCTTCCTTCCATTTGCTACTTCAGCAGCTCCAGTACTAGCCGAGTAAGCAAAAGAAGCAAAGAAGGAAGCATAAGCAAGTAAGGAAAAAACCAAAAAAGGTGTGGAGAAGAGAAAGATGTGGGAAGCCATGGCCTTGGTGGTTTAATTTCTTAAGAAGGATGTATAAAATGATTTGCCCTGCATAAGTATATTTATGGGAAAGAAATGATAGATTATAAATTCATGAGTAAGATTGAAAGAAAGGTGCAGCTGGACAGGGTAACAACATTCAATCTTGACCGGAAATGAAGTCTTTTGATTTTTAATTTTGATTTATTTATCAAATCTTAATTCGTTTTTAATTTTATTTTTGAATCCTAATCTTAATTTTTTTTATAAAAAAAATTGATCTTTGATCTCTTGAAATTTTTTTGTTTTGAATTTTTTTGTTAATTTAATTATTTTTAATTTTACCCTTTAATTAAATTGATTAACAACAACTTCCTTCAAAGCTCATTTTCAAAAATGAAGTTCATTATTTTTTCAGTTTCCTTTCATTTAAATTATCCACATTTCATGATTTAGAAAGTAGTTTTAGCTAGGTGAATCATATATTTTTAAAGTTGTTTTTTTTTTAAGTTTTGTCTTTTAAAATTTAGTTATTTCTAAAATTAAGTTGTTTTTTTTATTAGATTATCCTGTTTACATAATTTAATTTACAGGTTTTGAAAACCTCACTTAAATTTAAAAGTTAAATTTTTTTAATTAACATTTAGATTTCTGGAGCCATTGTTATTTTTTATGTTACAAAAAGGTCAGGTCACCATGTGAAGAAACTCGTGCCACCTATCGAGGAAGATAGATCAATTAAAGGTGGAGGGCTGGAGGCAGAGGAAGCCACCCAGCCAGTCAGCATCTTCGTTAGAAATAAAGTATCCTTTTGCTAGAAGATCAATTAAGGTAAGTAAGATACTGAGAAGTAATTCTGAAAAATCAGAGTATTCATGATTTCAAATGAAAAAAACCGGGGAGACTAGCAGGAAATTTCTTTAGACCAATCAGTAATTTGTTTTATTTCCTGAAATTTTATTCTTTAATATAAACCACTCATTCTAAAAATCTATGACGTGAGACCCTGGTGTTGTGTGTTGGTATTTGGTTCTGTATACCCTAATAAAAAAAAAATGATTTAGGCCTCATTAGCTGGTTTTAAAAGTGATTTTATTGAAAATTAAATTATAAAAAAAATACTTTCTATTATTTGACTAATATCATAAAAAAATATAAAAAAATTATCATGTATAAATGTTAAATTTTAATGTCATACCAATACATTATATTTCAAGATAGTGGCCTAGTGGTAAGAGTTTGGGACCAAGATGTTTGCTCCTTTTGTAGTCTCAGGTTCAAGTCATGTGGTTGCTCATATAATGGCCACTAGAGGTTTACATGATCGTTAACTTCAAGGCCCGTGAGATTAATCGAGGTACACGCAAGCTGGCCGGACACTCACGTTAAACTATAAAAATAAAAAAAACAAAACTTTACTTTTTTTCAATTAATAAGTTCCCTAACAATGATTTTCCCTGCATACATTTATACATGGGATGGGACCCACAAGGTGGAAACTTCCCTGAGCAGGATTTTGTTTGTCTTGGTCATGATATCGAAAATTTCTTATGTGGACACGTACAAAGAAGATAGACAGTTGCGTCTGAAGAGGTGTAGAATACCATGGTCTTCCATTCATGAGTGGATGTCTTTGGGTTTCGGCTATGGTGATGTTTCCCATGAAATTCATGTCGTTTGCTGATGGTTAGAAAGGAGATTAGGAGCGCTCTTGGCACTTCTTTGAACTGATTTTATTTTGTTTGTAGAAATTCATCTCTCTCTATCAGCCTAGCCTCTGTTTAACATGATCCGCGGAAAATAGTCGTAATTCTAAAATTATTTTTAAAATTATCAGCAGTACGTGTAGACTAATACAGGATTATTGCATAATTTTTCATTTTCATTTCGTGAACATTTTGTCAAGACTGACTTTCCATTCTATAAGAGCTTCCGCTTCCTTCCTTCCATTTGCTACTTCAGCTCCACTAGCCAAGAAAGCAAAAGATGTAAAGAAGGAAGCATAAGCAAGCTGTTAGGATACTGGCATGCAAACCCGACAAGATAAAAGGCAAGGGACAAGATAAAATGAAAAATTAGACACACAAGAATTTACGTGGTTCACCCAATTTGGCTACGTCCACGGGCAAGTATAGAAGAATTTTACTAAGTAATGTGGGAATTACAACCTCTCTCTACTAATAGGAGAACAACTGAAATCTCTCTACTAATAGGAGAAAACACCTCACTTACTCTCTCACAAATACCTCACAATTTTGTGGGATTACTTTCCCTCTCTCACTCTTCTCTTCCTCTCTTGTGATGTGCAAAATAAGCTTGGATGCACTGCCTATTTATAGGCAAGCATCCAAGCAAAGGACAAAGGGGCACCAATTGGTGCTGCAAGTGGCACCGAATTGGTGCCCATTTTGTTGACTTAGCTGCACCAATTTGGTGCCAGCTAACTTCACATTCTCCCACTTGAAGACTTTGATGATTTAATCAAGTCTTCACACATGATCATCTGTGATTCTTTTATCCTTTCTATACTTGTCATCTTCATGCTGCTTACGTTTCTGTTAGGCCATAAGAGGATCTGCACCATATGTACTTGTCAGTGTTGACTGGTTTGGTTAAAGCATCTGCTGGGTTTTCCTTCGTGTGAACCTTTTGAAAATCTACACTTCCATCTTCCACTACTTCGCGAACAAAGTGATACTGAACATCTATGTGTTTTGTTCTTGAATGAAACGCGGGATTCCTTGCAATATGCAAAGCACTCTGACTATCACAATACAAAAGAATGTTCTCTTGTTTGTGCCCGAGCTCCTCCATAAGTTTCTTCATCCATATTGCTTCTTTACAAGCTTGTGTAGCTGCCATGTACTCAGCTTCTGTTGTGGATAAAGCTACAACAGTCTGAAGTTTAGAGACCCAGCTCACAGCTCCTCCTGCAATTATGAACACATAGCCTGTAGTGGATTTTCTTTTCTCAAGGTCGCCAGCAAAATCTGAATCAACATAACCTCTGACGGTAAATTCTGATCCTCCATAACATAATGCAACATCTGAGGTGCCCTTGATGTATCTCAAGATCCTCTTAATAGTATTCCAATGCTTTCTACCAGGATTTGCCATGTATCGACTAGCTGCTCCCACTGCTTGTGCAATGTCTGGTCTTGTACATATCATGGCAAACATTAAACTTCCCACTGCTGATGCATACGGTACTCGAGACATCTCCATCCTCTCTGCTTCATTGCTAGGAGACATACTTGAGGATAATTTGAAGTTAACGAGGAAGTGGGGTGGAAATTGGCTTACAATCTTGCATGTTGAAGCGTCGCAAGATCTTCTTCAAATAATTTTTCTGAGAAAGCCAAATCTTCCTCTTACTGCCTCTGGAATTTGCATCCCTAGAATCTTGTTTGCTGGTCCCAAGTCCTTCATATCAAACTCCCTAGCCAACTGTGCCTTCAATTCTTGGACTCGATCTTTGTTGGGGCCTATTACCAACATGTCATCCACGTACAACAACAGAATGATGAAAACATCATTTTCTTCAAACCTCTTGTAATACGTACAATGGTCTGAACTGAGTCTGTTGTACCCAAGGCTAATTATGAAGGAATCAAATCTCTTGTACCAACACCTTGGCGCCTGTTTGAGACCGTATAGAGATTTGTTCAACCTGCAAACCAAGTTCTCCTTGCCTGTTTCAGCAAAACCCTCTGGTTGGAGCATATAAATTTCTTCTTCAAGTTCTCCATGAAGAAATGCAGTTTTCACATCTAACTGCTCTAAGTGAAGATCAAATATAGCACACATCGCCAAGACTACTCTGATTGTAGTAAGTCGTACCACTGGAGAAAATATCTCATTAAAGTCTATTCCTTCTTTCTGAGCATATCCTTTCACCACCAATCTTGCACGATACCGCTCCACTTGATTATTGCCATCACGCTTTATCTTGTAAACCCATTTGTTGCCAATGGCCTTCCTTCCTTGTGGTAGCGGAACAAGATCCCAAGTGTTGTTCTTGTGTAGAGCTTCAATCTCCTCTTGCATTGCTGTCATCCATATAGATACATCTGTGCTTTTGATAGCCTCATGGAAAGTTGATGGCTCTCCATCCTCTGTTAGAAGACAGTATGCAATGTTGCTCTCGGAACATATTCTGAGTGCCAAGCCGGTGGTCTTCTTTCACGAGTTGACCGTCGAACTTCAGGAGTTTCAGACTCTATTTGTTCTTGTTCTTCATGCTCAGTGCGGCTTGGAAGAAGTATGATTCCGAGTATTTTCCATCCGGGATCTTTGTAGTCTCCTTTGGAATGCTATTATGTTCTTCCATTTGCATTTTACCTTCTGCAAATATAACATCTCTGCTGATGACTACCTTGTGGGCAGTGGGATCCCACAAGCGATACCCCTTCACTCCATCAGCATATCCTAAGAATACACATTTTCTGGATTTTGAATCCGACATTGTTGACTTCTTGAGTATTGTACATCACGTACACAGGACTTCCAAATATATGTAATTGAGAATAATCAGCTGGCTTTCCAATCCACATCTCCATCGGTGTCTTGACTCAATTGCAGTTGATGGAGATCGATTTATCACATAACAGGTGGTATTGACTGCTTCTGCCCAGAATGACTTTCCTAGACCTGCAGCCTTCAACATTGCTCTCATTCTTTTTAATAGAGTTCTATTCATCCGCTCTGCCACTCCATTTTGCTGTGGAGTGTATGCCGTTGTGAACTGCCTTTTGATACCTTCATGTTGTGAAGTTATCAAATTCATCACTGGTATATTCTCCTCCATTGTCAGTCCTCAAACACTTGATCTTCTTTTCAGATTCAAGTTCCACCCGTGCTTTGAAAGTTTTAAAAACTGCGAGCACATCTGCCTTCCTTCTAATTGGGTACACCCAACATCTCCTGGAGAAGTCATCTATAAATGATACAAAGTATCTTGCTCCTCCCAGGGATACAACCGGTGCTTGCCAAACATCGAGTGAATCGGTCTAAGATGCATTTGCTCTTAGTTGTTGATGTGCCAAACTTCAACTGTCTTTGTTTGCTTGTAACACAATGCTCACAAAAGGGTAAAGTAACCTTTGTAAGCCCAGGGAGTAACTTCTGATCAGAGAGAACTTTCAAACCTTTCTCTGACATGTGGCCTAGTTTTTGATGCCACATCATCGTCTTCTCTTCTGCAGGACTGGCTGATGCAATTGATGCTTCTGCCCTATGATGTGTTTCTCCCATTAATACAAACATGTTTGCAAATCGTCTTTCTCCTTTAAAACCACCAGCGCTCCTTTGACAATTTTCATTATTCCATTGTCTGTTCGGATCTTACAGCCAAGACTATCAAATTGTCCCACGGACAAAAGATTTTTCTTTAAGTCTTTCACATGACGCACTCCTGTAATAGTACGAATTAAGCCATCATACATCTTCAATTTGATGGTGCCAATGCCAGCAATCTTTAAAGCATGATTATCACCCATGAACACTGAGCCTCCAGAGGTGGGTTCGTATGTATGAAACCAATCTCGATTAGGAGTCATATGCCATGTTGCTCCTGAATCCATTACCCAAACCTCTGTGAGCTCTTTTTTATCTGTAGAGACTGTTGTTGCTTCACTATATAAAACCTCTCCATCTTCTGAGGTGCTTGCAACACATCCTTGAGGTTCTGATGACTCTGCAGTATTCTCTATACCCTTTTTAAACCAACAATCCTTTTTGAAGTGCCCTTTTCTGCCACAGTTGTAGCATTTCACGGCTTCTTACTTCTTGATTTGGACCTCCCTTGCCTTTGACTCCCACTGGAGCCACGCTCTGTTGATCTCCCTCTTGACACCAATAATGCCTCTGCTTGGTTTGAACTATTTCTGTCTCCTTTATTTTTGCGCCTATTTTCTTCTTCCAAGATGGCGGCTGCAACATCATCAAAGACTAAATAGTCTGTGAGGATATTATTGGTCAAGTTGATAATGAGCTGATCATACGAATCTGGGAGACTTTGAAGTAGAAGTTCTAGACGCGTTCACTTTCCTCTATTTGTTGACCCAACGTAGTGAGTTGTGAAAATAGAGTTCTTATTGTGTTGATGTGGTCAGTCACCGCCGTGGTTTCTGCCATTCGAAGGGTATAAAGTCTCCGCTTTAAGAAAATCTTATTGTGCAAAGACTTGGACTCATATAGCTTTGTTAGAGTCTCCCATATCTCCTTAGCTGTTTTCTTCTCCGCTACACTTGATAATACTTCATCGGCTAATGCTAAATGTATGTTAGCAATAGCATTGCCATCCATCTCATTCCATTTTGCATTATCAGTGATCTCCGCGGGCCGATCCCCAATTGCTGCCAAGCAATTGTCTTTCCATAAGATTGCCTTGATTCTCATTTTCCACAGTGAGAAATTGCTCCCATTGAACCTCTCAATCTCGTGACTTTGCTTTGCCATTTTATTCACCGTGATCTATTCGGCTATCATCACTTCACGGATCTGTAACGTATATAGAAATAGTATCGTGTGAATAATACTTCACTAAGTAAGTTCCCAGGAAAGATTGGAGGGGTCACAAACGGTCCCGCTTAAAACCCAATCTCCTTAGACAGAACTTCCTAGACTGTATTTAATCACCGCACTGACTTTCTATATACGCCAACAGTAACGTATGTGAACAGTACCGTATGGATGAATAGTGCCGTATAGGTGAATAGTGTCGTAGACGTGAATAGTAACCGTATACACGAATAACTTTTGTGTATTAACAACACCAACCAGGCTCTGATACCACTGTTAGGATACTGGCATGCAAACCCGAGAAGATAAAAGGCAAGGGACAAGATAAAATGAGAAATTAGACACACAAGAATTTACGTGGTTCACCCAATTTGGCTATGTCCACGGGCAAGTATAGAAGGATTTTACTAAGTAATGTGGGAATTACAACCTCTCTCTACTAATAGGAGAACAACTGAAATCTCTCTACTAATAGGAGAAAACACCTCACTTACTCTCTCACAAATACCTCACAATTTTGTGGGATTACTTTCCCTCTCTCACTCTTCTCTTCCTCTCTTGTGATGTGCAAAATAAGCTTGGATGCACTGCCTATTTATAGGCAAGCATCCAAGCAAAGGACAAAGGGGCACCAATTGGTGCTGCAAGTGGCACCGAATTGGTGCCCATTTTGTTGACTTAGCTGCACCAATTTGGTGCCAGCTAACTTCACACAAGCAAGGAAAAAAACAACGAAGGTGTGGATAAGGGGAAGGTTTGGGAAGCCATGGCGTTGATGGTTTAATTTCTTAAGGAGGATGTATAAAATAATTTGCCCTGCACACGTATGTATAAGGGAAAGAAATGGTAGATTTGGTTTGATGATTGAGAGGAAGGTGGAGAACAGGGTAAAATTAGTGATCAGAACATTCAACTACTCATAATTAAGAGCTGCGAATTATTGGTATACATTTATGAAATGATTATAAATGCTGAAAACTTAGTTGAGGTTTATGTTTTGACATTGAAATTAAATTCTACATGGTTTTTTTTTTAGTTTAATGTGGGTGTTTGGATCAATTTGCGTGCACCTTGACTAATCCAACGGGTCCTAAAGTTAACGACCATGTAAGTCTCCAGTGATCATCATATGAGTAACCACAGGGCTTGAACTTAAGACCAAGAGAAAACAAACCTCTTGATCCTAAGCTTTTATTATTGGACCACCACTAGATAGGTACATGCTTATTATTTGATACTGAAGGACGTGACACATCTGTACAACAAAAGGATGGTCTGTTATAGCTCTTGTATCACACACACACACACACAGATATATATATATATATATATATATATATATATATGTGGCACTCAGTCACTCCAAACCAAACTCATACTCCTTACCTCTCTTACAAGATGAGTAAAAACTTTTCCATGACACCGAGCAAAATAGTATGTTCCACACTATGGTGGAAAAAGACATAAAAAGGCAAGATATCTTGGGTAATATATCATTGAGGAGCTGTAAAATAAAATGCATAGATCAAATGAAATTCGAGGTTGATTGATTAAAATGAGTATAAAGATGAAGATTCCTTCTTCTTTGGTGTGTCCATTCCTTAGTTAATGACAGATTTGGCTTGAAGGATTAAAGAAAGGTGCAGGACAGGGGCAAGTTTAGTGATTAATTAGAACATTCAATTACTCATAATTAGGAGCTGTGGACTATTTGCGATGCCGATCTTGACTGGAAATGAAGCCTTCATTATAAAGGCATGAATTAAAAACTTAGTTCCAGTTTGCCAGTGTTAGGTGGATGTCGAATTCTGGTGGGGTTTCTCTTAGCATTTTCGCTATAAAGTATCATGGAAAATTAAGAAATTGTGATTTTGTTATTTTCCTTCTTCGTTGGTATGTCTATTCCATATTTAATGCATTGGTACGTTGCATCAGAATCTCAGTTATTAATTATGAGTGGGTGTAGAAGAAGTCAACAAAAAAATTTCCAGTAGCAATAAAAAAATCAGATTAGATTAGTGGTACAAGGGTGCTTCAGTGAAGCCACTTTGACGATCAAGTGAGCATTTGGTAATATGAATGTTATGCAAGTAGAGTTTGTGTGTAAAATATGTAGAGAATGAGAGACAAGGACAGGGATAGATGGCTTCCTACAGGTTTATTTTTGTTGTGTAGGAGTTTTTGGAGTGGGTTTAGTCCGTACCTTCAGCGTGTTGGGCCAAGTAGCCATAAAACCATAAGAAAGAGAGCCTATAGTTATGAGAAGCTCTAATATGTGGATTTTTTAAGAGAGCGCAAATTGCATACCATATAAGTTGCTCCCCATCTCAAAATAAATAAGGTTCACTCGGTCTGAGACAAAATAATTTTCTTATATGGTATAATTTGAGGAGATCAGTTCTTGTTCGATGAATTGCCCGAATGGACTTTGAAGATGCAACTCATGTTTAATTGCCCGAGCCATCTTGTCTGATGAACTGCCTAGACGATCACTGGCTTTAGAGAGTGACATGCAGTTTCTTCATGTGTGAATCGAACCAGCAAAGACGGATACTAGAGATTCCTAGCTGGATGACCAGCCAATGTGCTTTCTAGGATAGCTGAGGAGCTATCTAGGACGACTACTTCAGAGTTTTTTTTAGCACGGTTATCCTTTATATCAAGATAAAGTGTGCCTTGGTAATAAAATCAGATACTCACATGACATCGTATTAATAATGTAAGTACGTCATTAATATTATTTTAGGTGTCGATATTTATGTCATTAAATGGGGAGGTTTGTTTTCCCATTTTTAGCTATAAATAGAGGCCATTAGTAGGAGCAAAATGAGCACACAGCAGCTGCAGTTAGGCAGCAGAGAGATAGAGAGACATGAGGCAAAATACAGGGGTGCCGGGAGTTGAGTTGAGGGAAACTCAACTTGACAGGTTCATAAAAGTTTCTAAATGTGTTTGTTATTTTATTTCTTATTGCTTGAAAGTTTTTAAAATTCAATGACAAGTTCATGTAACAGGTCAAGGTGGCCCCAAATTGTCCGTGTTGTGCGGGCTTCCTCTGCCCATGTCATAAAAGTGGCCCTGACTACGGATTGGCAGTTCCACTCTAAAAATGATTGCGAAAGTACAATCTTGGCATGCATCCTTCGGATTTCTCAATAGCAAAAACAGATCCACTGACAATGTTTGGAAGAACGAAGCTGCTTGATATTCCATGTTGTGTTACATGATCAAACATAAAACTAAAGCAGGATCATGTTTCCTCAGAGCAATCTTCTGCTTGCTTTAAAATACTCCAAGTTATGTTTCATGAAATTTTTGAGCAGGTTTTAGATATTGTTTATTTTTTTCATTTAAAATTGTGTTTGAATGTATTTTAAAAGTATAATTAATTTGAAAAAGAAATCAATAAATTGATAGTTTTTATTGATTTTGATGTACTAATAATATTAAAAATTAAAAAAATATATTTACTTATATTTTTAAATAAAAAATATTTTAAAAAATAACATTTACCACACAACCAAACAACCATCATTTGATAGAAAAAAAGATCCTACACTCATTTTTCAGAAAATAAATTAATTTTGACCAGCGTCATGGGACTAATTATTTATTAATGTTTGAAGTTAATTATTTTTAATGAGTATAAAAGATATTACTGTTTCTGCTTAAAACTAATAAAGATAATATAAATAAACATAGTTACAATATTTAAAACACTTTTCAGTCTACAAGAGAGCATTGTTGCCAAACAAGTTGCTCTTCACAAACGCCCAAGTATACTGTAAAAATTCAGCCAATAACATTTCTGTGAACCATTATATCTTCCAATTCCATCGTGGAGAATAGCTTTGGCAATGGAGGCCATCGAGTTGTAAGCTCTGTAGAAACCTGTCGCATTGTTGGCCGATAGTGAGGATCGGTCTGCAAGCAAGCAAACGCCAGTTTTGCAACATGTGCCACACCGTCCGCAAGCTCGTTTTCAGGAGGTGGGAGGCGCTGGTCTAAGACATCCTTCAAGACTGTATTGTGACCAATTGGTGATGATGAGGAGGTGGAGGCAGATAACATCAGAGATGAGATGAAATCGCCAGGATGCTTTCCCATCATTACTTCCAATGTTAATACTCCAAAGCTATACACATCACATTTTTCATCCACTTTCATTGTGTATGCCAACTCTGCAAAAGCGGTTGGTCATGCTATATTTTGCCAAAATAATTTACTGCACCTATTTTGTTTTCAAGTGATTTTGTAAACTAACCTACTGTAGAAGGTGATATTGAAACTTAACTACATACCTGGAGCTGTGTACCCAAAGGTGCCAGCAAATGATGTCCAATTGGACGAGTCAGGCATTAAGAGCCTGGCTGTGCCGAAGTCAGAGACATGAGCCTCATATTCTGAATCCAAAAGAACATTGTTGCTGGAAATGTCTCTATGAATAATCGGAGGGGAGCAGTCATGGTGCATGTAGGATAAAGCATTGGCTACGCCTTTGATAAGATTCATCCTTTTATCCCAATCCATCTTTCCTGCTTGTTCCTCGTCGTTCAGTACCTTTCTTAAACTTCCCCTTTCCACAAATTCATATACCAAAAATGAATGTTTGGCATGCGAGCAGAAACCATACAGCTTCACAATATTTCGATGTCGTATACCCATTAAGACATCAATCTCGCTTCTAAAAGCTTTCAAGCTGCTCATCTCAACTTCTGGTGTTTGGTGGAATTTCTTCACGGCAAGGACTTGTTCTGATGGAAGTACAGCTTTGTATACAACTCCATACCCTCCAGTACCAATGCAATATTTGGAGTCGAATTCCTCAGTAGCCTCAATGATGTCCTCGTAGCGCAGATCCCCACCAGGGCACCATCTCGCGGTAACATCTCTTTGTGGTGTTTCCACTAACCTTTTCTTTCTTCTGCTTTGGAAAAAGATAAGAAAACCTACAATCAGGCCCAACAAACTACCCAGCAGAGAAAATACTGTCAAAAAGACAACTTTGGGGCCCTTCTTGTGCACAGTTTTGTTTTTCACGAGATCAGAACAAGCCTCCAAACCAGTTGCATTGCCACACAGGTTGGTGTTGTTGCGAATTGCTTCAAATGGTGCCTCGCGAAAGGCTTTGATGTCAGGAATGGGACCCTCTAGCTTGTTATAGGATACATCCACTTTAGTGAGGCCTTGCAGTCTACTAAAACTGGTTGGAATTAGACCAGACAGCATATTATGGGAGAGGTTTAATACCTCTAGCTGCTGCATCTGTCCAAGCTCCGGTGCTATACCTCCCATGAGGGAATTCCAACTGAGATCAAGACTTTGAAGAGACTGTAAATACCCCATCTCAGCGGGAATACTCCATGCGAATCTATTCTTGCTCATATTCAAGAATATCAGTTTTGAGCACTTGCCAAGCTGTTTAAGAATTGTTGCACTAAAATTGTTCGCGGCCAGGCCAAGCCTTTGGAGATCAGATAGCGATGCGACATCGAAAGGAATATCACCTGAAAGTCTGTTATCGTTGAGTGCAAGTTCAATCAACTTCAAATTTCCCAATTCCTTTGGAATTCTCCCAACTAGTTGATTTGACGAGAGGTCAAGAACTTGTAGATGAGCTGCCTTTCCAAGCGCAGCTGGTATTTCTCCAGATATTTTGTTTCCAGAAATTCTGAAGGCTGTCAGATTGTTAAACTGCTCCCAATTCAATGAAAGTTCACCATGCAATTCATTATCACTCAAATCCATGTAGTTCAAATGAGGATGTGTGCCAAAAGCTTCAGATATGTTTCCGCTAAGTTGGTTTCTCTCAAGTCTGAGTCTCAACAAGCTGCTGCAGTTTCTCAAGCTTTTCGGGATAGGTCCCGTGAAATAATTTTCAGATGCAGAAAAATATGAAAGTGATCCACCAAGGCACACATCTCGTGGTAGATTACCAGACAATCTATTAGAAAATATTTGTAACGCAAACAAATGTGTAAGGTTGTTCATTTCTGGAGGAATGGGACCAGAAAGATTGTTATTCCCAACGATAAATGCAGATAATCTTTTTAAATTGCCTATAGAGATGCAGGTATTCTACCAGTTAGATTATTAAATGCCAAATTTAAAATAGTGAGAGAACTGGTCAGGTTTTCGATAAAAATAATGGAACTAAAAAGATTATTATTCCAAAGGTAAAGTTCAGATAAGTTTTTTAAATTTTCTAAAGATGTTGGTATTCTACCGGTTAGTTTATTAGATGACAAAGTTAAAATTGTGAGAGATACTAAATTTCCAATTTCTGGTGGAATGTTGCCAGAAATGCTATTGAAAGACAAGTTAAGGATGGAGAGGTTAGAAAGGTTACCTATATGTGAAGGAACATAACCATAAAGGGAGTTGTGGGGAAGGGTAAGCACAGTCAAGTTAGGAAAGGAAGAGAATCTGAGACTATTAAGCGTACCTCTCAAACTATAGTTGGGCAGACTTATGTTGATGACACTACCAGACTGGTCGCAACTGATTCCGAACCAGTTGCAAGGGCTGTCTCCAGCCCAAGAAGACAGGAGAGACTGGCTTTGGTTGTCAAGACTGAGTTTCCATTCCAGAAGAGCTTCCGCTTCCTTCCTTCCATTTGCTACTTCAGCAGCTCCAGTACTAGCCGAGTAAGCAAAAGAAGCAAAGAAGGAAGCGTAAGCAAGTAAGGAAAAAACCATAAAAGGTGTGGAAAAGAGAAAGATGTGGGAAGCCATGGCCTTGGTGGTTTAATTTCTTAAAAAGGATGTATAAAATGATTTGCCCTGCACACGTATATATATGGAAAAGAAATGATAGATTATAAATTCATGAGTAAGATTGAAAGAAAGGTGCAGCTGGACAGGGTAAAAATAATTTTTTTTATTTTAAAATCATTGATATTAAAAATAAATTAAAAAAATAAAAAATTATTTCTAAATATTTTAAAATAAAAAATATTTTAAATTAAAAACAACAACTACCACAACACTAACTACACTAAACTTTATGGTTTCTTATAGCATCATGACTAGAAATTTTATACAAAGCAAGAAAATAGAATATTTCAGCAAAATGTCTAACCTTTTATTCTTTTTATTTAAGTGTCTAAAATTTTATTTTTTTTTAATTTTTTTGAGGATTGAGATTGAAAAATATTAACTTAATCAAGATGCATTGACACGTGGAAAAAAATAATCTCATAAATAAATCTTTTAAAAAATAATTTTTTTTTAATAAAAAATAGCTGCAAATCAAAAAAACAAAGTAAACTAATCACACCATAGTTTTGCTGATCCCATGACTTTATTTTTGCAAATCTTGTACTATTAAAAATCCTATGAAAAATTTCATGGTGCTTGTAATATTTCATGTGTTGATATTTTCTTTTCTTCGTATGTTCAACCTTTAGTCGTTCAACCTCAAAGCATCACCATCTTCACTAGCCAAGGAATCCGATCACACCAGCCCGAAACCAACTGCCCCTTTCAATGGATTGGCTTGTTTGATGCTCATGTTGAATCTGGCTTTAAATATATATGAAAAGAACTGCTCATCATTTAGCAAAATATATCTTTCTAAATCGTAGCTTTTTGTAAGAATATCTATTTTAATTTTAAAAGAATCATATAAAAATAGATTTTTAAAATTAACTTACATATATCTAATAATTATATTTTTTCCAAGAAAAAAAAACAATGAAGCTTTACTTTTTTCAATTATATCTAATAATTATATCTAATAATTATATAATCATATAAAAATAGCTTTAAAAATAGATTTTTCTTCTCACGTTATGACTATTATTATTGGATGGTCAAAAAGAAGCTTTACTTTTTTTCAATTAAGTTCCCTGCATACATTTATATGTGAAGGAATGAACCCATAGAGCGAGTTGTTGTGAAGGATAAGCTCAATCAAGTTAGGAAAGGAAGAGAATCTGAGACTATTAAGCGTACCTCTCAAACTATAATTAGGCAGACTTGTGCTGGTGACAATACCAGACATGTCGCAACTGATTCCTACCCAGTTGCAAGGCCTGTCTCCATCCCATGAAGACAGGAGAGACTGACTTTGGTTGTCAAGACTGACTTTCCATTTTAGAAGAGCTTCTGCTTGTTTCCTTCCATTTGCTACTTCAGCTCCAGTAGCTGAGTAAGCAAAAGAAGTAAAGAAGGAATTATAAGCAAGTAAAGAAATAAACAATAAAGGTATGGATGATGAGAGCAAGATTTGGGAAGCCATGGCCTTGGTAGTTTAATTTCTTATGGACGATATATAAAAAAATGATTTGCCCTGCATGTGTATATAATTTCCTATGGGAATTCATTTGTTTTAAGAAGTGTACTCTATTGTCTGTCATTCATGTGATGTTTCCTATGGGAACTACATTCATGTGAAATCTCAAAAGCTTAGAACGTTAAGTCAACCAATGGATGTTTTTCACGAATTCTGAAATCTACAGCTTTCTCGTGTTTCACATTTTCGGACGCGGCTTCATTCGTATTCACATGTAATTACCATAATTCTGAGACCCATGTTTTGTCCCATCACATCCAAGGCATATATTTAGCACAAATCCAACCTAATTAATCTAGGTATTTAAAGAAAAGGTTGTCGGAACATTGTTGTCTCTCTTTTCTCTTTTTCTTCTCTTACCGTGACTATCCTATCAAAATATCAAAGGATTCAGCTATCTTTAGACTTAAGCTTATTTTATAAAGGGTCGAAGAAATAAGTAAGTATTACGTCGACCTTAACTATTGTTTTTTTTTTGTTGTTTTTCATTGGGGATTTGATAGTTAATGGATTAAAAAAATATTTTAGGGTTTCAAAATGTTTAATATATTGTTTTGATATATGAATGATTTAAGAGTTTTTAGTTGATTTTTGAGGGTGTTAGTTGGACTAAAACGAACTGGGTTGATATCTAGATTATGGGTTTATTAAAGAACAAAATATTTGTTATTTTTGGGTTATGTAAATTTTTTACTAGTAGGTCGGGATTCTAGAAATCTCCATCAACTAGTCACCCGTTCAATTGTTGATACCGACTAACCAAGTAGTCTAAACTCGTCAACCGGTTGGTTTGTATAGTGGTTGACCCGACAATAGAGTTTTATCCCGGTGAGTTGGGTTCAATTAGTTTGAGTTATGTTCAAATTCGATCAACTGAAATAGTTCGGCGTTATATTTAACTCTTGTATTAAGATAATTAAATTATATTATGAAATTAATTTTGTTATTAATATTGCTAATAACTCTAATTAAATGATAAGTTCGTACATAAATTTAGATTCATATAAATATAAAACCTTTAAAAAACCAACCCTATTTATACGTTAGTTATGAATCCAAAAATCAGTTCGCGATCAATCAAGATGAAATATTCAATTCTATCCTAGAAGGAGTACTTGTAGACTAATTTAAATTGCAATTCTAGAAGGGAAATGAAGTATTTGTCATAATTATTAGAATACTTGTGTTGGGGTTTCAGCTACGGACCCATTCTGACAACTTTTTTTTTAATAAAATATGAGAGATATATTATTTTGCACCATTATGTGCTTAATAAAATTATTATATTCCATGATTAAAAAAAAATACGAGACTCTGCATTGAGTGATCATCCTTCAACCATTTTTATAATATTTTCTTGTTTTTTCTCCTAGTTATTCATTGCTTGTGTTAAGCAACAAATCTAACTCTATCTCTCCCTTAATTACCCTTTGTGCAGTAATTCATTTGTCTTGGTCATGATCGAAAATTTCTTAAGAAGATAGACAGTTGCGTCTGAATTGGATGTCTTCCATTCTTGATTGGATGTTTCCCATGAAATTTCAAAAGTGGAACAACATTCACGTGGTTAATGTTCTTGCTATATAGACAGTTGCGTCTGAAGAGGTGTAGAATACTATGGTCTTCGATTGGATGTCTTTGGGTTTCAGCATTGGTGATGTTTCCCATGAAATTCATGTCGTTTGCTGGTGGTTAGAAAGGAGATTAGGAGCATTCGATCTTGGCACTTCTTTGAACTGATTTTATTTTGTTTGTAGAAATTCATCTCTCTCTATTAACTAGCCTCTGTTTAACATGATCCGTGGAAAATAGTCGTGATTCTAAAATTATTTTTTATAATTGACGTGCATGCAAAGTCAGGCCACCAGAGAAGATCAAGGACTGAGTACTGGACTCATCTATTAATTGACTCCTTTAGTGATAACATTTTCATTGACTTTACTTTGACTCAAGATGGAATAATTGTTTGCGTGATAGCAGGAGCATGCATGTGTAGACTAATTTAAATGAAGTATTTATCACGATTATTAGAATATTTATGTTGGAATTAGATCCATTCTCGGATGATTTTTTTATCAGGGTTTTAGCTATGGATCCATTCTCGGATGATTTTTTTTATGAAATGTAAGAGATGTATTATTTTGCCGCTTAATAAGATTATATTATATTCCATGATTTATAAAAAATACGAAACTCTGCATTGGGTGATTATCCTTCAAGGATTATTTTATATTATTTTCTTGTTTACATTAAAAACAATTATTACCATAATACTAACTAAACTAAACTGTATGGTTTCTTTTATCATCTTGACTAGAAATTTTTTACATATTTGCTTTGGTACAGGTACAAAGAAAATTGAATATTTCAGCAAAATGTCTGACCTTTTATTCTATTTATTTAAGTGTTTAAAATTTAGTTGACTTTATTTTTGCAAATCTTGTACTATTAAAAATCCTATGAAAAAATTTATGGTGCTTGTAATATTTCATGTGTTGATATTTTCTTTTCTTCGTATATTCAACCTTTAGTCGTTCAACCTCAAAGCATCACCATCTTCACACCAACCCGAAACCAACTGTCCCTTTCAATGGATTGGTTTGTTTGATGCTCATGTTGAATCTGGCTTTAAATATGAAAAGAACAGCTCATCATTTAATAAAATATATCTTTCTAAATCGTAGCTTTTTGTAAAAATATCTATTTTAATTTTAAAAGAACCATATAAAAATAGATTTTTAAAATTAATTTACATATATCTAATAATTATATTTTTTTAAGAGATAAATATTCCAAAAAACAAGTGGAAACCATGTAAGTAATAGTTCATCCATAGTTTTTTAATATTTCATGATTAAAAAAAATGAGCTCGAACTTATTCCCAACCATTTTTTTTAATATTTCATGATTAAAAAAAAAATGCGAGACTCTGCATTGGGTGATCATCCTTCAAGCATTTTTATATTATTTTTTTCTCCTAGTTATTCATTTCTTGTGTTAAACAACAAATCTAACTCTCTCTCTCTCTCTCCCTTAATTACCCTAATTATTTTAGGTTCTATCTATGATGTGAAATCCGAACTTTACAATTAATAATAGCTAGCTTGTACCCCACCATTCCATGACTCCTGATTATTAAAGATGATCAAGACTATTTGTATAATGCCAATCATTGACTTGGATGTTAATAATGTGTTTATTTTTATATTTTAAAAGTGTTTTAAAAAAAATTATTTTTTTATTTTTATTTTTTTTTGTTTTTAGATCGATTTGATGTATTGATATCAAAAATAAATTTTAAAATTTTAAAAAAATATCATTTTAATTTATTTTAAAATAAAAAACACTTTGAAAAACAATCATTATCATAATTACTACAACATTTAACAGTTTTACCAGTGGAATTTTTCCGTCAGTGTGAGATTATTATTCCGTCTGTAAAAATTTTATCAACTAATTTACAGATGGAATCCGTCCGTCGAAATAACATTCGTCGATAATTTCATTATTTGTAACTAATTCTAATGGGAAAAAAAAAAATTATGGTTTTACATACAGGAAATGTAAGCTAGAAATTTTTTTTTGCTTCATTTCATCGTATTTTCATCAGAAAAATTGTCATATAACAAAAACAAATAAAATTGGAATGACAATATTTACATGGTTAGCCTCCAGACGATAGTCATGGATGAAAACTTTAGAAAGAAAATTAGGGGCTTTGGCCACCATTACTGAGCTGTAGATATTCAAGTCAATCTCAAGTCATCCCACTCGAACACTTTGGGATAGGGCCAATAATTTAAACCAATAAAGGTACAATTACGAGAGAAAAAAATGCAAAAGTGCAAAACCACGGCTAATAATTTATTCGGTATTATTGAAGTTTTCTATTTTTTTTATAGTAATAACCTTTTAATAAAAACAAAACTTTGATAAATAAAATTTAAACATTTTATGTGTCTCCCCCTGGATCAAATGGAGGGATAGAACTCAGACAAATGCATCCAATAAACATTTGGAAAGCTATTTAAACATTTGGCCTAAGGTCCAAGCACGGTGACATTATATAATGCATCCATTATAGAGGCTGAATACATTTTCTTTGATATTTTGCCATTGTTGACGAGAGTTGACGTTTTGGTCTCCTTGGCTTGGAATTCAAGCACAGTGACATTAATTTTCTTTGATTTTTCAGATTTGGAATTTGCATCCATTATTGTGCTTTATATTTCTAAATGGCATACCACAAAAGTAAAGTTGTTCACATGAAATATACAATATAAACTTGAATTAGAAATTTAAATTAATATTTTAACTAATTATATATTAACAATTTCAGTAAATTAGTAATTAATAGTATAACACAATTAAAATAAAAATAAAATAAACAATAAAAAGGTCTAAAAACTTTGATTTTTTTCACATTGATTCCTCTCTGTTTTGGACAAATTGACTCACTTGTTTCATCATTTACATAAAAACGAGCCATTTCAAATTTTAGTAGGTCATTTAACATTAATTACTTCAAGAGTCAAGCATGCCAATTTACAATTTTTATTCTATATATTTGGCAACTCAAACAAAGGAATCTGCCTATTGATATGTTAACAGTTTACATAAGAAACTGTTAAAAATGAATAGGTATTTTTATTTTACAAAAATAAAATCCACAGTTAACTTGTATTGATAAAAAAATTATAATAATTATAGTCAAAATCAAACTCTTGATTATTAGATTGCATAAGTTTTGCAAGATATAAATTTGGAACAATGAAAATACTAAAATTCAGATTTATAATTTTATACTTCTTTCAAACTTATAAAATCAGTTTAAATTTACTGATTTACCGGACATCTACCTCCAGAGTCATGTCACAAGAAGTGATGAAGATAAATTCAACATAGCTAAAAAAGCTGTATTTTTTAGAAATAAAATATACCAAATGGTAAATTTGATATAAAGATTCAAATTTGACAATATATTTTTTACTAATAAAAGCCTTGTTGATAAAGAAATTTAATTTGAGGAAAATAAATTCAAAATTGGATGTTTAAAGACCTAATTAGATTTTGTTAAAGGTATAATTAAATTTATGGAAGGTTTAATTGCAATAAAATTTGAATTTAATTAAGTCTATAAGCATTTGATTTTGGACTTTTCTTTTTGAAATTGAATTTTCTTTGTCACAAAAAGTGATGAAGATAAATTCAACATGGCTAAAAAGGCTGTATTTTTATAGAAATAAAATATATTATGATACCTTTTTATCCTTAATTTAAATCATTGAATTTTTTTATACCTTTTTTCATACATTGAATAAAAATAAAATATATATATTAAAGAATTTCAAATTTCACATTAAAAAAAAAAAGTTTTGAATGAGCTCGAACGATGTATTCCAATCACAAATCTTTTTCTGAAAAACCAAGTTATTCCTAACCATCCAAATTTCCCATACTATGCCAAAGGCTAGCTTCATATCAGGATAGGTGATACTGTCAATGAAGTTGCTGCAAGATCTGATAGAATAAACACCGCTTCTTTCTTGCTTCCACCCCTTAGAATTCGTAACATTTGGTTTCAAATGAGTACCTTTAATTTGGTCTAGAAGGCAATGCAGTTGGCCTTTTAAGTTCCAATACCAACCTTCATTAAAATAATTACCCATATCAGAAATCATAGCTTGTGGTGATGAAGATAAGGCAAACAACTGCGGATATTGAAGCTTTAGAGGTCCATCATCTAGCCATGAATTTGTCCAAAAATACATCCTCATTCCGTTTCCAACTGAAAAATGACAACAATTTTTCAATCCTGCTAAAATGTCACCTTCATCATGTATGATGGAATATATACACCAGACTATATATCTGAAAGAGAGTGAGAAAAATAAAGGAGACCATTTTCAAAATGAGACTGATACTTCCTGTTAATAACCAGTGCGAAATTTCCAGGATGTTTTAGCTCGCATTCTCTCCAGAAAGTCTCCGGATCTTTCATGAATTGTGGCAAGACAGTCCACCCCCAATTCTCACGAATCTGGCCAAGAACTTAATGACAGTGATCGGATCCTCTAGGGGTATCTAGTCAAAGACAGTAAAGGAAATTGTAAGAGACAAGATGGAGATGCAAAAGTTCTGTCTATTCTGCTCATTGATCTTCCCCAAAACCATGTATAACGATGCCCAACAAGAGGATACTCAATGAAGTCACGATTAGAAAGAAAAGACTTGAAGGCCTTTGAACCAGTAACATTCAAGTACCCACTACTCCTTTCACTTGGGTGTAAGGTCTCATTAAAGTCCCCTACTAGGAACACAGGCACTTCAAAGGCTGATTTTAACATGGTAAGCTCATTCTATAAAGTTCGTCGTTCAAAAACTAAACTAGCTGCATAGACTCCCACTACTGCACAAGCAAAATCTGAAGAAGAATGAACACCAAAGATAGCAATCCACTGTCCCCCATATTCTATAGAGTTAACTCTGAAGTTGTTATCATTCCATAAGACTAAAACACCACCGGATTTCCCAACAGCATCTATAGAAGTCCATCTAATATTCTGTTCATTCCAAAGAAAGTTGACAAATTTTTCTGTGCAGGCTGCCCGCTTAGTCTCAAGCAGAAAATAAACATCAATCTCATGGTGAATAAGCATCTTTTTAATAGCTTGACCACTTAGTCCAAAAGTAGATTTTCATGTTAAACAAGATATGAGAAAAAACCATACCCGAAAAAGAATCTCCGGACCGCTACTGATTTGCAGTCCAATTTTCAAATTCCTTGTTCACAGTTTCCCAGATCGAGGCAGCAAGAAGTTAATTAAAGAAAGGAAGCTTACCTGTTTCAGGGGGCTGCTGAAGATGGAGGCTTGTTCTTTCTGGCTGATGTTACTCTCCCTTCTGCTTCTGTTACTCTCCCCTCTTCTTGCTTTTCTTTTGCTTTCTTTGTTCTTTATTTCCTGGTTTGTTTCTGTTCGTTCGCCTCTGTTTGCGTTTCCAGGTCTCCCATGTGCTGTTCGTCCCCTCGAGTTGTGTCCTCCTGTTCTGGTCTTTCTCTCTAGCCTTTATTCCCTTTCTTTTGTTTTCGTCTGTCCTCTGTTTACATTCTTGTTCTCTGGTTTTTTTCCTCCTCTGTTTGTGTTCTCTCTGTTTTCTGTGATTTTTCTCAGCTTCCGAAAAAAACCCCCTTGTTCGTTCTCTCCTCCTCTGGTTTTTTCGTTTTTTTCTCCCGTCTCTCCCCCGTCCAGTGCGCTCGTCCCCCCCTTTTGTGGTCTTTTCTCTGAATGTCCTCTCTTTCTCCCCAGACAATGATCGTGGGGGTGAGGCATATTTGGAGATGCATTGTGTAGGAGACGTGGTACACGATTGCAACCGGTTTGAGGCAGTTTCCTTTCTGCTGAATTAATCCATGAAGAAGGTGATGAATAGTAGAAACGCAACGGCGTCGTTTTCTACAGAAATGGCTATTTCCAATTTGACCCCTGATATTCTGACATTTATCTATTAGGGCCCTAATCATGGAAAATCCTCCTTGTTTTTTAATTTTACCCCTGGATCAAATTGCAATTGAACCCTTGGATTGTGGAGGAATTTACAAAACCATCCTTATTTTCCAATTTAATCAATTAAATCCGTCCTTAATTGGCTCTTCAACTTTTAAGTATTTCATAATTACCCCGATGAAATCAATTAAACTCCCTGTAGTACCCCGTCCTTTAAGGTTGATCCTTGTATTTTAATTTCTTACAATTTCAAACAAAATCAACCTTAAACTTTATTATTTTTTTAATTAAGCTCTTGATTGCATTAATTAATAAAATCAAAGTTTAATTAAATCCTAAACTTATTAATTTTTTTAATTTTTTACCAAATTGACTCCCAAATTATAATTTCATCTTTATTAATTCTCAAGTTTTTAATTTGTGTTGTCTTAACTTAATTTTTAAATTATTTTTATTCATTTATTTTTTTGTCTTTTATTTTTTTATTTTATTTTTATTTTCTAAAAATTTAAAAATTAAGTTATAACAAGTATTAACAGAAGAAAACTGTAGATGTGAGTGGAGACTTTCTCTGTTTTGCTGTTTTTATTTATGAAGAACGTGAGCATACAATGCTTGATAGGTTTTACAGCAATAGATCTCTAAGTATATTTACAGTGATGGTAGGAGGGTATTTAAAGAGTACTGAAGATGACATTTACAAGGATTCTAAGAGCTAATGAATAGGGATTATCTTCTATACAGTTTGATAGCAGTCATCTTGTTCTGCATGGATAAGGGTATAGAGTGCCATCCGGATTTATCATCATAGAATCCCTTTAGTTTCAGGAGAATCACAGCAGTTTCTTTATCTTGTTAGAATACCATTCGACTTGAATTTGTTGTCATTGAAGCATCTTTATCCCTAACTTTTCTCCAACCAAAAGGTGTCAATTTTGTAGGCATCCACTAGCAAAGATCGTAGGAGAGTTCCGCCTTATTACTCCAAGAGCTTTTTCAACCTTATCTCTCCATTGAATTCTCACAATGCTTGCTTGTCGATTGTGTTGTGCTAACATCCTCCCGCAAACTTGGCCGGGCGGGAGGCAAAGTTTGGGCAGAAAATAATTGAGGGCGACTTTTGAAACCGGTTTGGTAAAGATGTCGTCGATCCGATTCTTTGGAGTTTATATGTCGGGTGATAAGATGTCCAATAGCAACTCGTTCTCGTACAAAATGATAGTCCAACTCAATATGTTTCTTCGCGAGCATGAAACACTGGATTAATTGTCATGTGTAGTGCACTTAGATTGTCACAGTATAGGACTGGAGGGGTAGTGAGTGGGATGTGCAGATCTTTGAGAAGAAATGTCAACCAAGTAATTTCCGCTGTTGTGTTAGCCATGGAGCGATACTCAGCTTCAGTGCTTGAGCGAGAGATTGTATGTTGTTTCTTTGAACACCAAGAGATAAGATTTTTGCCAAGAAAAATGCAAGAACCGGTGAGTAGGCGTCCGTGGAAGGACAACCTGCCCAATCAGCATCTGAAAAAGCAGAGAGATTAAGTGTAGTATGTGAAGTAAAATGTAGCCTAGAGTATAATGTGCCTTTCACAAAACGTAAGATACGATGGACCATTTTTAAATGTGTGGTATTTGGGGCATGCATAAATTGAGATACGAAATTAACACTATACGAAAGATCTGGACGTGTGAGAGTAAGGTATTGTAGAGAGCCAACAAGGCCCCGAAAATAGCTTGGATCGTCTAAAGGAGTGTCAGCTGATGAGGTCTTGGTCTTTGCTTCAAGGGGCGTGCTCATGGGTTTACAGTCGACCATGTTTGCACGTTCAAGGATGGTAAGGGCATAGTGAGACTGTGAGAGGTGAAGTCCATCCGGTGATGGTGATATCTCAATCCCAAGGAAGTGATGAACATGTCCCAAATCTTTCATGGCAAAATCAACTGCGAGGATTTGTATAAAATCTGTAACAAGTGGTGCATTTGAACCTGTGAGTAGTATGTCATCAACATAGAGGAGAAGAATTAGTGAGCCATGATCAGCATGATATGTGAATAAAGAAGGATCTGCTAGACTACACAAGAAACCATATTTAAGTAAAAAGGTGCTGAACCGATCAAACCAAGCACGGGGTGCTTGTTTAAGGCCATATAGAGCGCGTTGAAGCTTGCAGACATGTTGTGGATATTGGGAATCTGACATTCCAGGTGGTTGTTCCATAAATATATCTTCGGAGAGGAAGCCATATAAGAAAGCATTTTTTACATCAAGTTGTCGAATGGACCACCGCTGAACAAGGGCTATTGTAATGACCATACGAATGGTGCTTGGCTTGACAACAGGAGAGAACGTTTCAGTAAAGTCAATGCCATCAATTTGATGAAAGCCTTTGGCAACAACCCTTGCTTTCAGTCGGTCTAGAGAGCCATCAGGTTTGAGCTTTGTCTTGAGTACCCATTTGGATCCGATAACATGCATATCAGGAGTGCGAGGAACCAGTATCCATGTCTGGTTTTGGTGCAGAGCAGTTAATTCTTCAGTCATTGCTGCTCGCCAGCCTGGATGAGCTAATGCTGCCTGTGTAGTCCGAGGCTCTCGTGGGATAGAAGGAGAGTATATGATGGACAGAGCATACTTGGGATTTGGCTTAACAATACCATGGTGTGAGCGTGTGGTCATGGATGAAGGGATAGAGACCTGAGGGGACTGATTTGGACTAGGTGAGTCATCAGTGAGAGTAGTTTGATGAGGATGTAAACTGGTATGCTTATTTGGGTGAAGCATAGGCATAGGAGCTGTCAATGCTTGTGATTCAGGCAGAACAAATTGACTTTCCTCATGAGGCACAACAGGTGGGGGATGATAGGCCACTGATTGCAGGTGTTGCTGTATTTGATCTTGTATCTGTGATTCAAATCCTGAAGGATGAGTATCTGTAAGCCTCACATTCTGCTGTATTGTGCAATCAGTAGGTGTGATTGTGTGTTCAACAAAACTGTCGGGTTGTGTTGTGCACACAATGGCAGGAACTAAAGAAGTAGAGGATGCAGATGCTGCATTGGTTTTGGGAGAAACATTTTCCTCTTCCTGCACATAGTTATGTGTGGTGCCATCAGTGGGGAGAGCTAAAGGAGCAAGAGATGAAGCTGTTTCACCAAGGGTTACTGGTATAGATGTGTCAACAGTGGGCAATGAGCTCTGACATGGTGGTGTTGCAGCTGGCTCAAGTGATTCTGCAGAAATGTTAGTACAAGGCAACCATGCATCATATATGCTAAGAGCAAGTTGTGAAGGAGGAGTAGAAGCATAATTACTGACAGGTTTATATGGAAAAATTAATTCATCAAAGACCACATGTCGTGAAATAAAAAACCTTTTACTCTTTGGATGGAAACATTTATATCCTTTATGAGTAATGCTATATCCTACGAAGATGCAAGGAACAGTTTTGGGATCAAATTTATTGACTCGTGTGTCCCAAGTGTAGGGAAAGCATTTGGAGCCAAAGATACGTAGTGAAGAATAATCAGGATGAGTATGATGTAGCTTAAAATATGGAGTTTCAAAATTAATTGATGATGAGGGCAATCGATTAATGAGATAAACAGCAGTAGTAAATGCTTCTACCCATAGAAATAAGGGTGCACAACTGTGAAATAGCATGGTCATACCTAGCTCTCGTATGACACGATGGCGTCGTTCGACCATACCTGTTTGTTCAGGGGTATACGGACATGATACCTGATGGATAACTCCTGTGGAGAGAAAATGAGAGGAGAGTTTTGAGTTGACAAACTCTCCACCTCCATCTGAATGAAAAACTTTGATTTGTTTGTTGAATTGTCTTTTAGCATCTTTGTTCAAACGCTAAGTATATATTTGTAAATTCAGATTTAAGTTTGAGAGGGATTATCCATGTATACTTAGAGAAGTCATCAACAAGGCAAGCATAATATCTAAATTTTCCAATGGATAAAACAGGGGCAGGTCCCCATAAATCACAATGAACTTTTTCAAAAATATCGATTTGAGTGTTCGGAACTAGAAAAAGGTAATCTCATCGAAGTTTTCCTAATCGACAACTATCACGGAGATGTTCGGTTTTCATTGCTCCTATGACATCAATCAATCCTTTATTTTTTAATAACTGCAAAGTTGAAAATTGAGGGTGTCCTAAACGTTGATGCCAAATGTCTGCTGATCCAGATTTAAAACGATGGGAAAAATATAGCTCTGGTGAGTTGTGCAGAACATAAAGGTCACCCCTTGCGTCCCCCGTGATTACTGGTTGTCCGATTGCTCGTTCCTTAACACGTAAATCAACATCGAAAACTCACAATTAACGGGAAATTGAGTAGTTAGTTGACTTCATCGACAGAGATTTTTTTCAAGTCTGGGACAAACAAAACATTCTTGAGAGGTAAAACAGTATTCCTTTGTTTAACAAGAGTATCACCGATACCAAGAATTGGTAAGGAAGAGCCATTTCCTATAATAACATAGTCAGTGCCATAATATTCACGAATATTGGACAACATACCTGGTTGACCTGTCATGTGATTTGATGCTCCTGTGTCTGATGTCCATTCAGTTTCTGCTACCGTGTTATCAAGAGTGAGTGCAGCAAGGGCTTGTGGGATATCATCAAGTTTTGTAGACTTTTTGGGCACCCACCAGCAAATTTTGGCAATATGACCTGTGGTGCCACAATATTGGCATTTTTCGTTACGGTAGAGGTTTCTTTCCACTAGAGTCATACGACGCTCTCCTAATGGAGGAGGACGTCGTTGTTGTGGAGTATCAACATTGCGGTTTTGTCCTTCATCTCGGGTTTGTTGTGCCTGAAAACCTCTTCCATTAGATGAAAATTTGTGTGAGTTATTACGATACCTGTAAGGAAGATGGTGCTGCTGTTGCTGTTGTCCATAAAAAGCTAACTGCGGGCTGAATGGAGAGTTTGTTGTATCTGAATGACTGGAAAACCAACTGCGTCGTTGATCAAGATTTTGGAGTTGTGAGACCAACTCTGTGTATGATGGTCTTGGTGGTTTTAGCATGGTAGTTGTAAAGTTTTCATACTGAGGACCAAGACTTGTGAGGAGGCAGAAGACTTTTTCTTTATCAGGAACAGGCTTCCCAATGGCAGCAAGACTGTCACATAATCTCTTGAATTTCTGAATATGCTCACCTATGGTTTGGTCTTCCTCCTTACGAAAATATGTTACCTGTTGCCGAAGTGTGAATTCACGTTCTTGTGAATCTTGGGCATATGCATTTTTAAATGCTTCCCAAACAAAGATGTCTTGTGTCAAGTCCTACAACAAGACTTAGTGTTTCTTGAAAAGTGTTCCAATGATCCACCCTCAAAAAGGCGATCTGCTTTCCTCCAAGCAATGAAGGTTTCTGTTAGTTTGGGTTCAAGTTTTTCTCTGGATGTGATGTTACTGATATCTGGTGTGGTGTATTGAATGGGTGCAGGGTCTTCATTAGTTAGATGGCCAACTAAGTCTTGGCTTTCTGCAAGGGCTAAGGCTTGCTCACGCCACAAAGGGTAATTGTTTGGGGTGAGTTTGAGAGTGATGAAGTTTCCAACATTTAGAGACAGTGAAGACATTATGTTTTTGTATGCTCACACAAGCTCTGATACCAAGAAGAAAACTGTAGATGTGAGTGGAGACTTTCTCCTGTTTTGCTGTTTTTTATTTATGAAGAACGTGAGCATACAATGCTTGATAGGTTTTACAAAGAATAGATCTCTAAGTATATTTACAGTGATGGTAGGAGGGTATTTAAAGAGTACTGAAGATGACATTTACAAGGATTCTAAGAGCTAATGAATAGGGATTATCTTCTATACAGTTTGATAGCGATCATCTTGTTCTGCATGGATAAGGGTATAGAGTGCCATCCGGATTTATCATCATAGAATCCCTTTAGTTTCAGGAGAATCACAGCAGTTTCTTTATCTTGTTAGAATACCATTCTGACTTGAATTTGTTGTCATTGAAGCATCTTTATCCCTAACTTTTCTCCAGCAAAAGGTGTCAATTTTGTAGGCATCCACTAGCAGCATCGTAGGAGAGTTCTGCCTTATTACTCCAGTAGCTTTTTCAACCTTATCTCTCCATTGAATTCTCACAATGCTTGCTGTCAGATTGTGTTGTGCTAACATTAACTAGAAAACAATCATCAATATAATGGTGAATGAGCATCTTTTAGGTTCATATAAAAACAACTTTTTTTTTTTTCAAAACAAATATATATATATATATATATTTACAGTAACACCAACCCGATAAACACACACTTGGCCGTGGTTCATGAAATTCCTAAGTTATGGCACTCACCATCAGATTTGTGAGTGCCATATAGGAATACTAAAAATTTATGAAATTCCAAAATTAATGTAAATAGCTTTTAATTGCATCGGTTGTTTTAAATTAAATCTAAAATAGATTTTTTTTATGAATACAGCTAATCTAATCTAATGGATGGATTTTTTAAAATTAAATCCAGAAAGTAGTTTACCTTGAATTTCAAAACTAGTTGGAAAATATTATAACAGGAAAGAATAAGAAAAATGAATTCAGCTAAAAAAAATTAATTATATATAACATTAAATTCAGCTAAAAACAAGAAACTCGAGCTCAAGTTTTTTTTGGATATATTATTAATTGAAAAACTAATTTGGAATAAATATAATATTTATGTAAACATTTAAGAGCTTGAACTTATTAAATTTCATTCAGGGATCACTTATAAAAGAGATTAACTCATTTTTTTTAAAGGATCCAGATGTGATTTTGAAAATATATTTTAAAAAAATTATTAATAGATTTTTGATATCATTCAAATGAAATTTCATCTATTTTTTCTTTTATAAAACCTGATTTTATCCAGTTTCAATCAACCTGACAGGCTTGACTTGGATTTAATAACAATGGCTTGAATTGAGATTTTTGTTGGGAGGCTTGACTTGCAAACAAGAAGATGCGATTGCAAAGTCTAAAAGATGCAAGAGGGTTCCGTTTCTAGGCCTAGTTTTGAAACTGTAGAGAAGATTGGCTCTGATGGAGTAATCTCTCTTGAATCATCTTCAACCTCTGATACATTTGTGATAATAGAAGAGGGAATGAAGGTGATTAAGCTGATTCTAGTTCTCAGTATGGGTTGAAAAATCTTGTCAGATAAATCACTGGAAAATTGGCATTACATCAAAGTTTATGTTAGAAGTTTATGATTTTATGATGATTTTATGTTATATCATTAGTCATAGTCTGAATGGCTAAACCATTCATTATCTGTAAATATTTAGGTTGGTTGAGCTTCTGCTCTTTGTACTTTCCAGGTTAACTATTTTGTTTTTCAGTAACAGGGTAGCAATACTTGTGTAAACACTCTGCCTCCTATGAGTGGATAAATTTTTCAACTTTTTCTCTGTTTATGAAGTATGTATATATTCATTTCCAGTTAAGTTTGGTGTTCTTTCTCTGCAGTTTGACAAGGGTTATATGTCACCCCAATTCATCACAAACCAGGAAAAATCTTTGGTGGAGTTTGACAAGGCCAAAGTCCTTGTAACGGATCAGAAGATTGCAAATGTCCAAGAAATACTTCCTGTGTTGGAGAAGACTACCCAACTCAGTGTCCCATTGTTAATCATTGCTGAGGATATCTCAAAGCTGGTTTTGGAAACACTAGTGGTGAACAAAATGAAAGGTTTGCTCAATGTTGCTGTTGTCAAATGCCCTGGATTTGGAGATCGAAAGAAAGCATTGTTGCAAGACATTGCTCTTATGACAGGTGAACTTGCATCTTTATTTCCAACTTAAATTGGTTATTGTAAGTTGTGCTACACTGAAATATATTGACATATCAGTTAATGAATTATTTATCTTCCTCGTGAGTTGGGTTCGTGTTAGATATGTGAGCCTTCCTATGTGTGCACTGGCTGTTCTTATATGTTTGTGTTTGACCCTTGCAGGTGCATAAACTTTTGAGTATATCATGTTAATTAAGATATCCTTTGATAATTACCTAGGTCTCAATTATAAGAATCGTTACTCTCCTCAATTATAAGAACTATTACTCTCTTTCATGCACTAGAAACAATAAATGTTTTACTTGGATGCTTTGTTAAGAATGTAAAATCCTTTGATGATTACCGAGGCCTCAATTAAAAAAAATTTAACTACTTTTCATGCACTACTTTTCATGCGTTGAAGTGCAGGAGTAAATCTCATGTAGATTATTATCAATGATGTCAAGAGTATAGAGAACAGATTTCCCTTCTCAATCCCTACTCTAAATATGAAAATCATTTTCTTCTTCTTGCTTACTTTCTCTCCTTTCTCGACATCCATGTCATTACCATCCCCCTTTCTCCTCAGTCGTACCCAATGCACCTTCTAATATAAGCTCATGAATATTACTAGTACTCATGAACGCTCTTCCTTTTGACACACTTCCCATCTTTCTTACTTTCATTTATTTTCTCATCTTCCTCTTCCTCTGCCTCCTTTTCCTCATTCCGTTTAACTATTTCAAAGTTCCCCTCCCAATCAGTCTTTGCTTGAAAAATCAGCAACGCATTGAATCCACTAACTTTAAGTGGAAATTAGAGGCTGCAACCCTGTCCACTTCCTGGGAATCTCCGCAACACCATTTAGTGCTCCCATCACGTTCTCCAATATCTCCTCTCTCGCCATCCAAATCACCCCGACCTTAACCACACCACCTGGATTCATATCAAGTATCATTGCTTTTCAGACATTCTGAATTTTGATCCTTCCAATTCCTATGTTTCAAATCAACTGCCACAACGTTCCTATTCGTCTTGAAAAATGCTTTCTACGGAAACAGCCTTTTTATCCACAACAGACGCATCATAAGTGTCTCATAACTTCTGCTTTGCTTCAAGTAGTCCATTATTAGACTTCATTTTTTGAATCGCAAGCACTTCACTGGGATGTTTTCAGCTGTTATATTCAATTAGGGTTCTGTTGGAGTTTGCAAAGGGTTTTGGATGTTCTTTGTTTTGGAGTTTCATGATCTTGGAAAGATACTAATGGATTTTTGCAGAGAAGCACGGATCGTCAACGAGGATGTTCTAGTGTTGTTGTAGATTCTTATCCAAGACTTGTATCATTTGATGATGTTATGTGAATTGCTAGAAATATATAAAGTGTATGACTAGCCCAATAATAAAAGTTTCGTAAGGGAACTGAAGCAGTCTACCATAAGACAAGATCTATTAGATTTTTTGAAGCCCAGAGGAAAGATACAGACACGCTCTGTTTTTGTTTGGTAAATAAAGACTTTTTCTGGCTGTAGGTTTGGTGTTGTCTCAATTCAGGAAATCCCACTTATAATTCAGCATAATCGCGTAAACCCTTGAAAACTGTTGAAAATTACAAAATGTTTTGATGCCAAGGCCCGTTGGCCTTCCAGGTACAAAATTAAATTGAACCTTGAGAGAAAATTATGCCTACAATTCTACAACAGAGTTTTTGAACAGAAGCAGCATTCCTTATCACAGGGCTGGGAAGAATAGGGGACGATCCATTCAAGAGTTAAGGCAATTGATAGAAATGAAGGCAATAAATTACATGATTCATGACATTCACCAAGTTCATCTAAAATGATGCTTTGGACGGAATATCTAACACAGACTTGATTATTGAATATTACATTTTGCCAAACAAGTTGCTTTACACAAACGCCCAAGTATACTGTAAAAATTCAGCCAATAACATTGCTGTGAACCATTATATCTTCCAATTCCATCGTGGAGAATAGCTTTGGCAATGGAGGCCATCGAGTTGTAAGCGCTGTAGAAACCTGTCGCATTGTTGGCCGATAGTGAGGATCGGTCTGCAAGCAAGCAAACGCCAGTTTTGCAACATGTGCCACACCGTCCGCAAGCTCGTTTTCAGGAGGTGGGAGGCGCTGGTCTAAGACATCCTTCAAGACTGTATTGTGACCAATTGGTGATGATGAGGAGGTGGAGGCAGATAACATCAGAGATGAGATGAAATCGCCAGGATGCTTTCCCATCATTACTTCCAATGTTAATACTCCAAAGCTATACACATCACATTTTTCATCCACTTTCATTGTGTATGCCAACTCTGCAAAAGCGGTTGGTCATGCTATATTTTGCCAAAATAATTTACTGCACCTATTTTGTTTTCAAGTGATTTTGTAAACTAACCTACTGTAGAAGTTGATATTGAAACTTAACTACATACCTGGAGCTGTGTACCCAAAGGTGCCAGCAAATGATGTCCAATTGGACGAGTCAGGCATTAAGAGCCTGGCTGTGCCGAAGTCAGAGACATGAGCCTCATATTCTGAATCCAAAAGAACATTGTTGCTGGAAATGTCTCTATGAATAATCGGAGGGGAGCAGTCATGGTGCATGTAGGATAAAGCATTGGCTACGCCTTTGATAAGATTCATCCTTTTATCCCAATCCATCTTTGCTGATTGTTCCTCGTCGTTCAGTACCTTTCTTAAACTTCCCCTTTCCACAAATTCATATACCAAAAATGAGTGTTTGGCATGCGAGCAGAAACCATACAGCTTCACAATATTTCGATGTCGTATACCCATTAAGACATCAATCTCGCTTCTAAAAGCTTTCAAGCTGCTCATCTCAACTTCTGGTGTTTGGTGGAATTTCTTCACGGCAAGGACTTGTTCTGATGGAAGTACAGCTTTGTATACAACTCCATACCCTCCAGTACCAATGCAATATTTGGAGTCGAATTCCTCAGTTGCCTCAATGATGTCCTCGTAGCGCAGATCCCCACCAGGGCACCATCTCGCGGTAACATCTCTTTGTGGTGTTTCCACTAAACTTTTCTTTCTTCTGCTTTGGAAAAAGATAAGAAAACCTACAATCAGGCCCAACAAACTACCCAGCAGAGAAAATACTGTCAAAAAGACAACTTTGGGGCCCTTCTTGTGCACAGTTTTGTTTTTCATGAGAGCAGAACAAGCCTCCAAACCAGTTGCATTGCCACACAGGTTGGTGTTGTTGCGAATTGCTTCAAATGGTGCCTCATGAAAGGCTTTGATGTCAGGAATGGGGCCCTCTAGCTTGTTATAGGATACATCCACTTTAGTGAGGCCTTTCAGTCTACTAAAACTGGTTGGAATTAGACCAGACAGCATATTGTGGGAGAGGTTTAATACCTCTAGCTGCTGCATCTGTCCAAGCTCCGGTGCTATACCTCCCATGAGGGAATTCCAACTGAGATCAAGACTTTGAAGAGACTGTAAAGACCCCATCTCAGCAGGAATACTCCCTGCGAATCTATTGTTGCTCATATTCAAGAATATCAGTTTTGAGCACTTGCCAAGCTGTTTAAGAATTGTTGCACTAAAATTGTTCGCGGCCAGGCGAAGCCTTTGGAGATCAGATAGCGATGCGACATCGAAAGGAATATCACCTGAAAGTCTATTATCGTTGAGTGCAAGTTCAATCAACTTCAAATTTCCCAATTCTTTGGGAATTCTCCCAACTAGTTGATTGGACGAGAGGTCAAGAACTTGTATATGAGTTGCCTTTCCAAGAGCTGCTGGTATCTCTCCAGAAATCTTGTTACCAGAAATTCTGAAGGCTGTCAGACTGTTAAACTGCTCCCAATTCAATGAAAGTTCACCATGCAATTCATTATCACTCAAATCCATGTAGTTCAAATGAGGATGTGTGCCAAAAGCTTCAGATATGTTTCCACTAAGTTGGTTTCTATCAAGTCTGAGTCTCAACAAGCTGCTGCAGTTTCTCAAGCTTTTCGGGATAGGTCCCGTGAAATAATTTTCAAATGCAGAAAAATATGAAAGTAATCCACCAAGGCACACATCTCGTGGTAGATTACCAGACAATCTATTAGAAAATATTTGTAACGCATACAAATGTGTAAGGTTGTTCATTTCTGGAGGAATGGGACCAGAAAGATTGTTATTCCCAACGGCAAATGCGGATAATCTTTTTAAATGTACTAGAGATGCAGGTATTGTACCAGTTAGATTATTAAATGACAAATTTAAAATAGTGAGAGAACTGGTCAAGTTTTTTATAAAAATAATGGGACCAAAAAGACTATTATCCTCTAAGTAAAGTTCAGATAAACTTTTTAAATTTTCTAAAGATACCGGTATTGTATCAGCTAATTTTTTAGAAGTCAAATCTAAAATAGTGAGAGATCTCGTTAGATTTCCAATAAAAATAATGGGACCAAAAAAATTGTTATATGCAAGGTTAAGTTGAGATAAGGTTTTTAAATTTTCTAAAGATGCTGGTATTATACCAGTTAGTTTATTGGATGATAAATCTAAATTGGTGAGAGATCTCGTTAGGTTTCCAATAAAAGTAATGGGACCAGAAAGATTATTATTATAAAGGTAAAGCGTAGATAAGCTTTTTAAATTTTCTATAGATGCCGGTATTGTACCAGTTAGTTTATTAGATGACAAAATCAAAATGGTGAGAGATCTCGTCAGGTTTCCAATAAAAGTAATGGAACCAAAAAGATTATTATTCCAAAGGTAAAGTTTAGATAAGTTTCTTAAATTTTCTAAAGATGCTGGTATTGTACCGGTTAGTTTATTAAATGACAAAGCTAAAATTCTGAGAGATACTAAATTTCCAATTTCTGGTGGAATGTTGCCAGAAATGCTATTGAAAGCCAAGTTAAGGAAGGAGAGGTTAGAAAGGTTACCTATATGTGAAGGAACATAACCATAAAGGGAGTTGTTGGGAAGGTTAAGCACAGTCAAGTTAGGAAAGGAAGAGAATCTGAGTCTATTAAGCGTACCTCTCAAACTATAATTGGGCAGACTTATGTTGATGACACTACCAGACTGGTCGCAACTGATTCCGAACCAGTTGCAAGGGCTGTCTCCAGCCCATGAAGACAGGAGAGACTGGCTTTGGTTGTCAAGACTGACTTTCCATTCTAGAAGAGCTTCCGCTTCCTTCCTTCCATTTGCTACTTCAGCAGCTCCAGTACTAGCCGAGTAAGCAAAAGAAGCAAAGAAGGAAGCACAAGCAAGAAAGGAAAAAACCAAAAAAGGTGTGAAAAAGAGAAAGATGTGGGAAGCCATGGCCTTGGTGGTTTACTTTCTTAATTATGGAGGATGTGTAAAATGATGAGCCCTGCATAAGTATATATATGGGAGGCATAAGTTTGAAATATCCTTTGTGCAGGAATTCATTTGTCTTGGTCATGATCGAAGATTTCTTAATTGGACGTCTGCGTCCTCCATTCTTGATTGGATGTTTCCCAGGAAATTTCAAGTGTGGAAAAACATTCCTTCTTCCTTTCTTTGGTCTCTTACCAATCAAATGAGTCCACTAATTTTTTTTATAGAAACAATTAGCGCAAACAATAAAGGTGGGTGGAATGACATTTACATTGGCCACCAGTGAGCCGTAGATATTCAAGTCAATCACGAGTCATCCCACTAGAAGACTTTGGGATAGGGCCAATAATTTAAAACAATAAAGGTGCAATTACAAGAGAAAAAAATGCAAAAGTGCAAAACCATGGCTAATAATTTATTCGGTATTATTGAAGTTTTCTATTTTTTTTTATAGTAATAACCTTTTAATAAAAACAAAACTTTCATAAATAAAAATTAAACATTTTATATGTCTCCCACTAGATCAAATGGAGGGATAGAACTCAGACAAATGCATCCAATAAACATTTGGAAAGCTATTTACACATTTGGCCTCAGGTCCAAGCACAGTGACAGTATATAATGCATCCATTATAGATCTGAATACATTTTCTTTGATATTTTGCCATTGTTGACGACAGTTGACGTTTTGGTCTCCTAGGCTTGGAATTCAAGCACAGTGACATTTTCTTTGATTTTTCAGATTTGGAATTTGCATCCATTATTGTGCTTTATATTTCTAAATGGCATACCACAAAAGTAAGGTTGTGTATAAGGAATATATAATATAACCTTGAATTGTAAATTTAAATCATAAAATTATAAGGAAAATATTTTAATTAATTATATATTAACAATTTCAGTAAAGTAGTAATTAATAATATAACACAATTAAAATAAAAATAAAATAAACAATAAAAAAGTTCAAACACTTTATTTTTTTTCACATTGATTCCTCTATTTTTTGAACAAATTGACTCATTTAATTACTTCATCATTTAAAAAAAAAAACAAGTCACTTCAAATTTTGATAGGTCATTTAATATTAATTACTCTAAGAGTCAAGCATGCTAATTTACAACTTTTATTCTATATATTTGACAACTAAAACAAAAGAATTTGCCTATTGATATGTTAACAGTTTTTTTATTTTACAAAAATAAAATCCACAAATAACTCGTATCGTTAAAAAAATTATAATAATTATAGTCAAAATCAAACCCTTGATTATCAGATTGTATAAATTTTGCAAGATATAAATTTGGAACAATGAAAATACTAAGATACAAATTACCAGATAACATAATTTTATACGTCCTTCAAACTCGTAAAATCGGTTCGAGTTTATAAATTTGATCGAGTTTAAATGAGTTTGATTTATTTTAAATGAATTTGATCAATTTTACTAATGTTTAAATTTTAGTTTAATTTTACATATTAGATATATATTAATTGTATAATTTTACAAGAGTCGCATCATGATTTTAACAACCATTAATTTTGTTAGCAAAAGAAAAGGCCAAGAAACAGCTCTTAAAGAAAAAAAGCAAATCAAGGACGTCATAAATGATAATAGGCAGATGAAGTCAAGATAAGGTTCTGTTGGCAAAAGAAAAGGCAAAGCAAAGCAGAACAATCCAACAAACTTACAGCTCAGAGAGTGATTTGTGACTATTAGTCTGGCTGCTATTCTACAGTCATGGGTGAAACAATCAGGCAGAAAATAGACTGCTCTGGCGACCTTTTCTTCTTCTTTTTATTTTATTATTCTTTCTTTCTTCTTCTTCTTCTTTTTTTACTTTAGAGCAATTTTCTTAGAATCTCTGACTATTATGTTTCCGGAACAGTTTGTAGGATATGAACCTAACCCCACAAATTGAGGTGACTGTCAAATAACATTCATATGCTCAAAATAAATAAAAGAAATAGGAGAGACGTCAATGTATTGGCCAATGACATGCTGCTGAACATCATATGATAATTATTCTGCAAAATTAATATGTTTCAAATATATTCAGCTTTGCGTAAGGATCAGTGAGTAAAGATGCAATACTTTTCATCGATTTTCCTTTGGGTGTATATTCATCTCCATCTTGTATAGGAGATCTCTAACTGATATAAATTGGTGTGGAGGTATTACTTGTCAAGTGACTTGTTGAAGATTTTACTTGAGGTTTTTCTGTTAGTATATCTGCTAGACAGTCTTCAAATATTACTGAAGGGAGTGAATCATCACATCTTTCAATTCTGCCATGGAAAATGGCTTTGACAATGGAAGCCATTGAATTATGAAGATAATTGAACTGCATGTTAAGTAATATTCGTTACCAATATATCTTAATAGATTTACTGGACATCTACCTCCAGAGTCGTGTCACAAGAAGTGATGAAGATAAATTCAACATGGCTAAAAAAGCTGTATTTTTGTAGAAATAAAATATATTATGGTACCTTTTTATCCTTAATTTAAATCATTGAATTTTTTTATACATTTATTCTTTTTTTTTGTTTTATTGTATAAATAATGTCAAAATATATTAATAAAAAATAAGAAATCATATTGTAGATTTATTTATAAATAATTTTATCTACATATAACTAAATAGAAAAATCTAAAATGCAAAATTAGTATTTAGCTATCGTTATTAGCTTTTTATAATATTTTTCAGTAAGTTTTTTTTTGTTTTTCCTCATAGTTTCCTGCCCACTTAATTTCAAAGAGAAACCTCAAATTTATCATTCAACGGGATGGTTCAATTGAGAAATAAAATTAATAATTAATATGATTGAGAATCATGAATACTCTCGATTAGACATTTAAAATACATTTTGACGGGATCATGTGAGGAATGCATAGATAATTAATAATTTCATTAACTATATTTAGCGGGATGGTTCAATTGAGAAATAAAAATTCTTTAATAGTGCAATTCATACAAAAAAAAAAAAAAAACTTTTGGTCCCTACCATACCATCATATCTCAAGCGAATCTAATCCTTCTTTTTCTTCAGCAAATGACAGCATAGAAACTGATGTAGCAAGTGAATGATAATTTTTTAAAAATTACTTTTAATATTAGTATATTAAAATAATTTAAAAATATAAAAATAATAAATTTTAAATAAAAATAAAAATAAATTTCAATTTTTACCCAATTTGGAACGTATTACCAAACAGGGCTACAAGGAACTAAGAAGACAAATAGCAAACTCATAGTACTTTAGTCAACTATTAGACCTATATCAGAGTCTGCTATCATATACCCAACCAAAGAAGTTGAACACAAACTCAGCATGCCTTACCTCCCTCAGAACAAAGACATGGTTAAGAACACATATAGGCTCCTTATCTTTCAGAACTGAAAACAAGTTGGTCAACCTTTGCATCGCAGCTTCCACCTTGCCATCAACACAAACTCAAGAATCAAGACATGTTGTATCATTGCAGATTATCCATGAAAAGCAGCACAAGTTAAATTCCACACATTTTTATAGCACTATTATATATTTTCAGGGTAGCTCTCATGGCCAGGCAAAGGAAAGCCAACTGCTCCCCCTCCCTTGGTAGATTTTGATGTAGGAATTGAAACTCTGGATGTGTCATTCAAATAAAAAGCAGCCTGCTCTGGAAGAAGCTGAAATTTCCAAAACATTAGCTTTCTAATATTGCTACTCAAGCATTTCCTTATCTGCTACAGTATATCACAGTTCAAAGTAAAAACCTGAGCCTCTAAGGCACCAAATCCTCCTTCAGAATCAAGAATATTGATTAATCCCTCCAATCCTCCAATGATAGATTCAATAAGAGACTCAACATATAGGACTGCATCTCGCCCAATTTTCGTTACCTATTTACAGAAAAGTACAAAGTAAATTTCATGACATTTCCATTACATGATATGCAAGATGGAAAGCACAGTTGGGGGTGGATCAACGCAATGTGCAAACTGTTCAACCATGCCCTTAACGAGTATGGATCAACGCAATGTGCAGCAGATTAAATAAAATAAAATCCAAGTCTTCCCATTTCAATTTCTCTTAGCAAAAAATCATCAATTATAGCCCCTCTCCCCAACTGAAATAGCAAGTTGATGGATCACCTCTTCTGGAACAATTGGAGAAGCACACTCTGGAAAGCTACTAGCAACACCAAGCCATGCACAGCAATGCTGAGGACGTCCTTCTGGTCCGAACATGGTGTTCCGAAAGACCTACCATGGAAAAAGATGCATGGTTAGTTATAACAAGGAGCCCGTAAGGAAAAGAGTAACCCCTAGCAAAATAATTGTGGAAACGAAAATTAATTGGAGTATGTCGACATTGTAAGTATGGTGGTTTAGGGCTAACACATAGAAATTGTTTTGTTAATATATACAAGGAGAAGAGCAACACGTGTGGGAAATGGACAGAAAATAAAAAAGAAACTACAAAGACAAGAATGGTGCTTTAGACAAGGTTAACATTGAGCTGAGAGGCCAACCGTGGAGGACGAAGACATGTGATGATTGTATTTGCCGTCTGATTCCTCTGTTTCGTGCGTGGAATTTGTACATTCTTGCATTAATCTATAGCTTATGTAATTATATTTTTTGGGTTTTGCTGGTTTTGAACACCTTCTGTACATGCTCAAGACGGGAAAAAAAACAAACTATTGGTGAACAGGAACACATGAACTACTCTGGTTAACGTTTGGGTACAAAATAAACATAGTTAATAATGCTATTTTTTTATATAAAAAATCCATCTGTTTTTAGATTTAATTATTAATAGAATGAAACTAATTTCTTAATATATTATTAATGATAAACTAATTTCAATTAAACACATTTTTACGTAGTCACAAATTTAAATTTAATTATTTTTTATTTTCTTATAAAATCTAGACTTACTAGGTTATGGGGCGAGAAGCATGCTATGGCAATGTCTGAAAGAAGCAAAGGTTCCGTTTTAGAGGCCTAGTTTTGAAAATAGCTAAGCTTCTCAGCCTAAGATTTCTTTTTTTCTAAGTGGGCCTTCCCTGTCTTGGTCCTTTAGGTGATTTCAAGAGCAAGTTTAAACTGTGAAATTCCAAGTTGGCCTAAGTTATGGCATATAAGAATACTAAAAATTCATGAAATTTCAAATTTAATGTAAATACCTTTTAATTGCATCGATTGAAAATTTATTTGATAGGGGTTATCATTTTAGCTTGAAAATTTAAATTTTAAAGAACTTTTGTTGGGAGTTATGAAAGTTATATTTTTTTAATGGGCTCTAATAATTTTATTTAGAATTCGTGATTTGTTTTAAATTAAATCTAAAGTTTTTTTTTTTTGTGTGTGAATACATCTATGGATGGATTTATTAAAATTAAATCCAGAAATTAGTTTATCTTGGATTTCAAAACAAGTTGGAAACTATTATAACAGGAAAGAATAAGAAAAAAGAATTCAACTAAAAACATTAATTATATATGAAAAGAAGCTCGAGCTCAAGTTTTTTGGATATATTATTATTTGAAAATATAATTTGGAATAAATATAATATTTAGGAGACACCGTGACATGTCTCCTAAATCCACATGTCCGAACAGAGCCGGTCGTCCCGATGCGCTCTAAAGCCCCTCTAAATTCTCAAAGCCAACAACGTGCTCAATCAACAAACGAGCAGAAAAATGTCATTCTCCTTCTCTATCTCCAAACCTCTTGCCTTCCCTCAACAACCCCTATTCTCTGTAAGTATCTCGCTCTCACCATCTATCTCTATGTCTGTATTTGTGTCTGTGTTCGTGGATATGTGGGTGTCTGAGTGTTTTGATTTTGATGCGTAAACATGGAATATTGTTGCAGAGTCTTGGTGGGAACACAAGGGCAAGTGGGATATGGAGAAACCATCAAGTAGTGAATAAATTAGTGGTAAGAGCAGGTCGAAAGAAGATATCTTTTGGTAAAGATTGTAGAGAAGCCTTGCAGGCAGGAATTGATAAGCTTGCTGATGCTGTTTCTCTCACTTTAGGGCCTAAAGGTAAACTGAGTTCTGCTTCTTTTCCATGTTTTGTATGGATATTTTTCTTTGTTTTTTAAATTTTGGTCCTTCAAGCTTAAGTTTTACAAGACGACACATTTGTAATTGTTGTTGTTCAAATAATAAAACTACTACTTAAATAATTCCTTGTGCAACCATAAGAGGGACTAATTCTGAGAGAAAAAGATCATTTTTGTTTTATTGTATAGTATATTGTCAGTCTTTATTGATGGTGACGGTGTTAAGTCAGTAAGATGTGAAACTATGCAGGTCGTAATGTTGTTCTTTCGGATTCAAAGACGCTAAAAGTAGTAAATGATGGTGTTACAGTAGCTCGTGCAATAGAGCCTCCGGATTCAATGGAGAATATTGGAGCAATTTTAATCCAAGAGGTCATTCATGGTTGCTACATTATCCTCTCCTTAATGTTTTGTTGATGTGTTATTTGATGTTGATCGATGATAAATGTGATATTGAAGTGACTTATTGCAGGTTGCTAGTAAAATGAATGATATGGCTGGAGATGGCACTACTACTGCTATTATTTTGGCTCGTGAAATGATCAAAACAGGGATGTTGGCAGTCAGTTTTGGGGCTAACCCTGTTTTTGTAAAGAAAGGAATGGATATGGCTGTCAAAGAGTTGGTCAAAGTGTTGAAGAAGAATAGTTTTCCAGTAAAAGGGAAGGATGATATAAAAGGTCTCTATGTCATCTTTATTTAAACTTTGTTCAAAACCATCGTTTTGACTTGGAAACTACAATCTAGAATTTCTTCTCCTTGCAGCGGTCGCTTCAATTTCTGCTGGAAATGATGAATTTGTTGGGAACCTAATTGCTGAAACTATAGAGAAGATTGGCTCTGATGGAGTAATCTCTCTTGTATCATCTTCAACCTCTGATACATCTGTGATAATAGAAGAAGGAATGAAGGTGATTAAGCTGATTCTAGTTCTCAATATGGTTTGAAAAATCTTGTTAGATAAATCACTGGAAAATTGGCATTATGTTAAAAGTTTATGATTCTATGTTATCATTAGTCATAGTCTGAATGGTTAAACCATTCATTATCTATAAATATTTAGGTTGGGTGACCTTCTGCTCTTCGTACTTTCCAGGTTAACAATTTTGTTTTTTCAGTAACAGGGTAGCAATACTTGTGTAAACTCTCTGCCTCCTATGAGTGGATAAATTGTTCAACTTTTTCTCTGTTTATGAAGTACGTATTTTTTTCGTTGCCAGTTAAGTTTGGTGTTCTTTCTCTGCAGATTGACAAGGGTTATATGTCACCCCAATTCATCACAAAACAGGAAAAATCTTTGGTGGAGTTTGACAAGGCCAAAGTCCTTGTAACGGATCAGAAGATTGCAAATGTCCAAGAAATAGTTCCTGTGTTGGAGAAGACTACCCACCTCAGTGTCCCATTTTTCAGTGACTAACTTCAGTTGAAGATTTTAAAGAGGGCATCTGGATATGGGGATTACTCTTCCTATATGGCTACTTGCTGAGTTACTGGAATAGGAGTGAGTTTCTTGACAGGAATCAAATATAACAGAGACCAAACACAAAATTTAGGGGAATAGTCGTGGATGTATCAGCAGGGAGAACCAAGCATTTCCAGACAAATGCAAAGTCTTTCATTATGGCATTTGATGCTTTTGTGGTCTCAAGGATGATCCACCTGGTGATCCCACAACTTGTAAAGGCTTGTTGAAGAGACTTGCTTCACCTTCAAGTTTCATTCTGACCAGCCAACTCAAAACTGTTGATGTGAGCCATCAGAGCAATAAAATTTCTTCAGCTTCTTTCTACAATTTTAACAGCTCTTTTCCATTTTTCTCAAGGTGTAATTCCAGGAACATAAGGGACAGCGGGCTTGGACTTCTTTATTTTTTCAACCAGCACAGCTTGAGTTGTTAGAACTATCCCAGCAATTGAGACAGCACTTTGAAGTGCACACCTAGAAACTCTACAAGGATCTACCACCCTTGCATTGAGAAGATCTTCATATCTACCAGTCATTGCATTGTAACCAGTCCTCCTGTCACAAGATCGAATAATCTCCACCACAACTGCTCCATCAACCCCTGCATTAGTTGCAATTGTTTTTGCAGGTGCAAGAAGTGCCTGTAATGCATCATTGGTATGTGTTACTACATGGGAGAAGAAATTTCCCCTTATAGTCATTTAGAAACCACTACTTGTAGGGTTTCTCCATGCTACGCCCTGCATTTATAACCATTTCACAAGGATGTCCAACTTTATCACTAATTATGAAAGGAACCTTGGTCCGTTTTACAAGTCTTGTGCAATAATCTGCTTTAGCACCAGCCCCTATAGCGCTTGTGCATGGTGACTCATTCACAAACGCTGCTTATTTCTATTTGAGACGCAACATTCACCAATCCAAATAAAGAAATGAGCATAAAAGGCACATCTTACAAAAGAAAAGAAAATTGGGGTGTTTGCAACCTTGAGAAAAATGGAAAAGAGCTGTTAAAATTGTAGAAAGAAGATGAAGAAATTTTATTGCTCTGATGGCTCACATCAACAGTTTTGAGTTGGCTGGTCAGAATGAAAGTTGAAGTGCAGGAGTAAATCTCATGTAGATTATTATCAATGATGTCAAGAGTACAGAGAACAGATTTCCTTTCACAATCCCTACTCTAAATATGAAAATCATTTTCTTCTTCTTGCTTACTTTCTCTTCTTTCTCGACATCCATGTCATGACCATCCCCCTTTTTCCTCTTTTTATGTTTAATTTGCTCTCTGCTGTCTGCTTCATTGTTGTCTCTCCTCAGGCGTACCCAATGCACCTTCTAATATTAGCTCATGAATATTACTAGTACTCATGAACGCTCTTCTTTTTGACACAATTCCCATCTTTCTTACTTTCATTTCTTTTCTCATCTTCCTCTTCCTCTGCCTCCTTTTCCTCATTTCGTTTAACTATTTCAAAGTTACCCTCCCAATCAGTCTTTGCTTGAAAAATCAGCAACGCATTGAATCCACTAATTTTAAGTGGAAATTAGAGACTGCAACCCTGTCCACTTCCTGGGAATCTCCACAACACCATTGATTGCTCATGTTAATTGCTTGAAATATGTATAGTGTATGGCTAACCCGATAATGAAAGTTTTGTAAGGAACTGAAGCAGGCTACCATAAGACAAGATCTATTAGATTTTTTGAAGCCCAGAAGGAAAGATACAGAGACGCTCTGTTTTTGTTTGATAAACATGGATTTTTTCTGGCTGTAGGTTTGGTCTTGTCTCAATTCAGGAAATCCCACTTATAATTCAGCATAATCGCGTAAACCCTTGAAAACTGTTGAAAATTACAAAATTAACCTGAACCTTGAGAGAAAATTATGTCTACAATTTTACAACAGAGTGTTTGAACAGAAGCAACATTCCTTATCACAGGGCTGGGAAGTACACCACGGATAGTTTTGAATTTTTAATACGAGGTTTTTTAGATTCAAATCCTGGAAAAGGTCGAGGGGGTAGAGATTTGAGATTAGAGGATGGCTATCTCCTATTATATGGATTAAATCTCATTGAACATCTAGCATATTTATTATACAACCAAGTTAGCCTGAAAAATAATAAGATAAAAGTGTGGAAAATATTTGTTTTTATTAAAATTATGTGTGGGTACATCGTAAATTGTTTACAAAATAATACTTGAAGACTTGAATCTTCATGAGTAAGAGATTTGGTGCTTTGAAAGAACATGTCGGTGAAGACCTGACATGTTCATGAGTATTACTTATTTGCAAAATAAATATGGAATTTCAACGTGACAAATGACGTTATTTGATTTTCCAGGACGGGTTTGGTTTGATTGTGGAAATTTTGTTCATCAATATTGTACGGTCTTCGTGTTGGCATTTGGATTGTTTATTACTCTCCAAAAAAAATATGTAGTAGGAAGGCAATTGACGCAAATGAAGGCAATAAATTACATGACTCTTTGGACGGAATATCTAACACAGACAATAACACCTCTTGAAGGGAGGGGGACGCTATTGCTACCTGAGCGACGGGTTTATTGGCGATGATTTGATTATTGAATATTACATTTTGTCAAATAAGTTGTTTTTCACAAGACGCCCAAGTATACTATAAAAATTCAGCCAATAACATTTTTGTGAACCAGTATATCTTCCAATTCCATCGTGGAGAATAGCTTTGGCAATGGAGGCCAACGAGTTGTAAGCTCTGTAGAAACTTGTCGCATTGTTGGCCGATAATGGGGATCGGTCTGCAAGCAAGCAAACGCCAGTTTTGCAACATGTGCCACACCGTCCGCAAGGTCGTTTTCAGGAGGTGGGAGGCGCTGGTCTAAGCAAACGCTTGGTGATGATGAGGAGGTGGAAACAGATAACATCAGAGATGAGATGAAATCCCCAGGATGCTTTCCCATCATTACTTCCAATGTTACTACTCCAAAGCTATACACGTCACATTTTTCATCCACTTTCATTGTGTATGCCAACTCTGCAAAAGTGGCTGGTCATGCTATATTTTGCCAAAATAATTTACTGCATGCACCTGTTTTGTTTTCAAGTGATTTTGTAAACTAACCTACTGTAGAAGGTGATATTGAAACTTAACTACATACCTGGAGCTGTGTACCCAAAGGTGCCAGCAAATGATGTCCAATTGGATGAGTCAGGCATTAAGAGCCTAGCTGTGCCGTAGTCAGAGACATGAGTCTCATATTCTGAATCCAAAAGAACATTGTTGCTGGAAATGTCTCTATGAATAATCGGAGGAGAGCACTCATGGTGCATGTAGGATAAAGCATTGGCTACGCCTTTGATAAGATTCATCCTTTTATCCCAATCCATCTTTACTGCTTGTTCCTCGTCGTTCAGTACCTTTCTTAAACTTCCCCTTTCCACAAATTCATATACCAAAAATGAATCTTTGGCATGCGAGCAGAAGCCATACAGCTTCACAATGTTTCGATGCCGTATACCCATTAAGACATCAATCTCGTTTCTAGAAGCTTTCAAGCTGGTCATCTCGACTTCTGGTGTTTGGTGAAACTTCTTCACGGCTAGGACTTGTCCTGATGGAAGTACAGCTTTGTAAACAGCTCCATACCCTCCTGTACCAATGCAATATCTGGAGTTGAATTCCTCAGTAGCCTCAATGATGTCCTCGTAGCGCAGTTCCCCATCAGGGCACCATCTCGCGGGAACATCTCTTTGTGGTGTTTCCATTAACCTTTTCTTTCTTCTGCTTTGGAAAAAGATAAGGAAACCTACAATCAGGCCCAACAAACTACCCAGCAGAGAAAATACAGTCATAAAGACAACTTCGGGGCCCTTCTTGTGCACAGTTTTGTTTTTCATGAGAGCTGCACAAGCCTCCAAACCAGTTGCATTGCCACACAGGTTGGTGTTGTTGCGGATTGCTTCAAATGGTGCCTCGCGAAAGGCTTTGATGTCAGGAATGGGGCCCTCTAGCTTGTTATAGGATACATCCACTTTAGTGAGGGCTTGCAGTCTACTAAAACTGGTTGGAATGAGACCAGACAGCATATTATGGGAGAGGTTTAATACCTCTAGCCGCTGCAGCTGTCCAAGCTCTGGCGCTATATCTCCCATGAGGGAATTCCAACTGAGATCAAGACTTTCAAGAGACTGTAAAGACCCCATCTCAGCAGGAATATTCCCTGTCATTCTGTTCTTGCTGATATTCAAGAATATCAGTTTTGAACAGTTGCCAAGCTGTTTAAGAATTGTTGCACTAAAATTGTTCGCGGCCAGGCCAAGCCTTTCCAGATCAGATAGCGCTGCGACATCGAAAGGAATATCACCTGAAAGTTTGTTATCGTTGAGTGCAAGTTTAATCAACTTTAAATTTCCCAATTCTTTTGGAATTCTCCCAACTAGTTGATTTGACGAGAGGTCAAGAGCTTGTAGATGAGTTGCCTTTCCAAGAGCAGCTGGTATTTCTCCAGATATTTTGTTTCCAGAAATTCTGAAGGTTGTCAGATTGTTAAACTGCTCCCATTTCCATGAAAGTTCACCATGCAATTCATTATCACTCAAATCCACGTAGGACAAATGAGGATGTGTGCCAAAAGCTTCAGATATGTTTCCACTAAGTTGGTTTCTCTCAAGTCTGAGTCTCAACAAGCTGCTGCAGTTTCTCAAGCTTTTTGGGATAGGTCCCGTGAAATAATTTTGATGTGCAGAAAAAAATCTAAGCAATCCACCAAGGCACACATCTCGTGGTAGATTTCCATAAAATCTATTAGAATATATTTGTAACATAGACAAATGTGTAAGGTTGTTCATTTCTGGAGGAATGGGACCAAAAAGATTGTTATCGGCAAGGTCAAGTACAAATAAGTTTCTTAAATTATCTAAAGATACCGGTATTATACCAGTTAGTTTATTAGATGACAAACCTAAAATGGTGAGAGATTTTGTCAGGTTTCCAATAAAAGTAATGGGACCAGAAAGACTGTTATTCCAAAGGTTAAGTTCAGATAAGCTTCTTAAATTTCCTAAAGATATTGGTATTGTACCGGTTAGTTTATTAGATGACAAAACTAAATTAGTGAGAGATCTCGATAGGTTTCCGATAAAAGTAATGGGACCAAAAAGATTGTTAATGTGAAGCTTAAGTTCAGATAAGCTTCTTAAATTTTCTAAAGATGCTGGTATTGTACCAGTTAGTTTATTAGATGATAAATCTAAAATGGTAAGAGATCTCGTCAAGTTTTCGATAAAAGTAATGGGACCAAAAAGATTGTTGTCTGCAAGGTAAAGTTTAGATAAGCTTCTTGAATTTCCTAAAGATACCGGTATTGTACCAGTTAGTTTATTAGATGACAAACCTAAAATGGTGAGAGATCTTGTCAGGTTTCTAATAAAAGTAATGGGACCAGAAAGACTGTTATTCCAAAGGTAAAGTACATTTAAGTTTTTTAAATTTTCTAAAGATGTCGGTATTGTACCGGTTAGTTTATTGGATGACAAAGCTAAAATAATGAGAGATACTATATTTTCAATTTCTGGTGGAATGTTGCTAGAAATGTTATTGAAAGACAAGTCAAGGGTGGAGAGGTTAGAAAGGATACCTATATGTGAAGGTACATAACCATAAAGGGAGTTGTAGCTAAGGGTAAGCTCAATCAAGTTAGGAAAGGAAGAGAATCTGAGACTAATAAGCGTACCTCTCAAACTATAATTGGGCAGTCTTATGCTGGTAACACTACCAGACTGGTCGCAACTGATTCCGAACCAGTTGCAAGGGCTGTCTCCAGCCCAAGAAGACAGGAGAGACTGGCTTTGGTTGTCAAGACTGAGTTTCCATTCCAGAAGAGCTTCCGCTTCCTTCCTTCCATTTGCTACTTCAGCAGCTCCAGTACTAGCCGAGTAAGCAAAAGAAGCAAAGAAGGAAGCATAAGCAAGTAAGGAAAAAACCATAAAAGGTGTGGAAAAGAGAAAGATGTGGGAAGCCATGGCCTTGGTGGTTTAATTTCTTAAAAAGGATGTATAAAATGATATGCCCTGCATACGTATATATAAGGGAAAGAAATGATAGATTATAAATTCAATCTTGACCATAAATGAAGTCTTCATTAAAAATTTCCAAAGTTAAAAACTTGGTGTTGGGTAGATTTTAAAGTTTGATGATATTTAAGGTTTAGTTTTTAATGTTTTGATTTTTAATTTTGATTTGTTTATTAAATTTTAATTTGTTTTTAATTTTATCTTTGAATCTTATTTTTAATTTTTAATTTTTTTTTTAAATTTGGTCATCAATCTCTTTTTATTTTTTTGAATTCTTTTGTTAATTTTAATTTTTCTTTTTAATTTTGCCTGTAATTAAAATTTTAGGTTGCTGTCTTAATTTTTTTTTCAAATTATGTTTTTATTCTCTTAATTGTTATTTTTTTTATTTCTTTATATAGTCAATTTTTTTATTATTTTACCATTTAACATTTTACTTATTGTGTTTCCCAGAGATTTTAGACCTGAGAAAAATAAGAATTTGGAATTGTAGTAAGATCGTAAAATCGTGACTATAGAATATGGGAAGTTCGTACCGAGTGATCAGTTCCTTTTGGACAGGTACAAGTAAGAAGATTGAAGATTCCCAGTACTTTAGCTCGGAACCTATTGCTAAATCCTTTTCACTTCTTTTATCGGTTCATTTCGATCAATCAAATCAATTCAACTAAAAATTGATCTGGTGGATAATTTGTGGTTTGTCAATACTGAAATAAGTTTATTATCATTACCAATAAAAAAAAATCAAGAACTTATTATAATTCATTTTTGTTTTATCAGAAAACAAAAAAATAAATTTTGTTTATCTTGTATTAATTAATTTTTTTACCAAACAAAAAAAAATCAAGAGCTTAGTTGTATTAATTAATTTTTGTATGTTTTTGGATTATTTTAGTGTATTGAGTTAAAAATAATTTTTTAAAAAAATAAAAATATTTCAATTTATTTCTAAACAAAAAAATAATTTAAAATATAATTATTATCACAATACCTAATGAAATCTAAGTCTAGTGGGCTTTTTTTTAGCTTCTTGACTAGCAATTTTGTAAATATTTGATTGAACAATTAAAAGAAGATGGAATATTACATAAAACTGTTTAATCTTTTATTCTATTTATTTAAGTGTTTAAATTTTGATTATTTTACTTTATTTTCTTGAGTATTGAGATTGAAAAATATTGGCGTGATTAAGATGCATTGACATGTGATAAAAATAATCTCATAAAAAAATAAAAGAAATTAATTTTTTTTATATAAAAAATAGTTGCCAAGAAATAAAAACAAAAAAAGAAACAAAGTAAACTAATCACACCAAAATTTTGTTGATCCCATGACTTTATTTTTGCAAATATTGTACAATTAAAAATAAATTGATGTTTTTTGTGTTTTTAAATTATTTTGATGTATTGATGCTAAAAATAAATTTTAAAAAATTAAAAAATATTTCAATATATTTCCAAGCAAAAACTAATTTAAAATGCAATCACTACCACAATATATAACGAACTCTAAATCTGATGGGGCTTCTTTTAGCATCTTAACTATAAATTTTGTACATTTTTGTTTTTGTACAATTACAAAGAAGATGGAATATTTGGTTTTTATTACATCATCAAGATTCGTAGTTATATTACTAATTTGTCAACACTGAAAGAAGTATATTATCATTACCAATAAAAAAAAACATCAAGAGCTTATTATAATTCATTTTTGTTTATCGGAAAACAAAGAAAATAAATTTTTTTTATGTTGTATTAATTAATTTTTTTACCAAAAAAAACAATCAAGAGCTTAGTTGCATTAATTAATTTTTTTTATGTTTTTATATTATTTTGTTGTATTAATATCAAAAATAAATTTTAAAAAATAAAAAAATATTTAATATATTTCCAATCAAAAAATAATTTAAAATACAATTATTACCATAGTATGTAATAAACTCTAAATCGGGTGGGGTTCTTTTAGCATCTTGACTATAAAATTTGTATATATTTGCTTTTGTACAATAACAAAAAAGATGAAATATTGCAGAAAACTGTCTAATCTTATATTCTATTTATTTAAGTGTATGCATTTTGATTTTTTATTTTTATTTTCTTGAGGATTGAGATTGAAAAATATTGACTTGATCAAGATGCATTGAAATGTGGAAAAAATGAATCCAGTAAATAAATTTAAAAATAAATTAATTGTTTTAAATAAAAAATAGCTGCCAAAGTTATGTTGATCCCGTGACTTTATTTTTGCAAATCTTGTACTATTAAAAATCCCATGAAAAATTTTATTTATACACTTGTAATATTTTATTTTTTATGTTACAAAAAAAGTTAGTTCACTGTGTGGAGAAACTCGCGCCACCTATCGAGGAAGATAGATCAATTAAAGGTGGAGGGCTGGAGGCAGAGGAAGCCACCCAGCCAGCCAGCATCTTCGTTAGAAATGAAGTATCCTTTTATCATTTATTTTTTTTATTTTTTACGTGATTTTGTATGATATATATATATATATATATATATATATATATATATATATATTGATTTCTAAAATTATATTATAAAAATTATTATTATAATTTTAAAATTCAATTTGAGAATTAATGAACTGATTGAAAAAATAACATGAAATAATTCAAGTTAATATATAATTAAAAATAATTATTATTATAATTTTAAAATATAAACCAGAATAAAGCTTAAATTACATTTGTGCGGGTTCAAGTAAATATAAATAAATAAATAAATATATATATATATAATAATTATTATAATTATAAAATGACAAGTAGATGTAACAGGTGAAGGTAGCCCAAAATGGTCCTGCGGGCTTTTCTCTGTCTATGTCATAAAAGTGGGCCTGACTACGGATAGACAGTTCCACTTTAAAAATGATTGCAAAAGTACAATCTTTCGGATTTCTCAATGGCAAAAAAAACAGATCCACTCATGTTGGAAGAACGAAGCTGCTTGATATTCCATGTTGGGTTCCATGATCCACTCGGTATGTAAGAAGATTGAATATTCAATGGCGTCTTGGGAGGTGTACTCTAATTTTGGACAGTTACTATTCTTACGTGATATGTTGTCTAAAATTTCCTTTTCACTTCTTTTGTCGGTTCATTTAGATCAATCAAATTAATTCAGCTAGCAGCTGATAATATGGAATATTAGATCCGATCAGTTTGTTTTATTTGCAGAAGTTTTATTCTTCAATATAAACCACTCTTTCTAAGATTCGAGCCACTGATATGGTGTGTTGTTGGTGTCTGGCTTTGTATATATCCTAATAAAAAGTTTTTAATTTAGGCCTGTCGTTTGCTGGGTTTTAAAATATTTTCATAAAAAAAGGATTATTGAAAAATAAATTATTTTTCATGGAAAATAAAATAATTGCTTTTATTATTTGGCCATGTTAATTATAAGAAAATTTTTAAAAATAATTTATTCATGTTTGAAGTTAATTATTTTTAATGAGTATTAAAGATATTACTATGTGTGTGTGTGTGTAAGATTTCCTTTTGAATAGATACAGAGAAGAAGGAATATTCAATTGCATGTAGCTACAGTACTGTACTGTAGTTTGCCATTCTTGAAGTGAAATTTCTTTATTTGCTATGAAATCTCAAATTTGGAAATTTTGTCAATTATTTAAGAAAATAGAAAGCATTGGCTAGTTCTTTTAGGACAAGTTTTGTTTGATTGTGGAAATTAATGGGAGTGGTTTTTTATTAAATCGTTAAGATTTTTAGTTGTATTACTAATATGGCAATATTGAAAGAAGCTTATTATCATTACCAATTAAAAATAAATAAAATCAAGAGCTTATTATAATTCATTTTCGTTTATTGAAAAACAGAAAAAAAAAAAAAAGGAGAAAATATGTTGATTTCTTCCATTGTTGCTCACGAAAACTAAAAATATGTGAAATATTTCATCTGGCGAATTTAAGTTCAAATGAGGATGTTTGCCAAAAGCTTCAGATATGTTTCCACTAAGTTGGTTTCTCTCAAGTCTGAGTCTCAACAAGCTGCTGCAATTTCTCCAGAAATCTTGTTTCCAGAAATCTTGAAGTCAAGAATTTTCTTTATTAAAAATATATTAACAGTGTTTTAACATCATTTTTATATGTTACAAAAATTTCAGTTCATCTTGTGGAGAAACGCATGCCACCTATCGATGAAGATAGATCAATTAAAGGTTGAGGGCTGGAGGCAGAGGTAATTCGTAGACTATATTGGGTAGGCATGTAAGTTAAGTAAGATATTGAGAAGTAATCCTAAAAAATCAGAGTACTCATGACTTCAAATGAAAGCAACCGAATAAAAATGAAGAAAAAACAGTCATATTATTAAATTAGTGAGAATTTAATAATATAAAAATATAAAAATCGGGAAATTTCTTTAGACCGATCAATAATTTGTTTTATTTCCTGAAATTTTATTCTTCATTATAAACCACTCATTCTAAAAATATATGATGTGAGACCCTGGTGTAGCGTGTTGGTATTTGGGTTTTTATATCGTAATAAAAAAAAATTGATTGAGGCCTCATAGTTTTAAAAGTGATTTTATTGAAAGCTAAATTTTAAAAAAATAAATTAAAAAAATATTTTCTAGTATTTAGCTGTATCATAAAAAATATTAATATTTTTTTAAAAAATTTAATTAATATATATAGAACATTAGTTTTATAAAATGTAACTATACATATAATATAAATATTTTAAGTATAATATTATAGATATATAAATTTATTAAGTAGAATTTATTAATATTTTTAAAACCTTAAAATAATTTTTTTTATTTGTTGAAAAAGACAAATTAGTTAATGGATTAAAAGTTAGATATTTGGGATTTTTTGTATGATGAATGTTTTTACAATGGGGTTTAGGCAATTATCCTTTTATATCGTTTAAGTATTAGAAATTAAATATAAATACTTTATATTAAACATAATCATACATAAATATTAAAGTTTAATGTCACAACCATACATAATAGTTTAAATTAAGAAACATAAGTACACTTATCAAATAACAAACATAAATATACATGTTAAATAATAAACATAGATTTTCTTATCCTAATAAAACCTTATTAACAATAAAAAAGTAATGTTTGGTTACTGTTATATGGCAAAAAAAAATAAAAACAAAAAAGATAAAAACGTGTTATGCTTTCTTTTAGATATTGTTAAACTTTCATAAGTTTTAGATATTATTTGTTACACACTATAAATCAAACCATTCAAAGTTAGATATTTCATTTTTAAAATCTTGAAGTTTGGTTGCTTTTTTAGATTATATATTAGACAAGTTATGATATTTTTTTATAAAGAAATCATAATGGTGTAAACTTGTTGAAAAAACTATGGTATTTCGACATAAGCATATGGTAGATCAGACTTTAAAATATTATCTGTCACTCTTGTCTATAAACATATTCCTATAGAATAAGAATATTCAAAGTCTTGTCTCATAATAGATAATTTTTTATTTATTAAGAAGGGTTTAAGTAAGACCATATTTCCTTTATCCTTGCACCATTAATTAAAGAAAGAATCCATTGATACAAATGTTTGTAAGGCTCGTGCATTAACGAGTAAACACAAGGGTATACAATGAAAAAGATAAGAACTTGGAATTGTTGTAAGATCGTAAAATTATGATTTTTTTTATGTTATCAATTTTACATGATTTCAGTCCTATTTTATCATTTTATTTTTATTTTTTGCATGATAAATATATATTGATTCGTAAAATCATATCATAAAACTTGTTATTATTATAATTTTAACACCTGACTCGAGGGTTGACTGGGGCACGACTCAAGTCATTGATCGGGAGGGTCAACACGAGATGACCCGAGTCAACATATAAATAAAAATAATTATTATTATAATTTTAAAATTCAATTTGAAAATCTACTGGAACAAGATCCAAATCATATGTATGTAGTATCAACGCGGAGAGGTGTGGAGTATAGTTTGTACAGGTACATGTAAGAAGATTGAATATTCAATGGCGTCCCAGTACTATAGTTTGGCACATAATTTTGGACTATTGTTAATTCCTTTTCACTTCTCTTGTCGGTTCATTTCGATCAACCAAATCAATTCAGCTAGCTGATAATGGAAGATTAGGTAACAGTGGCCGATCAGTTTGTTTTATTTCCACAAGTTTTATTTTTCAATATAAACCACTCTTTCTAAAAATCTAAGATTTGGGGCAGTGATATTGTGTGTTGTTGGTATCTGGCTTTGTATATTCTGATAAAAAGTTTTTAATTTAGAACTCGTTTGCTGGTTTTTAAAATATTTTCATAAAAAAGGATTATTAAAAAATAAATTATTTTTCATGGAAAATAAAATAATTATTTTTATTATTTAGACATGTTATAAGAAAATTTTAAAAAATAATTTATTAATGTTTAATCTGTTACCCTTGTTTATAAATATATCCCTATAGAATAAAAATATTCAAAATCTTGTCTCATAATAGATAATTTTTTATTTATTAAAAAGAGTTTAAGGAAGATTATATTTCCTTCATTTTTATACTATTAATTAAAAAAGAATTCATTGATACAAATGCGTGTAAGGTTCGTGCATTAACAAGGAAACATAAAGTTATGCAATGAGAAAAATAAGAATTTGGAATTGTTGTAAGATCGTAAAATCGTGACTATAGAATAGGGAAGTTCGTATCGAGTGGTAAGTTCCTTTTGGACAGGTCAAAGTAAGAAGATTGAATAAAAGGAATTTAGCTAAATAAGCTTCTATAACTGAGGATCAAAGAGTGCACATATGGAAGGCCGTAGATCAGGGCAGAGGATCCTTAACACAAGGAAAACCTTCTATACATTCTGAGTTCAGTACTAGTATATATAGCTATGTACAGAAATGGTTATGACATCAATATATTAAACAGTTTTATTTTCAATTTTAATACTAGTCATTAATGCGATTCCATTCATCACGCTCATGTGTTATACTGACATCATTTATTTTTGCATTTGAAATTATATTTAGGTGGATTTTAAAAATATGTTGGATTTGAAAAAATATTAAATTAATATTTTTTAATGTTTTCATGGTTTGATGTATTAATATAAAAAATTCTTAAAAAAAAAATCAAACATTAATGCACTAGCTAGTTGACATCAAATAACTTTTTTTTAATTTTTTCTTTTCTAATTTAGATTTTTTTAGTTTTTTATTCAATATTATTAGGCTCTTATAATTTTTCTATTTAAAGAAAATAGTTTTTTTTCTTTCTTTTTAGTAATAATATTTTTTTTTAATTTTTTCTATATAAAGGGTTGTAGTAAGTTTTTAACATATATAAATAAAAACTAAATATATTTTATAGCTTCTAATTATACTTGTTCTTTGAATATTTTAACTTGTAACAAATCTTATTATATTTCTTTTCTTGACTATAAGAGGGCATTTGAAAGTGTCGTAATAGTTGTTTTATAAAGTATTTTTTATTTGAAAATGTATTAAAATAATATATATTTTTATTTGTTTAAAATTATTTTTTATATCATCACTTTCAAATTATTTAGAAATGCCTTTGGGAATGCAATTTCAAACCCCTACTGCAAGGCAACGAATAGTAATTTTGGATTATATAGCTTACTAGTACCTAAAAACACAAATATTTTTGTAAAACAACTGTGAGGCCACGAAGGTAAAACAAGCAAATATCTCACAGAAAATGCAATATCAATTTGGCGGTAATATACAACCAAGACAGGGTGCCGTCTTCGCGAGGGCATATTATTTGCCGTCCAGGTAAAGATAAATTCTGTAAACATTCAGGTAAAGGGAACAAAGTAAGAAAATCTCAGCAGCCGGATCTTTGCTAAATGCAGGTTTCGGTGCCCGAGACAGAATCTTTTTTTTTCCACAAAAAAAAAAAAAAGAATGGCAAAGAAATAATTCATTTTGGACAGTAGAGGTTATTGGAATAAAGAAAATGGTACCACGTGGAAAAGAATATGTATATGCATCCAGACAACTTGAACTTCGATTCCATCCAAGCAAATAGTTATACATGTAGACTAATTTAAATTGCTATTCTATAAGGGAAATGCAGTATTTTTCACTATTATTAGAATACTTGTGTTGGGGTTTGGGTTATGTTCTATTATGGTTTATTTGAGAAAATTTTTTATAACAACCTAGAGTTATATATATATATTCTTCATTGTTATATTATCTCATATATCTACTTATGGAGTTGTCGAACTCATCTTCTTATTATTTATATTTTTTAGGCTTATAGCTTGTTAGCAGATTATTTTTATTGGAGTCTTAGAACCTGCTTCTGTTCTAATTAATACTTTTCTTTTATATCTAGTTAGCGCTCTACAATTATAGAAGCTTGTATTTAACTTTTATATTAAGACAATCAAATAATATTATGAAGTTAATTTTGTTATTAGTATTACGAATAACTCTAATTGAGTTATTTAAAGGATAAGATAGTATATAAGTTTTGATTCGTATAGATATAAAACCATGAAAAAAGATCTTGTCTATGTGCCGATCATAGATCCAGAAATCAGGTCGTTATAAATCAAGATGGAATATTCAATTGCATCTTAGGATGAGTACGTGTGGACTAATTTAAATTGCCACTCTAGAAGGGAAATGAAGTATTTGTCATGATTATTAGAATATTTGGAAAAAAAAAAAAGATCTTGTCTATGTGCCGATCATAGATCCAGAAATTAGGTCGTTATAAATCAAGATGGAATATTCAACTACATCTTAGGATGAGTACGTGTGGACTAATTTAAATTGCCACTCTAGAAGGGAAATGAAGTATTTGTCATGATTATTAGAATATTTAGAAAAAAGATCTTGTCTATGTGTCGATCATAGATCCAGAAATCAGGTCGTTATAAATCAAGATGGAATATTCAATTGCATCTTAGGATGAGTACGTGTGGACTAATTTAAATTGCCACTCTAGAAGGGAAATGAAGTATTTGTCACGATTATTAGAATATTTGAAAAAAAGATCTTGTCTATGTGCCGATCATAGATTCGAAAATCAGGTCATTATAAATCAAGATGGATTATTCAATTGCATCTTAGGATAAGTACGTGTGGACTAATTTAAATTACCACTCTAGAAGGGAAATGAAGTATTTATCATGATTATTAGAATATTTAGAAAACAAATGTTGTCTATGTACCGATCATAGATCCAGATGTGCAAGAGCTCTTTGAAACGACAATCCTTCTCCTGCTATATCAAAATTTAACTACAATCTACATTAAACTTTGATATCAATTCAATTAACTTCTTGATAATTCTAAGTTCAACTTATCAATTTTTCAATTAAATTTTTGATTTGACTAATTAAATTAATCCAAAATTTAATTAATTTTCCAAACTTTCAATTTATATCATCTTAACTTAAATTTGAATTTATTCTATTTCATTTTTTCCATCTTCATTTTTATTATTTTTATATAAAGTAAGAAAAATTTCAGCAAATTAAGATAAAATAAAAAAATCAAAAATTGGATTATAATAACCACAGATATCATGATTCCAGGTTCGAAATTTATGTGCCAACAAGCTTAATTTCTTAACCAGTACGAAACTTCATCAAGTAGGTCATTATTCAAAGCAGGAGGTACAACGAACGCCAGCACCAAGTCCTTCAATCAAATGTGCACCTGTGACAAATAAGAAAGCAATGCATCCATTCAGGATGTGATCAAATCACGAGAACTTTGCAGGTTTCAGACAGGCTTACATTTTTTTTGATAATCATCGAGAGTAGTCAGACAGGCTTACATGATTTGATCAAAATTGATTGATTAACATTATTTTATTCATCTTGTCTAAACACTCTAGAGCTTGGAGCAATTCACTAGTTACCAGGTTTTTCTCCATTCAGGACTGCACTTTCTGCTGGTTCTACACCATAAACCTGGATGTGAATGAAAGAAAATCATCCAATGAGATTATAATTAAACTAGAGGACAGTCATCTTGCTCTTCACACACACACTCACACCGCAGAAGGAAAACCTTGATCTCTAGGTTTCTCTCCTTTAGAAATTTCTCAGGTTCTTTGAAATAGAATCAGAATTTTAGTGACGAAGCAATTAACCACAATTTTAGAAGAGTCCTGGCAATTGCTGTTCCAAGCTTTTCTTTTATCGCATAGAACTCTAGAAGGCTGAATCTGTAAAAGGAAGACCACGGTTTTCAATAGCCAACAAAAGAACAGAATAGAAAAAAGCATGGTAGCAAACAAGAATGCCAGCTAACCATAACAGGCAATGGAAACTTAAAGGCCTGCAAGAATAGCTTTTGTCATGAATTTTATCAGGACACAGACAGTTCCAAGTGGGAGAGTCCACGTCAAAATTTTGTGGTCGAGGGGGCTGCGCAAGCCGCGTCCCCTGCCCGATTCTAGTTCCATATTTTCTCTAGATTTAGACGACAATTTGAATCAAGCCCGGAGGTCTGTTTGTAGCTGAAAAGAAAGCAGCCTCCCAGTGGGCACGCTGTAAACCTCCCCTTTCCAAATTTGCTCAGATATTGAGGACGTAGCTGATGATGATTCTGGGAAATCTTTTAGCTAGTTGTTGTTACAACTGGTGATGCCTCATCCAAACAGTACTTCATTGCTTGACTTCCCCTATTATTGCAAGAAATATCTAATTGTGGAACTTCAACTTCAAAAACAAAAATCCATCATTCGCCAGGTTTTCCTCATTTTACTTCGGCACTTTCTACTGATTCTACACAATATGCCTAAGCTTCGATAAATTTTACATAATAATATTGGACTTGTTCTAGAACCAGCTAACATGAACTGTAAGGCCACTACGGCACAAGCAAAATCTGAAGAAGAATGAACACCAAAGATAGCAACACTGTCCCCCATATTCTATAGAGTTAACTTTGAAGTTGTTATCATTCCATAAGACTAAAACACCACCGGATTACCCAACAGCATCTATAGAAGTCCATCTAATATCATGTTATTTCTAAAGAAAGTTGACAAATTTTTCTGTGCAAGCTGCCCGCCTAGTATTGTCCCATCCTGATATCCCAACGATCTTTAAAAATTTAAAGTTTTAAGAGAATAGATTTTTGACATTTTTTTTTTAATAGAAAAAGATCTTGTCTAAAGAGTCAACATCTAATATTATGATTATTAAGAACCCTAACTCGTCAATAAAAATTTTATAGTACGAAACTGGTTACGCAAAAGAGAAGATATTATCACTCTTTAAGCATCTTACCTAAGGTAGGTTGCATTACTTGTTTTGTCTTCAATTGCTAAAAGTTTGTTGGTTGATGTTATGATGGTCTGCTTATAATATTTATGACTTTAGCGTTAGTGAATTTTCAATTACAGATATTTCCAACTTTGATGTTAATAAATATTATGTAGCAAAAAAAATAGCATTCCTGACTCTAGCATTACTATATAAACTAGTAAAATGAATTTTAATTAATGCATATATATATTTTTTTATTTTTTTAAAAGAAAAAAGATATCGTAACCAGATTTGCATTTCATAGTAAAAATCTACATATCAATTTTAGAGTAAAATATCTAAAAAAATACAAGGGACCCACAAATAAATTAAAGAAGGTCCACAAATGTTATCTAAATTTTTTGATATCTGAAAAGGTCTATTTTACTAGATAACAAAATAAAAAAAAATGGAATAAAAGGGATAAGATATAAAAGTGTGTTTTACAAACACACCTTTAACCCAAAACAGATTAGGCTGGTTGGGGCTGGGGATCAGGTCCATTCGGGCCTCAGCTTTTTTCTTTTTATTTTTATTTGTGCTGGGTTTGATCAGCCCGTACGGGCCGGGATGGACCAAGCAAGCCCGGCCCTGTCACTGGCCCGGCTGCCTGCGCATAAATTCACGAATGCTGTGTACAGTGCGAAGGAAATTATAATTACCTTCGCACAGTACCGAACTTATTTGAATTTTGCAAAGGGAAAGGGGGCTGCTGAAGATGGAGGCTTGTTCTTTCTGGCTGATGTTACTCTCCCCTCTTCTTGCTTTTCTTTTGCTTTCTTTGTTCTTTATTTCCTGGTTTGCTTCTGTTCATTCGCCTCTGTTTGCGTTTCCAGGTCTCCCCTGTGTTGTTCGTCCCCTCGAGTTGTGTCCTCCTGTTCTGGTCTTTCTCTCTGTTTATTCCCTTTCTTTTGTTTTCGTCTGTCCTCTGTTTACATCCCCAGTTCTTTGGTTTTTTTTTCTCCTCTGTTTGCGTTCTCTCTGTTTTCTGTGATTTTTCTCAGCTTCCGAAAAAAAACCCCTTGTTCGTTCTCTCCTCCTCTGGTTTTTTTCGTTTTTTTCTCCCGTCTCTTCCCCGTCCAGTGCGCTCGCCCCCCCTTTTTGTGGTCTTTTCTCTGAATGTCCTCTCTTTCTTCCCAGACAATGATCGTGGGGGTGAGGCATATTTGGAGATGCATTGTGTAGGAGACGTGGTACACGATTGCAACCGGTTTGAGGCAGTTTCCTTTCTGCTGAATTAATCCATGAAGAAGGTGATGAAAACGCAACGGCGTCGTGTTCTCCAGAAATGGTTATTTCCAATTTGACCCCTGATATTCTGACATTTATCTAATAGGCCCCTAATCATGGAAAATCCCCCTTTTTTTAATGTTACCCCCGGAACAAATTGCAATTGAACCTTGGATTGTGGAGGAATGTACAAAACCATCCTTAGTTTCCAATTTAATTAATTAAATCCGTTTTTAATTTAATTATTTCATAATTACTCTGATGAAATCAATTAAACTCCTTATAGTACTCTCGCCCTTTCCTTGAATTTTAATTTATTGCGATTTTGAACCAAATCAACCTTAAACTTTAATATTGTTTTTAATTAAGCTTTTGATTGCATTAATTAATAAAATTAAAGTTTAATTAAATCCTAAACTTATTAATGTTTTTAATTTTTTTTCAAATTGACTCCTAAATTATAATTTAATCTTTATTAATTCTCAAAATTTTTAATTTATGTTGTCTTTACTTAATTTTTAAATTATTTTTATTCATTTTTTTTGTCTTTTATTTTGATATTTTATTTTTATTTTCTGAAAATTTAAAAATTAAGTTATAACAAGTATTAACTAGAAAACAAACGTCGATCTAATGGTGAATGAGCATCTTTTTAATAGCATGACGTTTTGCTAGCATGCCCAAACCGAAGCAATTCCAAAAGTATATTTTCCTGTTAAACAGTTTCAATTTCCTTGTTCACATTAAATTCCTTATGCATAGTTTCCCAGATCGATTCAGCAAAAACATTTCGTTCCTGTATGACACCCAGACCCGATCTTACCCCATCATTCAACATATTCTGAACCTCTTCATCTCTCTCCATAGTATATGCACCCTGCGGCTGTTTCTGCTTAGTAAATCTGGGAGTGCCCTGTTTAATACCTGATTCCATTGATTCTGAAGAGCTATCTTCCTGGTGCTCCACTGTTTCTTGAATGCTGCCGGTTTGGGATTGAAGTTTAACTTTTCTTCTGCTCCTTCTAAGTACCATGTGGGGAGTAGGATATGTCTGATCAATTGATGCCCCTGTTATGTCATAATTACTACAAGTAAGCAGAAAACATCAATCTCATGGTGAATAAGCATCTTTAAATTAGTATCTTAAAATTAAAATAATAAAAGATTTAACTGTTGAATTATATTTAAATTTTTCATTATTTATAAAAAGTTTTTATAAAGAATGTTATTCTATCATTTATCAATTATTGTATCTTTCAGAATGCCCCTGTTACTTTTTTAGTCAATTTTATTATTTTTTTAGGATTTCTTTGGATTTATTATTTTTAGTTTTAATTCTATATTAATTTTCTTAATGTTTTGTATTTTAGATTATTTTTTAAAGATATTTTTAATCTCTTAGAACACAACTACCATGTACTTAAATTTTAAAGAATAAAATTACAAATTTAAATTCACATCTACTATCCTTTATATTCATTAAAATTTATGTGTTTTTTATATTATTGCTGTAGTATTAACTTCCACATGCATGAATACATCTATTTGAATATTGACGGATTTCTTAAAATTAATTTCAGAAAGCATTTTGTATTGGCTTTTAAAATTTGTTAGAAAATTTTATAACACGAAAGAAAAAAACGTTAGATATATATAAACGACTAGTAGTCTGAAGGGTCACCGTGACATGTCTCCTAAATCCACATGTCCGAACAGAGCCGGTCGGCCCGATGCGCTCTAAAGCCCCTCTAAATTCTCAAAGCCAACACCGCGCGCCCAATCAACAAACGAGCAGAAAAATGCCCTTCTCCTTTTCTATCTCCGAACCTCTTGCCTTCCCTCAACAACCCCTATTCTCTGTAAGTATCTCGCTCTCACCATCTATCTCTATGTCTGTATTTGTGTCTGTGTTCGTGGACATGTGGGTGTCTGAGTGTTTTGATTTTGATCCGTAAACATGGAATATTGTTGCAGAGTCTTGGTGGGAACAAAAGGGCAAGTGGGATATGGAGAAACCATCAAGTAGTGAATAAATTAGTGGCAAGAGCAGGTCCAAAGAAGATATCTTTTGGTAAAGATTGTAGAGAAGCCTTGCAGGCAGGAATTGATAAGCTTGCTGATGCTGTTTCTCTCACTTTAGGACCTAAAGGTAAACTGAGTTCTGCTTCTTTTCCATGTTTTGTATGGATATTTTTCCTTGTTTTTTAAATTTTGGTTCTTCAAGCTTAAGTTTTACAAGACGACACATTTGTAATTGTTGTTGTTCAAATAATAAAACTACTACTTAAATAATTCCTTGTGCAACCATAAGAGGGACTAATTCTGAGAGAAAAAGATCATTTTTGTTTTATTGTATAGTAAATTGTCAGTCTTTATTGATGGTGACGGTGTTAAGTCAGTAAGATGTGAAACTATGCAGGTCGTAATGTTGTTCTTTCGGATTCAAAGACGCTAAAAGTAGTAAATGATGGTGTTACAATAGCTCATGCAATAGGGCTTCCGGATTCAATGGAGAATATTGGAGCAATTTTAATCCAAGAGGTCATTCATGGTTGCTACATTATCCTCTCCTTAATATTTTGTTGATGTGTTATTTGATGCTGATCGATTATAAATGTGATATTGAAGTGACTTATTGCAGGTTGCTAGTAAAATGAATGATATGGCTGGAGATGGCACTACTACTGCTATTATTTTGGCTCGTGAAATGATCAAAACAGGGATGTTGGCAGTCAGTTTTGGGGCTAACCCTGTTTTTGTAAAGAATGGAATGGATATGGCTGTCAAAGAGTTGGTCAAAGTGTTGAAGAAGAATAGTTTTCCAGTAAAAGGGAAGGATGATATAAAAGGTCTCTATGCCATCTTTATTTAAACTTTGTTCAAAACCATCATTTTGACTTGGAAACTACAATCTAGAATTTCTTCTCCTTGCAGCGGTCGCTTCAATTTCTGCTGGAAATGATGAATTTGTTGGGAACCTAATTGCTGAAACTATAGAGAAGATTGGCTCTGATGGAGTAATCTCTCTTGAATCATCTTCAACCTCTGATACATTTGTGATAATAGAAGAAGGAATGAAGGTGATTAAGCTGCTAGTTCTCAATATGGTTTGAAAAATCCTGTCAGATAAATCACTGGAAAATTGGCATTACATCAAAGTTTATGTTAGAAGTTTATGATTTTATGTTATATCATTAGTCATAGTCTGAATGGTTAAACCATTCATTATCTGTAAATATTTAGGTTGGTTGAGCTTCTGCTCTTTGTACTTTCCAGGTTAACTATTTTGTTTTTTCAGTAACAGGGTAGCAATATGTTAAGCCACGACGTTCTGCACGAAGTCCTAAGCCAAATTCCAAATATTTGGGTTAAGCAGTGAACGTGGGAACATGCACATGTGCTGCAGAACGTGGAAGAGGAACTTGCATGGTGGGATCGTGGTGCAGGACTACGTTATTTTAGTATTATGTTTTACTTATTATGTTGTTTTACTTTGTTAATTATGTAGTACGTGGGCAGAATATATTTGCTTACGGTTAGCTTGTCTTTGTAATTCAGTTTGTTTGTAATTTGCTTATTTAAGCAGCTAAAGCTTTCAAAGAAAGAAAAGAAAAATTGCATTTAACTTGTGGTTCTTTCTCACCCGAAGAGAAAACAAATATCATTAACCCATTACATTTTGTAAGTGGGATCTATCATTGGTATCAGAGCCAGGTTTTCAATGGGAACTAACAAAGAACGAATTGAGCATTTGGAGTCTGAACTTGGTTTAGTTCAGGAAGGACTGCTGCGAATGGAGGAGACACTCAATCGACTGTCGACTGTGCTGATTCCCAATCACGATAATAACAACCACAACAATCATCCAAACAACGATGGAGGTCGCCAGATCATTTTCGCTAAAACAGCAAAGTTAGAATTTCCACGATTCACGGGGGATGACCCAACCGAATGGTTCAACCGTGTGCATCAGTTTTTTGAGTATCAAGGCACAACAGACGCCCAGAAGGTTTCCATGGCAGCATACCATTTAGAAGGGGAGGCTAATCAATGGTGGCAATGGATTCGAAGGACATTTAGGGACGAGGGACACGTGCTTTCTTGGGATAGATTTGAGGAGGAGCTCTGGGCTCGTTTTGGACCCTCGGAGTGTGAAGATTTTGACGAGGCTCTTTCGCGTATCAAACAGCAAGGTAATTTGCGTGATTACCAGTGCGAGTTTGAAAAGCTGGGTAACAGGGTTCAAGGATGGACTTAGAAAGCGTTGGTGGGCACATTCATGGGCGGTTTGAAGACAGAAATAGCAAATGGTATCAGAATGTTCAAACCACAGTCACTCAAGGAGGCCATTAACTTAGCACGAATGAGAGACAACCAACTCACACGGCAAAAGAAGTTCATACGACCACCTCTACCTCCTCCGCAAATAACTCGTGCAGTTCCTGCTACACCTAAGGGTCCTTTCAAACGTTTATCTTGGGAAGAAATGCAGAGGAAAAGATCACAAGGCCTCTGTTTCAACTGCAATGAGAGATTTACAGCAGGCCATAGGTGTCAAAAACCACAGCTGTTATTATTGGAGGGCTACACAGATAACTTGTTGTGTGAGAATATTATGGAACAACATATGTTGGAAGGTGGTCACAGGGGAGATACAGTTGTGGTGCAGGAACCTGAACTTGAACCAGAAATAACATTGCATGCGTTAACAGGATGGACAGCCCCTAAAACTATGCGTGTATCGGCAACAATGGGGTCACATGAAGTAATGGTTTTAATTGACAGCGGATCGACACATAATTTCATCAGCAATCATTTAGCAAGCATGCTCAGGTTACCAGTCATACCAACAGAATCTTTCCATGTCCGGGTGGCAAATGGGGAAAGGTTAACATGCCAAGGGCGTTATGACAAGGTGCAGGTGGAGTTACAAGGAACAACATTTTACCTCACTTTTTTTTCATTGCCCTTAACAGGTCTTGATCTTGTACTGGGAGTTCAATGGCTGGAAATGCTGGGATCTGTGGTCTGTAACTGGAAACAACTGACCATGGATTTCGTTTGGGAAAATCAAAACTGTAGACTGCAAGGGGTGGATGTGCAAACCATTCAGGCGGCGTCACCAACAGAAATGGCAAAGGAATTTTGCCGTGGACATGCACTCTTTGCTGTGTGTTTCCAGCCAACAGAGGAAACCGCACTGACTGCAATCTCAATGAACGATGATAATCATGATATGCACTGTTTGTTACAGGAATATGCAGATGTATTTCAACAGCCTTCAAGATTACCACCTGCACGTGAAGTGGATCACTGTATTACGTTGAAAGAAGGTACTGAGCCTATTAATGTGCGTCCGTACAGGTATGCTCACTTTCAAAAAACTGAAATTGAGAAACAGGTTCAGGAAATGCTAGATTCAGGACTTATCCGTCCTAGCACTAGTCCATTCTCATCACCGGTGTTATTGGTAAAGAAAAAAGATGGCAGTTGGAGGTTTTGTACAGATTACCGTTCACTCAATGTTGTTACTGTCAAGGATCGTTTTCCTATACCGACAATGGATGATATGTTGGAAGAATTATATGGTGCAGCTTACTTCACCAAATTAGATCTCAGAGCCGACTATCATCAAGTAAGAGTCAATCCTTCTGATGTTAACAAAACTGCTTTTTGCACTCATAACGGTCATTACGAATATCTCGTAATGCCTTTTGGCCTCTGTAACGCACCTTCAACATTTCAAGCCATCATGAACTCAATATTTCGGACTTACCTCCGCAAGTTTATTTTGGTCTTTTTTGATGATATTTTAGTCTATAGTCCCACTTGGAATGAACATCTGTTGCATGTTAAACAAACATTGGACATCTTGCGACAACATCAATTCTTTGTTTCTTTCTAAGAGGGAAGCCATCTTTAGACCCGGAGGAATAAATATGGAATTTCAACGTGACAAATGACGTTATTTGATCTTTCAGGACGAGTTTGGTTTGATTGTGGAAATTTTGTTCATCATTATTGTACGGTCTTTGTGTTGGAATTTGGATTGTTTATTACTCTCCAAAAAAAATATGTAGTAGGAAGGCAATTGATACAAATGAAGGCAATAAATTACATGATTCATGACATTCACCAAGTTCATCTAAAATGATGCTTTGGACGGAATATCTAACATAGACTTGATTATTGAATATTACATTTTGCCAAACAAGTTGCTTTTCACAAACGCTCAAGTATACTGTAAAAATTCAGCCAATAACATTTCTGTGAACCATTATATCTTCCAATTCCATCGTGGAGAATAGCTTTGGCAATGGAGGCCATCGAGTTGTAAGCTCTGTAGAAACCTGTCGCATTGTTGGCCGATAGTGAGGATCGGTCTGCAAGCAAGCAAACGCCAGTTTTGCAACATGTGCCCCACCGTCCGCAAGCTCGTTTTCAGGAGGTGGGAGGCGCTGGTCTAAGACATCCTTCAAGACTGTATTGTGACCAATTGGTGATGATGAGGAGGTGGAGGCAGATAACATCAGAGATGAGATGAAATCGCCAGGATGCTTTCCCATCATTACTTCCAATGTTAATACTCCAAAGCTATACACATCACATTTTTCATCCACTTTCATTGTGTATGCCAACTCTGCAAAAGCGGTTGGTCATGCTATATTTTGCCAAAATAATTTACTGCACCTATTTTGTTTTCAAGTGATTTTGTAAACTAACCTACTGTAGAAGGTGATATTGAAACTTAACTACATACCTGGAGCTGTGTACCCAAAGGTGCCAGCAAATGATGTCCAATTGGACGAGTCAGGCATTAAGAGCCTGGCTGTGCCGAAGTCAGAGACATGAGCCTCATATTCTGAATCCAAAAGAACATTGTTGCTGGAAATGTCTCTATGAATAATCGGAGGGGAGCAGTCATGGTGCATGTAGGATAAAGCATTGGCTACGCCTTTGATAAGATTCATCCTTTTATCCCAATCCATCTTTGCTGATTGTTCCTCGTCGTTCAGTACCTTTCTTAAACTTCCCCTTTCCACAAATTCATATACCAAAAATGAGTGTTTGGCATGGGAGCAGAAACCATACAGCTTCACAATATTTCGATGCCGTATACCCATTAAGACATCAATCTCGCTTCTAAAAGCTTTCAAGCTGCTCATCTCAACTTCTGGTGTTTGGTGGAATTTCTTCACGGCAAGGACTTGTTCTGATGGAAGTACAGCTTTGTATACAACTCCATACCCTCCAGTACCAATGCAATATTTGGAGTCGAATTCCTCAGTAGCCTCAATGATGTCCTCGTAGCGCAGGTCCCCACCAGGGCACCATCTCGCGGTAACATCTCTTTGTGGTGTTTCCACTAACCTTTTCTTTCTTCTGCTTTGGAAAAAGATAAGAAAACCTACAATCAGGCCCAACAAACTACACAGCAGAGAAAATACTGTCAAAAAGACAACTTTGGGGCCCTTCTTGTGCGCAGTTTTGTTTTTCATGAGAGCAGAACAAGCCTCCAAACCAGTTGCATTGCCACACAGGTTGGTGTTGTTGCGAATTGCTTCAAATGGTGCCTCGCGAAAGGCTTTGATGTCAGGAATGGGGCCCTCTAGCTTGTTATAGGATACATCCACTTTAGTGAGGCCTTGCAATGTACTAAAACTGGCTGGAATGAGACCAGACAGCATATTATGAGAGAGGTTCAATACCTCTAGCTGCTGCAGCTGTCCAAGCTCCGGTGCTATACCTCCCATGAGGGAATTCCAACTGAGATCAAGACTTTGAAGAGACTGTAAATACCCCATCTCAGCAGGAATACTCCCTGCGAATCTATTCTTGCTCATATTCAAGAATATCAGTTTTGAGCAGTTGCCAAGCTGTTTAAGAATTGTTGCACTAAAATTGTTCGCGGCCAGGCCAAGCTTTCCGAGATCAGTTAGCGATGCGACATCGAAAGGAATATCACCTGAAAGTCTGTTATCGTTGAGTGCAAGTTCAATCAACTTCAAATTTCCCAATTCTTTGGGAATTCTCCCAACTAGTTGATTTGACGAGAGGTCAAGAGCTTGTAGAAGAGTTGCCTTTCCAAGCGCAGCTGGTATTTCTCCAGAAATCTTGTTTCCAGAAATCTTGAAGGCTGTCAGATTGTTAAACTGCTCCCATTTCAATGAAAGTTCACCATGCAATTCATTATCACTCAAATCCATGTAGTTCAAATGAGGATGTGTGCCAAAAGCTTCAGATATGTTTCCACTAAGTTGGTTTCTCTCAAGTCTGAGTCTCAACAAGCTGCTGCAATTTCTCAAGCTTTTTGGGATAGGTCCCGTGAGATAATTGTCCGTCGCACCAAAAGATGAAAGTAATCCACCAAGGCACACATCTCGTGGTAGATTACCAGACAATCTATTATAAAATATATATAACGCTTCCAAATGTGTAAGGTTGTTCATTTCTGGAGGGATCGGACCAAAAAGATTGTTACTCCCAAGATTAAGATAATACAAGTTTTTTAAATTTCCTAAAGATGTTGGTATTGTACCGGTTAACTTATTAAATGACAAATCTAAAAGAGTGAGAGATTTTGTCAGATTTTTAATAAAAATAATGGTACCAGAAAGATTATTATCTGAAAAGTAAAGTTCAGATAAGCTTTTTAAATTTCTTAAAGATGGTGGTATTGTACCAGTTAGTTTATTAGATGTCAAAGCTAAAACAGTGAGAGATACTAAATTTTCTAAAGATGCTGGTATTGTACCAGTTAGTTTATTAAATGACAAAGTTAAAATAGTGAGAGATACTAAATTTCCTAAAGATATTGGTATTGTACCGGTTAGTTTATTATATGACAAATATAAAATAGTGAGAGATCTCGTTAGGTTTCCAATAAAAGAAATGGGACCAGAAAGATTATTACGATAAAGATAAAATTCAGATAAGCTTTTTAAATTTTCTAAAGATGTCGGTATTGTACCGGTTAGTTTATTAGTGGACAAATCTAAAATAGTGAGAGATACTAAATTTCCAATTTCTGGTGGAATGCTGCCAGAAATGCTATTGAAAGACAAGTCAAGGATGGCTAGGTTAGAAAGGTTACCTATATGGGAAGGAACATAACCATAAAGGGAGTTGTTGTGAAGGGTAAGCATAATCAAGTTAGGAAAGGAAGAGAATCGGAGACTATTAAGCGTACCTCTCAAACTAGAATTGGGCAGACTTATGTTGATGACACTACCAGACTTGTCGCAACTGATTCCGAACCAGTTGCAAGGGCTGTCTCCAGCCCAAGAAGACAGGAGAGACTGGCTTTGGTTGTCAAGACTGACTTTCCATTCTAGAAGAGCTTCCGCTTCCTTCCTTCCATTTGCTACTTCAGCAGCTCCAGTACTAGCCGAGTAAGCAAAAGAAGCAAAGAAGGAAGCACAAGCAAGTAAGGAAAAAACCAAAAAAGGTGTGGAGAAGAGAAAGATGTGGGAAGCCATGGCCTTGGTGGTTTAATTTCTTAAAAAGGATGTATAAAATGATTTGCCCTGCATACGTATATATATGGGAAATAAATGATAGATTATAAATTCAATCTTGACCGTAAATATTGAAGTCTTCATTAAAAATTTCCAAAGTTAAAAACTTGGTGTTAGGTAGATTTTAAAGTTTGATGATATTTAAGGTTTAGTTTTTACTGTTTTGATTGGTAATTTTGATTTATTTATTAAATTTTAATTTGTTTTTAATTTTATTTTTGGATTTTAATTTTAATTTTTTTTATTTTTTCAAATTTGGTCATCAATCTCTTAATTTTTTTTGTTTTGGATTCTTTTGTTAATTTTGATTTTTCTTTTTAATTTTGCCTATAATTAAAATTTTAGGGTGCCATCTTATTTTTTTCTAAATTAGGTTTTTATTCTCTTAATTCTTATTTTTTATTATTTTATATAATTGATTTTTTTTTATTTTATCATTTGACATTTCACTTATTAGAAGCTGGTCTTAATGGTGTTTCCCAAAGCTTTTAGACCTAATCTAGGAATCAATCGGGAGCAAATACCGAGTTATGAGTTAGGATTAACTCATCTTAATACAATTATACAAGTCAACCAAATCTTGGTGGTTTAATTTCTTAAAAGGATGTATAAAATGATTTGCCCTGCATACGTATATATATGGAAAAGAAATGATAGATTATAAATTCATGAGTAAGATTGAAAGAAAGGTGCAGCTGGACAGGGTAACAACATTCAATCTTGACCGGAAATGAAGTCTTTTGATTTTTAATTTTGATTTATTTATCAAATCTTAATTGTTTATAATTTTATTTTTGGATGCTAATCTTGATTTTTTTAAAAAGAAATTTGATCTTTGATCTCTTAAATTTTTTTTATTTTGAATTTTTTTGTTAATTTGATTTTTTTTTTTAAATTTCACCCCTTAATTAAATTGAGTAACAACAACATTCTTCAAAGTTCATTTTGAAAAATAAACTTCATTATTTTTTTCATTCAAATTATTCACATCTCATGATTTAGATAGTAAATTTAACAAGGTGAATCATGTAATTTTTAAAGTCATTTTTTTATTATTATTTTTTTCAGCTTTATCCTTTAAAATTTAGTTCTTCTTAAAATTAAACTGTTTTTTTTTATTAAATTATACCGTATGCATAATTTAATTTACAGGTTTTGAAAACCTCAATTGAATTTAAAAGTTAATTTCTTTAATTAACATTTAGATTTCTGGGCCATTGTTATTTTTTATGTTACAAAAAAGTCAGTTTACCATGTGAAGAAACTCGTGCCACCTATCGAGGAAGATAGATCAATTAAAGGCTGGAGGGCTGGAGGCTTGTACAGTACTCCCAATCCGTGACTTGGATATATTAATTTATATGAATAGGTGCAGCGCAACGAGGAACATAAGAAGAAAGAATAATGACATTTACAGGATGCAAAACTTGTCTGCTAGCTTTACAATCATGTATGCAGTATGTTAATTATATATCACTGATGATTGACGAGGAGCTGATAATTTATGAACACTCCTGACCCTGCCATTTTCATGCACCAGACTAAGGAAAAAAACAACCATTAAAGGTGGTATGGATAAGAGCAAGATTTGGGAAGCCATGGCCTGGCCTTGTTGGTGGTTTACTTTCTTAATTAAGGAGGATGTGTAAAATGATTAGCCCTGCTTAAGTGTATATATGGGAGGCATAAGTTTGAAATATCCATTGTGCAGGAATTCATTTGTCTTGGTCAGGATCGAAGATTTCTTAATTGGACGTCTGCGTCTTCCATTCTTGATTGGATGTTTCCCATGAAATTTCAAGTGTGGAAAAACATTCCTTCTTCCTTTCTTTGGTCTCTTATCAATCAAATGAATCCACTAATTTTTTTTATAGAAACAATTAGCGCAAACAATAAAGGTGGGTGGAATGCCATTTACATTGGCCACCAGTGAGCTGTAGATCGATATTCAAGTCAATCACGAGTCATCCCACTAGAAGACTTTGGGATAGGGCCAATAATTTAAAACAATAAAGGTGCAATTACAAGAGAAAAAAAATGCAAAAGTGCAAAACCATGGCTAATAATTTATTCGGTATTATTGAAGTTTTCTATTTTTTTTTATAGTAATAACCTTTTAATAAAAACAAAACTTTCATAAATAAAAATTAAACATTTTATATGTCTCCCACTAGATCAAATGGAGGGATGGAACTCAGACAAATGCATCCAATAAACATTTGGAAAGCTATTTACACATTTGGCCTAAGGTCCAAGCACGGTGACATTATATAATGCATCCATTATAGAGGCTGAATACATTTTCTTTGATATTTTGCCATTGTTGACGAAAGTTGACGTTTTGGTCTCCTTGGCTTGGAATTCAAGCACAGTGACATTAATTTTCTTTGATTTTTCAGATTTGGAATTTGCATTCTTCCATTACTGTGCTTTATATTTCTAAATGGCATACCACGAAAGCAAGGTTGTGTATAAGGAATATATAATATAACCTTGAATTGTAAATTTAAATCATAAAATTGTAAGGAAAATATTTTAATTAATTATATATTAACAATTTCAGTAAAGTAGTAATTAATAATATAACACAATTAAAATAAAAATAAAATAAACAATAAAAAAGTTCAAACACTTTATTTTTTTTCACATTGATTCCTCTATTTTTTGAACAAATTGACTGACTTACTTCATCATTTATAAAAAAAAACGAGTCACTTCAAATTTTGATAGGTAATTTAACATTAATTACTCTAAGAGTCAAGCATGCCAATTTACAACTTTTATTTTATATATTTGATAACTAAAACAAAGGAATCTGCCTATTGATATGTTAACAGTTTTTTTATTTTATGAAAATAAAATCCACAGATAATTCGTATCGTTAAAAAAATTATAATAATTATAGTCAATGTCGCAGGGGAGCGACGTCGTCTGGCGAATATTTAGGAGACACCGTGACATGTCTCCTAAATCCACATGTCCGAACAGAGCCGGTCGTCCCGATGCGCTCTAAAGCCCCTCTAGATTCTCAAAGCCAACACCGTGCCCAATCAACAAACGAGCAGAAAAATGTCCTTCTCCTTCTCTATCTCCAAACCTCTTGCCTTCCCTCAACAACCCCTATTCTCTGTAAGTACCTCGCTCTATGTCTGAATGTGTGTCTGTGTTCGTGGACATGTTGGTGTCTGAGTGTTTTGATTTTGATGCGTAAACATGGAATATTGTTGCAGAGTCTTGGCGGGAACAAAAGGGCAAGTGGGATATGGAGAAACCATCAAGTAGTGAATAAATTAGTGGCAAGAGCAGGTCCAAAGAAGATATCTTTTGGTAAAGATTGTAGAGAAGCCTTGCAGGCACGAATTGATAAGCTTGCTGATGCTGTTTCTCTTACTTTAGGACCTAAAGGTAAACTGAGTTCTGCTTCTTTTCCATGTTTTGTATGGACATTTTTCTTTGTTTTTTTAATTTTGGTTCTTCAATCTTAAGTTTTACAAGACGGCACCTTTGTAATTGTTGTTGTTCAAATAATAAAACCACTACTTAAATAATTCCTTGTGCAACCATAAGAGGGTCTAATTCTGAGAGAAAAAGATCATTTTTGTTTTATTGTATATTAAATTGTCGGTCTTTATTGATGGTGACGGTGTTAAGTCAGTAAGATGTGAAACTATGCAGGGCGCAATGTTGTTCTTTCGGATTCAAAGACGCTAAAAGTAGTAAATGATGGTGTTACAATAGCTCGTGCAATAGAGCTTCCGGATTCAATGGAGAATATTGGAGCAATTTTAATCCAAGAGGTCATTCATGGTTGCTACATTATCCTCTCCTTAATATTTTGTTGATGTGTTATTTGATGTTGATCGATGATAAATGTGATATTGAAGTGACTTATTGCAGTTTGCTAGTAAAATGAATGATATGGCTGGAGATGGCACTACTACTGCTATTATTTTGGCTCGTGAAATGATCAAAACAGGGATGTTGGCAGTCAGTTTTGGGGCTAACCCTGTTTTTGTAAAGAAAGGAATGGATATGGCTGTCAAAGAGTTGGTCAAAGTGTTGAAGAAGAATAGTTTTCCAGTAAAAGGGAAGGATGATATAAAAGGTCTCTATGTCATCTTTATTTAAACTTTGTTCAAAACCATCATTTTGACTTGGAAACTACAATCTAGAGTTTCTTCTCCTTGCAGCGGTCGCTTCAATTTCTGCTGGAAATGATGAATTTGTCGGGAACCTAATTGCTGAAACTATAGAGAAGATTGGCTCTGATGGAGTAATCTCTCTTGAATCATCTTCAACCTCTGATACATTTGTGATAATAGAAGAAGGAATGAAGGTGACTAAGCTGATTCTAGTTCTCAATATGGTTTGAAAAATCTTGTCAGATAAATCACTGGAAAATTGGCATTACATCAAAGTTTATGTTAGAAGTTTATGATTTTATGTTATATCATTAGTCATAGTCTGAATGGTTAAACCATTCATTATCTGTAAATATTTAGGTTGGTTGAGCTTCTGCTCTTTGTACTTTCCAGGTTAACTATTTTGTTTTTTCAGTGACAGGGTAGCAATACTTGTGTAAACACTCTGCCTCCTATGAGTGGATAAATTTTTCAACTTTTTCTCTGTTTATGAAGTATGTATATTTTCATTTCAAGTGAAGTTTGGTGTTCTTTCTCTGCAGTTTGACAAGGGTTATATGTCGCCCCAATTCATCACAAACCAGGAAAAATCTTTGGTGGAGTTTGACAAGGCCAAAGTCCTAGTAACGGATCAGAAGATTGCAAATGTCCAAGAAATAGTTCCTGTGTTGGAGAAGACTACCCAACTCAGTGTCCCACTGTTAATCATTGCTGAGGATATCTCAAAGCCGGTTTTGGAAACACTAGTGGTGAACAAAATGAAAGGTTTGCTCAATGTTGCTGCTGTCAAATGCCCTGGATTTGGAGATCGAAAGAAAGCATTGTTGCAAGACATTGCTCTTATGACAGGTGAACTTGCATCTTTCTTTCCAAATTAAATTGGTTATTCTAAGTTGTGCTATATTGAAATATATTGACATTTCAGTTAATGAATTATTTATCTTCCTCGTGAGTTGGGTTAGGTGTTAGATATGCGAGCCTTCCTATGTGTGCACTGGCTGTTCTTATATGTTTGTGTATGACCCTTGCAGGTGCATAAACTTTTGAGTATATTATGTTAATTAAGATATCCTTTGATAATTACCTAGGTCTCAATTATAAGAATCGTTACTCTCCTCAATTATAAGAACTATTAATCTCTTTCATGCACTAGAAACAATAAATGTTTTACTTGGATGCTTTGTTAAGATTGTAAAATCCTTTGAGGATTACCGAGGCCTCAATTAAAAAAATTATAACTACTTTTTATGCACTACAAATAATAAATTCTTTAATTGGATGCTTGCACAAGATTGTATTCTGTTCTCATATGACTATCATAGGAAGGTCATTGCATCTGATATGCTGTGTAATTCATGCCATACCAAAACCATCAGGTGCTGATTTTCTCTCTGGTGATTTTGGGCTGACACTTGGAAGTGTAACCTCGGATCAACTTGGCATTGCACGAAAAGTTACCATAACAAGTAATTCAACAACCATAGTTGCTGACTCAGCTACCAAAGCTGAAATTCAGGCAAGAATCCTTCAGATAAAAAAGGACCTCGCTGAAACAGATAATGCTGCCCTTTCAAGAAAGCTCTCAGAGAGAATTGCTAAATTATCTGGTGGTGTGGCTGTAATCAAGGTTTGTGATCAAGCTCTCAGAAAGAATTGCTAAACTTGTATACAATATATTTCGGAAAAATAGATGGGCATCTTGACAAATCTGGCTATAAGTGTGAAGAATTACTACTGATGACATAGGCTCCTTGAGTGGCATTAGCTCAGTAGCAGGGATGAATTTTCTGCCCTGTTTTCCTTAAGAAATACTAAGACAAACGACAGGACTCTAATATTTTGTTTGGTGGTGTTTTATTTTAAAGTTATCTTTAGATTTAACTTGTTTAGCATGCAAATTTAGGTAGGAGCACACACGGAGACAGAACTTGAAGATAGGAAACTCAGAATTGAAGATGCAAAGAATGCTACATTTGCTGCCATGGATGAAGGGATAGTACCTGGTGGTGGTGCAACATATGTACATCTCTCGGAGCAGATCTCCTCAATAAAAAATTCCATGAAAGATGAAAATGAGAAGATTGGTGCTGATATTGTTGCAAAGGTCGGTTCTCGGTTCCTTTATTTTTTCAAAAGTTATTTTCTTCACAATTTCGCCTTACTAGGATTTGATCTAAGGTGATTTTCTTTTCTTTTGTGAGATGTGCCTTTTATGCTTATTTCTTTATTTGGATTGGTGAATTTTGCGTCTCAAATAGAAATAAGCAGCGTTTGTGAATGAGTTACTATGCACAAGTGCTATAGGGCTGGTGCTAAAGCAGATTATTGCACAAGACTTGTAAAACGGACCAAGGTTCCTTTCATAATTAATGATAAAGTTGGACATCCTTGTGAAATGGTTATAAATGCAGGGCGTAGCATGGAGAAACCCTACAAGTAGTGGTTTCCAAATGACTATAAAGGGAAATTTCTTCTCCCATGTAGTAACACATAGCAATGATGCATTACAGGCACTTCTTGCACCTGCAAAAACAATTGCAACTAATGCAGGGGTTGATGGAGCAGTTGTGGTGGAGAATATTCGATCTTGTGAGTGGAGAACTGGTTACAATGCAATGACTGGTAGATATGAAGATCTTCTCAATGCAGGGGTGGTAGATCCTTGTAGAGTTTCTAGGTGTGCACTTCAAAGTGCTGTCTCAATTGCTGGGATAGTTCTAACAACTCAAGCTGTGCTGGTTGAAAAAATAAAGAAGCCCAAGCCCGCTGTCCCTTATGTTCCTGGAATTACACCTTGAGAAAAATGGAAAAGAGCTGTTAAAATTGTAGAAAGAAGCTGAAGAAATTTTATTGCTCTGATGGCTCACATCAACAGTTTTGAGTTGGCTGGTCAGAATGAAACTTGAAGGTGAAGCAAGTCTCTTCAACAAGCCTTTACAAGTTCTGGGATCACCAGATGGATCATGCTTGAGACCACAAAAGCATCAAATGCCATAATGAAAGACTTTGCATTTGTCTGGAAATGCTTGGTTCTCCCTGCTGATACATGGACGACTATTCCCCTAAATTTTTGTGTTTGGTCGCTGTTATATTTGATTTTCTGGCTGGTTTCCTGTCAAGAAACTCACTACCATTCCAGTAACTCGGCAACTAGCCATATAGGAAGAGTAATCCCCATACCCAGACGCCCTCTTTAAAATCTTCAACTGAAGTTAGTCACTGACACAATTTAAGCAGAAAATCACCTTTATTTTATGAATTGTATTTTTCCTTGACTACTATATGATTCATCTGTAAATTTTTTTGAACGAGGTTCTGGTCTATTGCCATCAAATTTAATTGATTTTGTTTGCTATTTGATGATTGCCTTGGTGTTATAAAACATGTTCTGCTGTTTGATGACAAGAGTAGAGGGAACAGATTTCCCAGTCCACTTCCTGGGAAGATTCTCCACAACGCCATTTATTGCTCTCATCACATTCTCCAATATCTCCTCTCTCGTCATCCAAATCACCCTGACCTTAACCACACCACCTGGATTCATATCAAGTATCATTGCTTTTCAGACATTCTGAATTTTGATCCTTCCAATTCCTATGTTTCAAATCAACTGCCACAGTGTTCCTATTCGTCTTGAAAATTTCTTTCTACGGAAACAGCCTTTTTGTCCACAAAAGACGCATCATAAGTGTCTCATAACTTCTGCTTTGCTTCAAGTAGTCCATTATTAGACTTCAGTTTCTGAATCCCAAGCACTTCACTGGGATGTTTTCAGCTGTTATATTCAATTAGGGTTCTGTTGGAGTTTGCTTGAGGGCTAAGGTAAGATTTACGAAAACATCTTTCTTTAGTTGTTGCAAAGGGTTTTGGATGTTCTTTGTTTTGGAGTTTCTTGATCCTAGAAGGATACTAATGGATTTTGTCAGAGAAGCAGGGATAGTCAACAAGGATGTTCTAGTGTGTTGTAGATTCTTATCGAGGACTTGTATCATTTGATGATGTCATGTGAATTGCTAGAAATATGTAAAGTGTATGGCTAATCCAATAATGAAAGTTTCGTAAGGAACTGAAGCAGGCTACCATAAGGCAAGATATATTAGATTTTTTGAAGCCCTGAGGGAAAGATACAGAGACGCTCTGTTTTTGTTTGATAAACATAGACTTTTTTTGGCTGTAGGTTTGGTCGTCTCAATTCAGGAAATCCCATTTATAATTCAGCATAATCGCGTAAATCCTTGAAAACTGTTGAAAATTACAAAATGTTTTAATTAGAGGGCATTCCTTATCACAGGGCTGGGAAGTACACCACGGATAGGGGGACGATCCATTCAAGAGTTAAGACCTTGTAGTTTTGAATTTTTAATACGAGGTTTTTTAGATTCAAATCCTGGAAAAGGTCGAGGGGGTAGAGATTTGAGATTAGAGGATGGCTATCTCCTATTATATGGATTAAATCTCATTGAAACTCTAGCATATTTATTACACAAACCAAGTTAGCCTGAAAAATAATAAGATAAAAGTGTGGAAAATATTTGTTTTTATTAAAATTATGTGTGGGTACACCGTAAATTCTTTACAAAATAATACTTGAAGACTTGAATCTTCATGAGTAAGAGATTTGGTGCTTTGCAAGAACATGTAGGTGAAGACCTGACATGTTTTTGCAACGTGTGATTTAAAGATTTGTGTTAGGTATTACTTATTTGCAAAATAAATATGGAATTTCAACGTGACAAAGGACGTTATTTGATTTTCCAGGACGGGTTTGGTTTGATTGTGGAAATTTTGTTCATCAATATTGTACGGTCTTTGTGTTGGCATTTGGTTTGTTTATTACTCTCCAAAAAAAATATGTAGTAGGAAGGCAATTGATACAAATGAAGGCAACAAATTACATGATTCTTTGGACGGAATATCTAACACAGACAATAACACCTCTTGAGGGGAGGGGGACGCTATTGCTACCTGAGCCACGGGTTTATTGGCGATGACTTGATTATTGAATATTACATTTTGTCAAACAAGTTGTTTTTCACAAGACGCCCAAGTACACTATAAAAATTCAGCCAATAACATTTTTGTGAACCAGTATATCTTCCAATTCCATCGTGGAGAATAGCTTTGGCAATAGAGGCCAACGAGTTGTAAGCTCTTTAGAAACTTGTCGCATTGTTGGCCGATAATGGGGATCGGTCTGCAAGCAAGCAAACGCCAGTTTTGCAACATGTGCCACACCGTCCGCAAGTTCGTTTTCAGGAGGTGGGAGGCGCTGGTCTAAGACATCCTTCAAGATTGTATTGTGACCGCTTGGTGATGATGAGGAGGTGGAAGCAGATAACATCAGAGATGAGATGAAATCGCCAGGATGCTTTCCCATCATTACTTCCAATGTTACTACTCCAAAGCTATACACATCACATTTTTCATCCACTTTCATTGTGTATGCCAACTCTGCAAAAGAGGCTGGTCATGCTATATTTTGCCAAAATAATTTACTGCACCTATTTTGTTTTCAAGTGATTTTGTAAACTAACCTACTGTATACTGAAACTTAACTACATACCTGGAGCTGTGTACCCAAAGGTGCCAGCAAATGATGTCCAATTGGATGAGTCAGGCATTAAGAGCCTAGCTGTGCCGAAGTCAGAGACATGAGCCTCATATTCTGAATCCAAAAGAACATTGTTGCTGGAAATGTCTCTATGAATAATCGGAGGAGAGCAGTCATGGTGCATGTAGGATAAAGCATTTGCTACGCCTTTGATAAGATTCATCCTTTTATCCCAATCCATCTTTACTGCTTGTTCCTCGTCGTTCAGTACCTTTCTTAAACTTCCCCTTTCCACAAATTCATATACCAAAAATGAGTGTTTGGCATGCGAGCAGAAACCATACAGCTTCACAATATTTCGATGCCGTATACCCATTAAGACATCAATCTCGCTTCTAAAAGCTTTCAAGCTGCTCATCTCAACTTCTGGTGTTTGGTGAAACTTCTTCACGGCAAGGACTTGTTCTGATGGAAGTACAGCTTTGTATACAGCTCCATACCCTCCAGTACCAATGCAATATTTGGAGTCGAATTCCTCAGTAGCCTCAATGATGTCCTCGTAGCGCAGTTCCCCATCAGGGCACCATCTCGCGGGAACATCTTTTTGTGGTGTTTCCACTAACCTTTTCTTTCTTCTGCTTTGGGAAAAGATAATAAAACCTACAATCAGGCCCAACAAACTACCCAGCAGAGAAAATACAGTAAAAAAGACAACTTTGGGGCCCTTCTTGTGCTCGATCAGTTTTGTTTTTCATGAGAGCTGAACAAGCCTCCAAACCAGTAGCATTGCCACACAGGTTGGTGTTGTTGCTAATTGCTTCAAATGGTGCCTCGTGAAAGGCTTTGATGTCAGGAATGGGACCCTCTAACTTGTTATAGGATACATCCACTTTAGTGAGGCCTTGCAGTCTACTAAAACTGGCTGGAATGAGACCAGACAGCATATTATGGGAGAGGTTCAGAAACTCTAGCCGCTGCAGCTGTCCAAGCTCCGGTGCTATACCTCCCATCAGGGAATTCCAACTGAGATCAAGACTTTCAAGAGACTGTAAAGACCCCATCTCAGCTGGAATACTCCCTGAGAATCTATTCTTGCTCATATTCAAGAATATCAGTTTTGAGCACTTGCCAAGCTGTTTAAGAATTGTTTCCCTAAAATTGTTCGCGGCCAGGCCAAGCCTTTCGAGATCAGATAGCGATGCGACATCGAAAGGAATATCACCTGAAAGCTTGTTATCGTTGAGTGCAAGTTCAATGAACTTTAAATTTCCCAATTCCTTTGGAATTCTCCCAACTATTTGATTTGAAGAGAGGTCAAGAGCTTGTAGATGAGTTGCCTTTCCAAGAGCTGCTGGTATTTCTCCAGAAATCTTGTTTCCAGAAATCTTGAAGGTTGTCAGATTGTTAAACTGCTCCCATTTCAATGAAAGTTCACCATGCAATTCATTATCACTTAAATCCATGTAGTACAAATGAGGATGTGTGCCAAAAGCTTCAGATATGTTTCCACTAAGTTGGTTTCTCTCAAGTCTGAGTCTCAACAAGCTGCTGCAATTTCTCAAGCTTTTTGGGATAGGTCCCGTGAAATAATTGTCCAACGCACTAAAATATGAAAGTAATCCACCAAGGCACACATCTCGTGGAAGATTACCAGACAATCTATTAGAATATATTTGTAACGAATACAAATGTGTAAGATTGTTCATTTCTGGAGGAATAGGACCAAAAAGATTGTTATTCCCAAGGCTAAGTACAGATAAGCTTCTTAAATTGCCTAGAGATGCTGGTATTGTACCAGTTAGATTATTAAATGACAACACAAGGGTATTCAGGTTTCCTAAGTTTCCTAAAGATGCTGGTATTGTACCATTTAGATGATTAGATGACAAAGCTAAAGTAGTCAGGTTTCCTAAGTTTCCTAAAGATGCTGGTATTGCACCAGTTAGATAATTAGATGACAAAGCTAAAGTAGTCAGGTTTCCTAAGTTTCCTAAAGATGCTGGTATTGCACCAGTTAGATAATTAGATGACAAAAGTAAACTGGTGAGAGATTTCATGTTTCCTATGGAAGCAGGGATTGGACCTTCAAAATTATTTCCGAGCAACTGAAGGGCAGATAGATGTTCAAGCATTCCTACTTCCCTAGGTATGAAACCAGAGAGTTCGTTGCCGTAAAGGTAAAGGAAAGACAAGTTGCTTAAGTTTCCTATGGACGTAGGGAAGACCACCACTAAGGTTGTTATTTGACAAATCAAGCAAATAAAGAGATACCAATTTTCCAACCTCTGGTGGTATGTTGCCAGAAATGCTATTTAAAGACAAGTCAAGTCTGATAAGGTTACCTATATGTGGAGGAATGGACCCATAGAGCGAGTTGTTGTGAAGGATAAGATAAATCAAGTTAGGAAAGGAAGGGAATCTGAGACTATTTAGGGTACCTCTCAAACTAGAATTAGGCAGGCTTATGTTGGTAACACTACCAGACTTGTCGCAACTGATTCCGACCCAGTTGCAAGGGCTGTCTCCAGCCCATGAAGACAGGAGAGACTGGCTTCGGTTGTCAAGACTGACTTTCCATTTTAGAAGAGCTTCTGCTTCCTTCCTTCCATTTGCTATTTCAGCTCCGGCAGCCGAGTAAGCAAAAGAAGTAAAGAAGGAAGCATAAGCAAGTAAGGAAAAAAACAAGGAAGGTATGGATAAGAGCAAGATTTGGGAAGCCATGGCCTTGGTGGTTTACTTTCTTAAGGAGGATGTATAAAATGATTAGCCCTGCATGGGTGTATATATATGCAGGAATTCATTTGTCTTGGTCATGATCGAAGATTTCTTAAGAAGATAGACAGCTGCGTCTTAATTGGACGTCTTCCATTCTTGATTGGATATCTTCGGGTTTCAGCTATGGACCTACGGTGATGTTTCCCATGAAATTTCAAGTGTGGAACAACATTCACGTGGTTAATGCTTTTGTTATATCAATCAAATGAATCCACTTTGAAAAGTTTCTGCAAAAGTGCAAGTCATCCCACTCGAAGACTTCAGGATAGGGCCAATAATTTAAAACAATAAAGGTGCAATTAGGGGGCCATGCAAAAGTGCAAAACCATGGCTAATACTTTATTCGGTATTATTAAAGTTTTCTATTTTTTTTTATAGTAATAACCTTTTAATAAAAACAAAACTTTCATAAATAAAAATTTAAACATTTTATGTGTCTCCACATAGTTATGATGTTTTTATTTTTGAAGGTTCTGACTAATTACAAATATAGTTATTTTTCATTTAAAGATTTATTTATTTTATTTATTATTATTTTCTAGTTTTCATGTCTCAAAAAAAAAAATAGTTTTCTTCTCATGTTATGACTATTATTATTGGATGGTCAAAAAGAAGCTTTACTTTTTTTCAATTAAGTTCCCTGCATACATTTATACATGCCTTTGGAGTCACAAGGTGGAAACTTTCCTTGAGCCGGAAAGGAATTTGTTTGTCTTGGTCAATGGGCATGATCGAAAATTTCTTATGTGGACACGTAAGAAGAAGATAGACATGCAGTTGCGTCTGAAGAGGTGTAGAATACTTTGGTCTTCCATTCATGATTGCATGTCTTAATTTGGGTTTGAGCTGTGGTGACGTTTCACATGAAATTCATGTCGTTTGCTGATGGTTAGAAAGGAGATTAGGAGCGTTCTTAATTGGCACTTCTTCGAACTGATTTTATTTTGTTTGTAGAATTCATCTCTCTCTGTTAACTAGCCTCTGTTTAACATGATCCGCGAAAAATAGTCGTAATCCTAAAATTATTTTTTATAATTGACTTGTATGCAAAGTCAGGCCACCACAGAAGATTAGGGACTGACTAGACTCGTCTATGATTCAAAGAGTTGGGAAAAAGCGGCATCATCGGATTCTAACAGGAAATAAATTAGAAGTGTGTACTTTAGAAGTTGACTTTTTATTAAATTAAAACTCGACTCCTTTAGTGATAACGTTTTGATTGAAGCCATAAAATTGTTTCTAACTAACAATATTTATAACTTTACTTTGACTCAAAAGTTCAAAAAAATAAATTAAATCAATTTATAAATGCCATGCCAAAAAGAATTATAATCTTTGTGTTGGGATTTGCCATGAGTAATTTTGCAACGGGTTACAAACACAGGATTATTGTATAAATTTTTATTTTCATTTTTATTTCCTGAATATTTTGTGTTACGATGAACATTAATCAAGATGGAATATTTAATTGTGTGATAGATGAAGTATTAATTTGTCATAATTATTAGAATATTTATGTTGGGGTTTCAGCTATGGATCCATTAATTCTCGGATGATTTTTTTTTTTATATATGAAATACAAGAGATATATTATTTTGCACCATTATGTGCTTATATAATAAGATTACTATATTCCATGATTAAAAAAAATACGAAACTCTGCATTGGGTGATCATCCTTCAAGGATTTTTTATATATTATTTTCTTGTTTTTTCTCGTAGATATTCATTTCTTGTGTTAAACAACAAATCTAACTCTCTCTCTCTCCCTAATTACCCTAATTATTTTAGGTTTTATCTATGATGTGAAATCCGAACTTTACAAATAATAATAGCTAGGTTGTACCCCACCATTCCATGACTCCTGATTATTAGGAGATGAAGACTATTAGTATACTGTCGGTCCTTGACTTGGATGTGAATAGCGTGTTTATTTTTCTTCATGTTTTTGAAAAAAATATATTTTTCAAAAATAAAAAACAAGCATTCTTGTTTCGAATAAGAAACAAGAATTTATTATTTAATAGATTTTTCCGTTTTAATATCTTAGAAGAGCTTCTGCTTGTTTCCTTCCATTTGCTACTTCAACTCCAGTAGCTGAGTAAGCAAAAGAAGTAAAGAAGGAAGCATAAGCAAGTAAAGAAATAAACAACGAAGGTATGGATGAGAGCATAAGCAAGTAAAGAAAGATTTATTTATTTTATTTATTATTATTAGGCTTTTCTAGTTTTCATCTCTCAAGAAAAATAGTTTTCTTCTCATGTTATGACTATTATTATTGGATGGTCAAAAGGAAGCTTTAATTTTTTTCAATTAAGTTCCCTAACAATGATTTTCCCTGCATACATTTATACATGGGAGCCACAGGTGGAAACTTCTATTCGTGGTTATTGCAGGAATTTGTTTGTCTTGGTCATGATCGAGAATTTCTTATGTGGACACGTACAAAGAAGATGGACAGTTGCGTCTGAAGAGGTGTAGAATAGTATGGTCTTCCATTCATGATTGGAACTACATTCATGTGAAATCTCAAAAGCTTAGAACGTTCAGTCAACCAATGGATGTTTTTCACGAATTCTGAAATCTACAGCTTTCTCGTGTTTGACATTTTCGGATGCGGCTTCATTCGTATTCACATGTAATTACCATAATTCTGAGACCCATGTTTTGTCCCATCACATCCAAGGCAAAAATTTATCACAAATCCGACCTAATTAATCTAGGTATTTAAAGAAAAGGTTGTCGGAACATTGTTGTCTCTCTTGTCTCTTTTCTCTTTTTCTTCTCTTACCGTGACTATCCTATCAAAATATCAAAGGATTCAGCTATCTTTAAACTTAAGCTTGTTTTATAAAGGGTTGAAGAAATAAATAAGTATTACGTCTACCTTACCTGATGTTTTTTTATTGGGGATTTGATAGTTGATGAATTAAAAAAATGTTTTAGGGTTTTAAAATGTTTAACATATTAATTTGATATACAAATGATTTAAGAGTTTTTAATTAATATTTTAAAGTGTTAGTTGGACTAAAATGAACTAGGTTGATATCTGAATTATGAGTTTATTAAAGAACAAAATGGTTGTTATTTTTGGGTTATGTAGATTTTTTACTAGCAGGTCGGGATTCTAGAAATCTCCATCAACTAATCATTCGGTTCAATTGTTGATACCAGCTAACTAAATGGTCTAAACTGACCGACCGGTTGGTTTGCATAGTAGTTGACTGGTTGGTCAATTCAGTTGACTCGTTGACCCGACAATAGAGTTTTATCAGGTGAATTGGGTTCGATTAGTTTAGGTTATGTTCAAATTCCATCAGGTGAAATAATTCGGCGTTATATTTAACTTTTATATTAAAACAATTAAATTATATTATAAAATTAATTTTGTATTAGTATTGTGAATAACTTTAATTGAATTATTTAAAAAATAAGTTTGTATATAAATTTAGATTCATATAAATATAAAACCTTGAAAAGACCACCCATATTTATGTGTTGATCATTAATCCAAAAATCAGTTCGCTATAGATCAAGATGAAATATTCAATTGTATCCTAGAAAGAGTACGTGTAGACTAATTTAAATTGCAATTCTAGAAGGGAAAATAAGTATTTGTCACAATTATTAGAATACTTGTGTTGGGGTTTCAGCTACGGACCCATTTTAACAATTTTTTTTTAATAAAATATGAGAGATACATTATTTTGCACCATTATGTGCTTAATAAAATTATTATATTCCATGATTAAAAAAAAATACGAGACTCTGCATTGGGTGATCATCCTTCAACATTTTTATAATATTTTCTTGTTTTTTCTCCTAGTTATTCATTGCTTGTGTTAAACAACAAATCTAACTCTCTCTCTCCCTTAATTACCCTAGTTATTTCAGGTTCTATCTATGATGTGAAATCCGAACTTTACAATTAACAATAGCTAGCTTGTACCCCACCATTCCATGACTCCTGATTAGTAAGAGATGAAGACTATTTGTATAATGCCAATCATTGACTTGGATGTTAAGAGCCTTTTTGAAAAAAAAAATTAAATTTTATTTTTTATATTTTAAATAATTTTGATGTATTGATATTAAAAATAATTTTTTTTAAAAAAATATTTTAATATATTTCTAAACAAAAAAATAATTTTAAAAACAATTACTACTACAATATCTAAATCTCGTGAGGTTTGTTTTTAGCATCATAACTAGAAATTTTGTTAATATTTGCTTTTGTACATGTACAAAGAAGATGGAATGTTGTAGAAAATTCTTTAACCTTTTATTCTATTTATTTAAGTGTTTAAAATTTGATTTTTTTTTTATTTTCTTGAGGATTGAGATTGAAAAATATTCAAGTGATCAAGATGCATTGACATGTGGAGAAAATGAATCCCATAAATACATTAAAAAAATCAATATTTATTTATAAAAAATAGCTACCAAGAATAATAATAATAAAAAAAAAGTAAACTAATCATACCAAAGTTTTGTTGATCCCATGACTTTATTTTTGCAAATCTTGTACTATTAAAAATCCTATGAAAAATTTTATGGTGCTTGATAAAAAATTTTACGCATGTAAAATTTTATGTGTTGATATTTCCTTTTCTTCGTATAATCTTGAGACTTCAAGGTGCTTGATAAAATCTTATATTAATTGAATTAGAGACTAATTTAATTAAGATTTAAATTTGTACTATAAAAATTTCAAAAAAATCCTTTTAAAATTTTTGATTTTCTCGTGTATTTTTCTATCATTTTTGCTTAATATTGGTTTGTAGTTTTATATTATAAAGTTACAAATCCGGTATTAAAATATCCAGTTTTCTCTGAAATATTAAAAAAATTATGTATAAAAAAATATTTTATTTTCATACATTCGATTAAGGCTTTCAAGCTTACAAGAAATTTTCTTATCATATTTTCATACAAAAAAAAAATATATGTATTAGCATACATTTTGAGTTTTAATAACCAGTTTATTAAAGTTAAGAAAATTAAACTAATATTAAAAAATCATTTTATTTTTTAATATCTAAGTTTACAAATGTATATGTAATATATATTTTTAATATTAAATAAAAGTTAGTTTATATATATATATATATTTCTAGCATCGTGGCTCAAGAGAAAAACATGTCATTGTGACGTAACTCATCGGATAAGTTGCGGATGATGCCTTTCTAAAAATCCACCTCTTGCTAGAGGTAAGAAAAATCAACTTACAAGATACAGACCCCAAAAAAAAAAAAAAGAAGAAGAAGAAGAAGAAGCCATTATCTTACACGCGCCTAAGATGACGAGCAGTTGCGCAACTTATCAGATGAGTAACGTGACAATGACATGTTTTCCTCTGGGGCCACGATGCTAGAAATATAAATAGAAATAATAATAATAATAATAAAAAGTCCAACTAACTCATTGGTTCACATCCAATCATTTTTTACCTTCGTATTCCAATTCCAAAAACAAAATAATTTGCATCAAAATATTTTATACACAAAAGTTGATTAGATTTTTAAAAGAAAGACAGTTGTCCCAAAATAAAAATAAAAATAAAAATAAAAATAAAAACACAATTAAGGATTAAATAAGACAAATAATGAATTCTTAAAAAGCCAGGAATGGGCTGAGCAGTGACAAAAGGTTAGGGATAATTTTGAGGAACAATGAGGATTCTAACAAAGGAATTAAATTAGAAGTGTGTTTGGTAATAATTCGCTCAAATCAATTTGTTTTGATGATGAAAGTATTATAATAAGTTAGTATAATTTAGAAGTTGACTTTTTATTAAATTAAAACTCGACTCCTTCAGTAATAGCTAGCGTTTTGATTGAAGCCAAAAGAATTATAATCTTTGTGCTGGGATTTGCCATGAGTAATTTTGTAACGGGTTACAAATACAGGATTATTGTATAAATTTTCATTTTTATTTCCTGAATATTTTGTGTGACAACCAACATTAATCAAGATGGAATTTTCAGTTGGATATGCTCATGTTGAATCTGGCTTTCAATTTGGAAAGAACAGCTCATCATTTAACAAAATTTTAATTTCGTTTCGTTATAAAACTGAACTAGCTGCACAGACTCCCACTATGGCACAAGCAAAATCTAAAGAAGAATGAACACCAAAGATAGCAATCCACTGTCCCCCATATTCTATGGAGTTAACTCTGAAGTTGTTATCATTCCGTAAGACTAAAACACCACCGGATTTCCCAACAGCATCTATAGAAGTCCATCTAATATATATTCTGTTTATTCCAACGAAAGTACTTGACAAATTTATCTGTGCAGGCTGCCCGCTTAATCTCAAGCAGTAAACAAACATCTATCTCATGGTGAATAAGCACCTTTTAAATAGCTTGACGTTTAGCTATTTTCATGTTAAACAGTTTCAAATTCCTTGTTCACAGTTTCCCAGATCGATTCAGCAAAAACATTCAGTTCCTGTATGTCACCCAGACCCAATCTTACCCCATCATTCAACATATTCTGAACCTCTTCATCTCTCTCCATAGTATATGCACCCTGCGGCTGTTTCTGCTTAGTAAATCTGGAATTCCCCTGTTTAATACCTGATTCCATTGATTCTGAAGAGCTATCTTCCAGGTGCTCCACTGTTTCTTGAATGCTGCCGGTTTGGGATTGAAGTTTAACTTTTCTTCTATTCCTTCCAAGTACCATGTGGTGAGTAGGATTTGTCTGATCAATTGATGCCCCTGTTATGTCAAAATTTTGTGCTTCACAATTCTTTTCCAATGCATTACACGCTGTTACCAATGGAAGGGCTGTCTGCTGACGTGAGAAGACCATATTTGATTTCTGGGAACAACAACTCCACTGGTAGATCCAAAATCCTTGCTGCACAATTTTTTTCCCATACATCACACTCTGAACTGATGCTATTGACGTCAATGGAGAAATTGTCTGATAGCATGTGAAGGTCATCTTTGATTTCTGGGAACATAAATTCAACTTGTAGATGCAGTAGATGAGGTTTTGAGGTCTGGTGGTCGTTACACATCATCTCAAATTCTGGATAATACAGCGGGTCTATCTCCTGTATTTTGAACATATAATCTCTATCCTCCAAACATAAACAGATATCTTCATTAATGTGCTTTGTGTGCTGAGTTCCAATAAGGAATTTCAAAGTGTTTAAAGTACTAACGTGCAGACTAAGTTTATCAAAACCAATTGGCCATAATAGGCAGATCGGTGACAGTGACCCAGGCAAGTTCTGGAAACTTTACTAGTCTGTCTACAGGACCTTCATAGGCAATTCTGTCATGGAAAATGGAAGTAAGCATTTGTCATTGTTATTATAAGAAAACTTGTCTGTGGGTTTCGGGCTCAGTTTACCCTTTTGTCAGTTCATTTTGATCAATCAAATCAATTTAGCTAGCTCGTAATGTAAGATTAGGTAACAGTGGCCAGGGGAAGAGTTCCTCCGAGCTACCATTTCTTTAATATAAAAATTATGATATTGTGTGCTGGTATCTGGTTTGTATATCATAATAAAAAGTTTTAAATTTATTGTAAAATAATTATTCAATTTAAAAATTTAAACTCTAACGTCAATTTAAACAACCATTCAACCTAAAAATACCCCGTAAACTACATGTAAAAGCAGAAACAAATAAATAAAAAAATTATCTCTCGAATTAAATCAATTAATATCAAGATACTTCAAATTGTCAAAACATTATGATATTATAGAAGTTAAATTATGTATTATTTGCACCCTTATTAATTTTAAGAAAATATTTTTTTAATAAATTTAAGTGATAAAATAGTATTTTTTTCAAAAATAAATACTAAATAATAATTTACATTCCATATATCACGAGAAACTAGATACAGTATTTTTTTATTACTTTTTTATTTTAGTTTTATAATAAACAATTTTAATCAATAAAAATTTTTAAGCACCGGTTATCAAGTTGAAAAGCTATTAAAATTTGTGTTAGGTATTTTTAATGAGTGTAAAAGATATTACTGTTTCTGTTTAAAAATAATAAAGATAATATAAATAAATAGTTATAATAAATATTAAAATATTTTAAAAAATATGATATATAATTAAATTATTAAATAATTTATTGTACATGAATAGTAGATAATTAAATTTTGTTTTGCCACCTGCTTGCAAAAAGAATCTGATCAGCAGGGACTAGTTTCTTAGGTAATGTTGCTATGGTTTCGTTGTCTTTTTCAGTCAACAAGAGTGCATATAAATAGTTACGTAATTTCCCTTTGAATAGTTACATAACAGAAGGTATATTCAATTGCTTATAGCTGGAAGTGTAGTTTGCCGTTCTTGAAGTGAAGTTTCTTTTGGAAAAAAAAAATATATAAAAAAAAACTTTGTCAATAATTTAAGAAAATAGAAAGCAGTGGCCACCTCTTTTAGGACAAGTTTGTTTTAATTGTCGAAATTATAGGGAGTGGTTTTTATTATATCATCAAGATTTTTAGTTGTATTATTGCTGATTTGGCAATATTGAAAGAAGCTTATTATCATTACCAATTAAAAAATAAAATCAAGAGCTTATTATAATTCATTTTCGTTTATTGGAAAACAAAAAAAGGAGAAAATATGTTGATTTCTTCCATTGTTGCTAAAGAAAACAAAAAAATGTGAAATATTTCACCTGGCGAATTTACGCTCGAAATGGGAAAACTCTGTTTCTTGTTTCTGCATTTAATATACACAAGCAGTAGGCGAAAAAATAGACGAAATGTAAGACTTTGGACTGAATATCTAAGACAGACAATAACACCTCTTGAGAGGAGTGGGACTCTATTACCACCTGAGCTCCTGGCTTCTTGACAGGAAAGTAGAAAGTAAAAATTCAACCATTAACATTTCTGTGAACCAGTTCATCTTCCAATTCTATCGTGGAGAATAGCTTTGGCAATGGTGGCCAACGAGTTGTAAGCTCTGTAGAAACTTGTCGCATTGTTGGCCGATGATGGGGATCGGTCTGCAAGCAAGCAAACGCTAGTTTTGCAACAAGTGCCACACCGTCCGCAAGTTCGTTTTCAGGAGGTGGGAGGCGCTGGTCTAAAACATCCTTCAAGAGTGTATTGCAACCGGTTGGTGATGATGAGGAGGTGGAAGCAGAAAACATCAGAGAGGAGATGAAATCGCCAGGATGCTTTCCCATCATTACTTCGAATGTTAATACTCCAAAGCTAAACACATCACATTTTTCATGCACTTTCATTGTGTAAGCCAACTCTGCAAAAGAGGCTGGTCATGCTATATTTTGCCAAAATAATTTTGTGCACCTATTTTGTTTTCAAGTAATTTTGTAAACTAACCTACTGTAGAAGGTGATATTGAAACTTAACTACATACCTGGAGCTGTGTACCCAAAGGTGCCAGCAAATGATGTCCAATTGGATGAGTCAGGCATTAAGAGCCTGGCTGTGCCGAAGTCAGAGACATGAGCCTCATATTCTGAATCCAAAAGAACATTGTTGCTGGAAATGTCTCTATGAATAATCGGAGGAGAGCAGTCATGGTGCATGTAGGATAAAGCATTGGCTACGCCTTCGATAAGATTCATCCTTTTATCCCAATCCATATTTGCTGCTTGTTCCTCGTCGTTCAATACCTTTCTTAAACTTCCCCTTTCCACAAATTCATATACCAAAAATGAGTGTTTGGCATGCGAGCAGAAACCATACAGGTTCACAATATTTCGATGCCGTATACCCATTAAGACATCAATCTCGCTTCTAAAAGCTTTCAAGATGGTCATCTCAACTTCTGGTGTTTGGTGGAATTTCTTCACGGCAAGGACTTGTTCTGATGGAAGTACAGCTTTGTAAACAGCTCCATACCCTCCTGTACCAATGCAATATTTGGAGTTGAATTCCTCAGTAGCCTCAATGATGTCCTCGTAGAGCAGTTCCCCATCAGGGCACCATCTCGCGGCAACATCTCTTTGTGGTGTTTCCACTAACCTTTTCTTTTTTCTGCTTTGGAAAAAGAAAAGAAAACCTACAATCAGGCCCAACAAACTACCCAGCAGAGAAAATATAGTCAAAAAGACAACTTTGGGGCCCTTCTTGTGCACAGTTTTGTTTTTCATGAGAACAGAACAAGCCTCCAAACCAGTAGCATTGCCACACAGGTTGGTGTTGTTGCTAATTGCTTCAAATGGTGCTTCGCGAAAGGCTTTGATGTCAGGAATGGGACCCTCTAACTTGTTATAGGATACATCCACTTTAGTGAGGCTTTGCAGTCTACTAAAACTGGTTGGAATGAGACCAGACAGCATATTATGGGAGAGGTTCAGAAACTCTAGCCGCTGCAGCTGTCCAAGCTCCGGTGCTATACCTCCCACGAGGGAATTCCAACTGAGATCAAGACTTTGAAGAGACTGTAAAGACCCCATCTCAGCAGGAATATTCCCTGTGAATCTATTCTTGCTCATATTCAAGAATATCAGTTTTGAGCAGTTGCCAAGCTGTTTAAGAATTGTTGCACTAAAATTGTTCGCTGCCAGGCCAAGCCTTTCGAGATCAGATAGCGATGCGACATCGAAAGGAATATCACCTGAAAGTTTGTTATCGTTGAGTGCAAGTTCAATTAACTTCAAATTTCCCAATTCTTTTGGAATTCTCCCAACTAGTTGATTTGACGAGAGGTCAAGAACTTGTAGATGAGTTGCCTTTCCAAGAGCAGCTGGTATTATTCCAGAGATTTTGTTTCCAGAAATTTTGAAGACTGTCAGATTGTTAAACTGATCCCATTTCCATGAAAGTTCACCATGCAATAAATTATCACTCAAACCCATGTAGTACAAATAGGGATGTGTGCCAAAAGCTTCAGATATGTTTCCACTAAGCTGGTTTCTCTCAAGTCTGAGTCTCAACAAGCTGCTGCAATTTCTCAAGCTTTTTGGGATAGGTCCCGTGAAATAATTGTCCAACGCACTAAAATATGAAAGTAATCCACCAAGGCACACATCTCGTGGTAGATTACCAGACAATCTATTAGAATATATTTGTAACAAATATAAATGGGTAAGATTGTTCATTTCTGGAGGAATGGGACCAAAAAGACTGTTATTCGCAAGGAGAAGTTGAGATAAGATTATTAAATTTCCTAAAGATGGTGGTATTGTACCATTTAGATTATTATATGACAAATCTAAAGAAGTGAGAGATCCTGTGAGGTTTCCAAAAGAATCAGGTATTTTACCAGTGAGAAAATTTTGTTTTAGTTGAAGGAAATTGAGAGATTTCATATTTCCTATGGAAGTAGGGATTGGACCTTCAAAATTATTATCGGACAACTGAAGGGTTAATAGGTCTTCAAGCATTCCTACTTCTCTAGGTAAGAAACCAGAGAGTTTGTTTTCGTAAAGGTAAAGAAAAGACAAGTTGCTTAAGTTTCCTATGGACGTAGGAAGAACACCACTAAGGTTGTTATTCGACAAATCAAGCAAATCAAGAGATCTCAATTTTCCAACTTCTTGTGGTATGCCACCAGAAAGTTGATTTCCATTGAGATAAAGATCAGTTAAGTGGCTCAAATTGCTTATAGACGCAGGGACTAATCCTCCGAGATCATTTTCATGCCAAATTATTTGAGAAAGTGATCTCAACATTCCTATTTCATTAGGGATGGAGCCACCGATATGGTTTTCAGACAGGGTAAACACTCTAATGCTTTTCATTGTGCTTATTTCTGATGGAATGTTGCCAGAAATGCTATTGAAAGACAAGTCAAGGATGGAGAGGTTAGAAAGGTTACCTATATGTGAAGGAACGGACCCATAGAGGGAGTTGTTGCGAAGGATAAGCACAATCAAGTTAGGAAAGGAAGAGAATCTGAGAGTATTAAGCCTGCCTCTCAAACTAGAATTAGGCAGGCTTATGTTGGTAACACTACCAGACTTGTCGCAACTGATTCCGACCCAGTTGCAAGGGCTGTCTCCAGCCCATGAAGACAGGAGAGACTGGCTTCGGTTGTCAAGACTGACTTTCCATTTTTAGAAGAGCTTCTGCTTCCTTCCTTCCATTTGCTATTTCAGCTCCGGCAGCCGAGTAAGCAAAAGAAGTAAAGAAGGAAGCATAAGCAAGTAAGGAAAAAAACAAGGAAGGTATGGATAAGAGCAAGATTTGGGAAGCCATGGCCTTGGTGGTTTACTTTCTTAAGGAGGATGTATAAAATGATTAGCCCTGCATACGTATATAATGGGAGCCATAAGGTTGGAATACCCTTTGTGCAGGAATTCATTTGTCTTGGTCATGATCGAAAATTTCTTAAGAAGATAGACAGTGGCGTCTTAATTGGATGTCTTCCATTCTTTATTATTATTATTATTATTATTATTATTATTAATGTTGTTGTTCGGGTCGGCTTGCGTGTAATTTGATTAATTTTATAAATTTTAAAGTTAATAATTATTTAAATTTCTAGTAATTCTTAAAAAATTTAAACTCGTAATTATTAAAAAATAAATTTTAAATCTGATACGTTAAATTAACCTAAATTATCCAATTAAATGTTTTCCATTCTTGATTGGATGTCTTCGGGTGTCAGCTATGGACCTACGGTGATGTCTTCCATTGACGTGGTTAATGTTTTTGTTATATCCTTCTTCCTTTCTTCGGTCTCTTATCAATCAAATGAATCCACTTTGAAAAGTTTCTTTGGAAGATTTCTTTATTTTGTTATTTATTTTGTTAATTTTTTGTATAGAAACAATTAGCGCAAACAATATTGGAATGACAATATTTACATGGTTAGCCTTCAGACGATAGCCATGGATGAAAACTTGTAGAAAGAAAATTAGGAGCATTTACAATTAGATATTCAAGTTAATCACAAGTCATCCCACTCGAACACTTTGGGATAGGGCCAATAATTTAAACCAATAAAGGTACAATTACGAGAGAAAAAAATGCAAAAGTGCAAAACCATGGCTAATAATTTATTCGGTATTATTAAAGTTTTCTATTTTTTTTTGTAGTAATAACTTTTAATAAATACATGTTGGGAAAACTAGGGACAACTAACCGGATCAATTCAGCGGAATACAATTCACAATTCACAAGTCCCAATCCTTTTTCCCTCTTTGTGCAGTAAAAACAGAATCAAACAATGAACAAATATAATGCAACAATCACACAAATCAACACCAAGATTTTTTACGTGGAAAACCCGATGCGGGAAAAACCACGGGACCGGAGTCCACTTAAAAACTTCCACTATCACAAATAATGGGTTCACAATTGTTCTTCCTCGGATTCAACTAAGGGCTACAACATATATATCATCAAGAACAACTTATTCTCGGATTACAACAAGATTAAAGAGAGTAATGTTAGAGAAAAGCTCACAACACTGACAGCCCCGTTTTTTGTCAAAACGACCAGCTTCCACACCACCAATCTTCAATCCAACCGTTCAGAATGAAGAGTAACGTGTCTAGAAGCTGCTGTCCAAATCTCAGCCCGATTCAACGGTGAACGAACTGGAAATCAAAGAAAGAAGACAAACTGCTCTGTTGCCTCCTCTTCTTTCTTTCTCTCAGTTTTTCTCTGCTCTCTTGTTCAAATTTTGCTACTGCCTCTACAGTGACAGTTTCATTTTAAATCAAAGAGGCTGCCAACTGCCTCCTTAATTAATGTGATGGTCCCCCCATCACATGGTGCGGGACCACACAACAATACAAAACTTTCATAAATAAAATCTAAACATTTTATGTGTCTCCAGATAGCTATGTTGTTTTTATTTTTGAAGGTTTTGACTAATAACAAATATAATTAATTTTCATTTAAAGATTTATTTATTTTATTTATTATTATTAGGCTTTTCTAGTTTTCATGTCTCAAAAAAATAGTTTTTCTATTTTATTTTTCTATTCAATATTATTAGACTTTTTAGTTTTTTTTAATTTTTGTTTTTTATTCGGTATTATTAAAGTTTTCTAATTTTTCTTTTATATATATAAAGGTTTGTAATAATATTTTATTAAAAAATACGTTGATAAATAAAAATTAAACATTTTATATATCTCCCACTAGATCAAATGTTGGGATAGAACTCAGACAAGTGCATCCAATAAACATTTGGCCTCAGGTCCAAGCACAGTGACATTATATAATGCATCCATTATAGAGGCTGAATACATTTTCTTTGATATTTTGCCATTGTTGACGAGAGTTGACGTTTTGGTCTCCTTGGCTTGGAATTCAAGCACAGTGACATTAATTTTCTTTGATTTTTCAGATTTGGAATTTGCATTCTTCCATTATTGTGCTTTATATTTCTAAATGGCATACACAAACTTAAGGTTATGATCAAGGTTGTTAAAAATATTTTTTTAATATGATATAAAATATATAATATAAATTCAAATAGTAAAATCAAAAGTAAAATATTTTAACTAATTATATATTAATAATTTCAGTTAAGTATTAATTAACAATATAGCACAATTAAAATGAAAATAAAATAAATAATAAAAAAGTCTAAACACTTTATTTTTTTTCACATGCTTTACTTTTTGGACAAATCGATTCACTCACTTCATCATTTACAAAAAAAACGAGTCATTTCAAATTTTGATAGGTTATTTAACATTAATTACTTCAAGAGTCAAGTATGTTAATTTACAACTTTTATTTTATATATTTGACAACTAAAACAAAGAAATATATCTATTGATATATTAGTAGTTTACATAAAGAACTGTTAAAAATAAAGAGGTATTTAATTTCATTTTACAAAAATAAAATCCACAAATAACTTATATCATTAAAAAAAATTATAATAATTATAGTCAAAATTAAACTCTTGATTATCAGATTGTATAAGTTTTGTAAGATATAAATTTGGACAATAAAAATGCTAAGATGCAAATTACTAAATTGTATAATTTTATGCTTCTTTTAAACTTGTAAAATCGATCAAGTTTACCGATTTTAAAAAGATTAAATGAGTTTAACTAATTTTATTGATTTTCAAATTTTAATCTGATTTTACAAATTAAATATAGGTTGATGAGTTTGATCTATTTTAAATGAGTTTCATCAATTTTACTAATGTTTAAATTTTAGTTTAATTTTACATATTAAATATATATTAATTGTATAATTTTACGAGAGTCGCATCATGATTTTAACAACCATTAATTTTGTTAGCAAAAGAAAAGGCCAAGAAACAGCTCTTAAAGAAAAAAAGCAAATCAAGCACGTCATAAATGATAATAGGCAGATGAAGTCAAGATAAGGTTCTGTTGGCAAAAGAAAAGGCAAAGCAAAGCAGAACAATCCAACAAACTTACAGCTCAGAGAGTGATTTGTGACTATTAGTCTGGCTGCCATTCTACAGTCATGGGCGAAACAATCAGGCAGAAAATAGACTACTCTGGCAATTTTCTTAGAATCTCTGACAATTATGTTTCCGGAACAGTTTGTAGGATGTGAACCTAACCCCACAAATTGAGGTGACTGTCAAATAACATTCATATGCTCAAAATAAATAAATAAATAAAAGAAATAGGAGAGATGTCAATATATTGGCCAATGACATGCTGCTGAACATCATATGATAATTATTCTGCAAAATTAATATGTTTCAGCTTTGCATAAGGATCAGTGAGTAATGATGCAATACTTTTCATCGATTTTCCTTTGTGTGTATCTTCATTTCCATCTTGTATAGGAGATCTATAACTGATAAATTGGCGTGTAGGTATTTTCAATACTCAACTTGTCAAGTGACTTGTTGAAGATTTTACTTGAGGTTTTTCTGTTAGTATATCTGCTAAACAGTCTTCAAATATTACCAAAGGGAGGAGTGAATCATCACATCTTTCAATTCTGCCATGGAAAATGGCTTTGACAATGGAAGCCATTGAATTATGAAGCCATTATGTTAAATAATATTCGTCACGAGAAGTGATGAAGATAAATTCAACATAGCTAAAAAAGCTGTATTTTTAATTAGAAATAAAATATACCAAATGGTAAATTTAAGGTTTGTCCTAATTTCAAATTTGACACCTCTGCTTATTAGAACCACAAACTTTTGGTCCCTACCATATCTCATACGAATCTAATCCTTTTTTTTCTTCAGAAAATGATGGCATAGAAATTGATGCAGCAAGTGACAATTATCAAATATCTTACCATTGCTATATATTTTGCTAGGGTACCACTTCAGCTGTAAGCTCAGGCGTAGCATGGACTTGTAATTAGGGTTACCTGGATTATGACATCAAGTGAAAATAGTGGGGCTACTATGGTGGCCATGGATCTGATTCACCTAATAAAATTCTATCTGCATGTGTATCATAAATGGCACAAGTCGAGGAGTGCTGATTCTACAGGCTGAGCAACCATATTCACAACATCTTGCTCTCGCAAAGGGCATTAATTTATATGATTAGGTGCAGCGCGACGAGGAACATAAGAACAAAGAATTATGACATTTATAGGATGCAAAACTTGTCTGATTGACGAGGAGCTGATAATTTATCAACACTCCAGACCCTGCCATTTTCACCGTTTTCTACTTGTACATTAAAGGCCCGGATCTTGAGACTGCAAACCGTGGTAGTGGACTACGACCTGTGCTCCCAGAAGTTGAGCCTTCGACAAGTTTAACTTTTCTGCTTGAACTACAATCCAAAGGCCCAGAGCGGCGAACATTTCGATGTTTATTATCCGTGCTGCGAAGGCTTCCACTATCCATATCGTAAAAATGGTTCACTGCAGGAGATGTGTGAGACAGTGATACAGCAGGTGAATGGCGGGGTGAGACACTTAGTAGTGCCAGAGGCATGGATGGAGAATTTGAGTAGTACTGGCTATAAATTGAACGGAGAATTGCGTACGGAACATAGGCTTCGAGGGAGCTTCTAGGAAGATACGGTGAGATCTCACAAAGTTGGTCCAAGAAAATCAGCTTTGCTACAAGATTAGATCTGCACAGAAAGGGGAGATGAGATTGAGATGCATGAAATGATGAGAAAGGAAACAAAAAGGTCATAAAGATAATCAAATAGACTATTCAGATCAACATTCCTTTCTCAGTATTTGAGCTGAAAGAATTATTGATGGAGCCACCCTAGAGATTTAACACGAGTTTTTAAGGAATGATGCTTGTGGTTTAAAATAATTACCATGAGATTTTATGCAAACAAAAATCGATGAAAATATGCAACTTGTGTGCATGTCTGTGTATTTATGTGAGGGGCATGACAGGCATTGCACGTTTAACTATTGGCTTCACTCCAAGAATCTAGCACAATACCCAGTTGCAAATTTGACAAAAAGCTGCATTGCAGACTTTATAGTTGCTTCAGCAGACAAACGGCTATGTATTTCAGGATCCAAAGCCTCATCAAGATGGCCATTAGAGAGAGACTGTTGTCTCTGCTGATGCTCGCGTTCCAATCTCACTAACTCACTACCAGCAATCACAGCACTCATGCACCTGCAAAGAATATTCAATTGTAAGGAAAAAAAATTAATAATGGATAATAGAAACCATTTCATTTACTAGTAGTACAAAAATGGCAAATGCATGACCCTACTAAATTAACTGTGAATAAAGTTGCCTGGCGGGTGAGACAGAGAGAAGGCAAGAAGAGTTAAATACTTCCTCGTAAGACCTCATAACAGAATATACCATGATTAGTAGCAAATGCAGTACACCTCGGTTCAGTTCAGAATTTAAATATGATAGTTAAATGGGAGATGGCCAGTCACCCAATCAAAAAAACAATTGGATAGAAATGCCAGTTATGGGCCACTGACTTTAGATCAATAGCTCGTATGCAATACATGTTCGAAGAAGCATTGAACTTCTTGTGTTCAGGAGTATATCCAGACCCGTCAATTCAACAATATGGCGGGACAAGAAAAACCAACCTTGCCAGACAATGGATATTGTTGTTGAAGCCTCCTGTATCAACATTGAAGCCAGTAGTATTCCATATCTTTGATGTCATGAAGGTGGCAAATAAATAAGGCAACAATGTCCAAGAACCATCATTTGCACCCCCAACATCCTCTAGAATTGATCTGATCCATTCTGAATCATGATCTCCAACTATATTAAGACTGTTTGCCACCCCTCTTATTCTTCTGATTTCCTTCTTTTCAGATATTTCTTCGGGTATATGCTTAACCACCCCAGACAGTAGTGAATATATCAAGGGTGCACCCTCATCAAGCACGACCCCAGCTGCTTCAGCAAGAAGCTGATCAAAAGCAAGTGCTTGCCCTCCCTCAATGCAAAATCCAATTACTGTGTCCAAGTCCACATTCTGCCTGGAACATGCCTCTCTTTCTATTCTGTCACCAGAATGCATGCTGCCAGCAACTGCCTCTAACACTTCATGGTTTGACCGTAATGATGTGTCAATGCAATTCAAGAGTGCTGCTGTGTGCTCTCTCATCATTCTGTCTAGCCTGTCAACGCCATAGCCACCAAATACACGAACAAAGGCCTGCAATTCTCTGAGATCGGTGACCAACTCTGCAAAATATCCACCAACAGGCCTCGTGCTTTTAAAGCATTTGTGGATTGGTGTAAAAAGGATTCCAGCACCTGATACATCCTTGACAATGTTTTCTATGTACCAGTTGCAGACAACTTCAGTGGCCGACCCAGTAAGCTGCTCTGCTGGTTTTTCAAACAAGTGAAGAGAAGACACAGGTCCTGAGAAGGCCTCAATTAGTAGAACTTCTTGAATACCATGAGTAAGGTCCATGCTGATATGTTGCTCTGCTAGATAGACAATGTTCAAGTGCCTGTGAATCAAGGACTCTAGGACAGAAGGCCGTTGAAGATCATTGTCAGCTTTTAATACTGCAAGCAATCTCCTCCTGAAGTTGCCAAGTATGCCCTCTCTCATGTACTGCACAGAAGACTACAATGTCATACCAGAATCCCAACATTTTGATATTGTTTGAGTTGACACAGTGAACATGCTATTGCACAGCATATGGATTAAAAAGAAGTAAATCACACCCCTTCTTGTTCAGCGAAAAAAGCACTACATTTCTTGACAGTTTTATATGGCTTGATGCATGACTTCCTAATTAAGTAAGATTTTTTTACACATAAAAATTAAATAAAAATAAAGAAAATAACAAAATAATTAAAATTAACTAAAATTATTGAAAAGACATACTTTTAGGATTTTTCTAATTTTGAAACATGTACAAAAATAGAGGTAAGAAATTGAGTTACAATAAGATCATTATTATTTATCAGGTTTATCTATATTGATTAAGGATATCCTATGAGGAAGCAAAGACACTCAAAAGTACGTAAGAAGTTATAATCAGGAGTGCAATGAAATAGACACTCAAACGGAGATGTATTTTGGAGAATAAGAGTAGGCATGCGATTAATAAGGTATACCGATGATTCAAAAGCATAGTTCCAAAATCGCAATGGGGCACTGCACTGGCCTAAAAGAGTTAGGCCATTTTTGACAATATGTCAATGACGACGTTCAACAGTGTCATTTTGTTCATGAGTATGAGGACAAATTAACCGATGATGAATACCAATGGTCTGAAAAAATTTATTTAATTTATGATATTCACCGCCCCAATCAGTTTGAACAGATTTAATTTTAAGTGAAAACTGACGCTCAACAAGTGTTTGAAAACGTTGAAAAGTGAAAAGGACATCAAATTTCGCAGCAAGCGGATAATACCATATATGTTTGGTATGCGCATCGACAAAAATAACAAAATAGCGAAAACCATCAGAAGAAAACATAGGAGCAGGACCTCAAACATCACTAAAAATTAAATCAAGTGGGGCAGAAGTTTTGTGACTTGTAGGTCGCAATGACAAACGGGACGACTTGCCTAAAGGACAAGCTTGGCACTGGGTAAGAGAATGTCTAGAAGTACATAAGATTTTATTGCTGGAAACTAACAAATTTAAAATACAAGGGGTTGGATGACCCAAACGACGATGCCACAAGTCGGCAGTCGCGGAGATGCAAGGAGACCAAAAGGCTTGAGGAATTGACGTGGCAGAAGACTCGGAGAGGACATAAAGACCATCATGACTCTGACCGGAAAGGAGAACTTCCTTGGTGGCGAGATACTTCACATAAAACATGGAAGCGTGAAATTCAAAATAAACATGATTATCACGACAGAATTTTTGAATAGATAACAATAGTTTGGTAATGTGAGGCACATGGAGAACATTAAATAATGTAAACATGCGTTTTAGGGAATGTAATGTAGTATGTCCAATATGGGATATGTCAAGGCCCTTACCGTCACCAACATGCAAAAAATAATTACCAAGATAGGGTGCAGAATCGGTCAGAGTTCAAGATCAGGTGTGACGTGTTGATTTATGCCGGTGTCAGGGAATCGAGTCGCAGCAGAAACATTCCCAACAGCAAGGTGAGCAGAGGGCTGCTGAGTGCTGTTGCAAAACTGGGAACAATGAGGAGCTGTGTGACCGAACTGGAGCACAAATGGCAGCGTACATGCTGTTGTCCAGACCACTGCCCAGCGCTAGAGTTGCGCCTGGTCTGCTACCAGTGGTTTGGCCGCCAATCTGTAACAAATTAGCCCCTGTTCTGGGGAGTGTAACGGTTACTGTTGGGACGTCAATTACCTCTAGAGCGACCCCTGTTGTGGCTGAAGTTGGGGCTGTGATGAGACATAGCATGGTGAGCAGAAAACTATGGTGTTGGCAGCAGTGGTGGCTGCTGCGGCAGAGAAGAAGAAGACAATAGAGAGGGAGTGGTAGCCATAGAATGGAAAGAGTTATTGTGCAGAAATTCATGGGTAAGAAAGTGGCTGTGAAGATCAGCATATGATAACGGTTTTGCCTTGGTTATGAGACTCGTTACCAAGTCTTTGATCTCGCCACAGAGGCCATGAAACACATAGAGATTGAAGTCTTTAAGAGACATTGGGCGACCAGCTGCAACTAATTTGTCAAATAACGATTTGGCTTGCTGCATGTATATACTAACCGATGAGTCACCTTGCCGAAGGTTTTGAAAGGAGCCATGGAGTTGCATGATGCAAGAATTAGATGGAGAGGCAAACACTTTCTTAAGAGTGCACCAAACACAATGCGAGGTAGAACAATCTACCACTAGATGCAACACATCCACGGAGAGAGAGAAGAGTAAAGCACTCAAAATAAGTTGATCATGTTGCTTCCAACGAAGAAAAGAAGGGTTGATGGTAGAGGAAGAACCAGCAGAACTGTCAAAAATATGAGATGGAGGACACGACACTGAGCCGTCAATGAAGTGAAAAACACCTTGACCAAGGAGATATGGCTTCATCTGCATTCGCCAATAGAGATAATTTGTGTTTGTAAGTTTCAACGAAACAACTTGGGTAGGTGTTTGATAAAGGAACAATAGCTGGAGTGTGTGTTCCCATGAGAGGCAAAGGAATGGCAGAGACTTGTGAGGAAGAATCAGAGACATACTCTGCAAGTGGAGGCTGCTGTTGGGGAGAAAAGACACCACCGGCAGCAGCTTGGGGATGGCTGGCCGGTTGTGCTGCACCACCGGTGGAGAGAGAGAAGTCGGCGGCAGCAGTAGAATCCATGTAGGAAAAATAGAGAGAAGGTCGGCTGCAAAAGGAGGGAGGGAGAAAAGATTTCTGACAGCAGAAAGCTCTGATACCAAGTTGAGAATAATTAGGACGCTTAACCTAATGGTTAGCCAACCCTTTCTATATATATGTGTAAGGTAATATACAATAGCAATGGTGGAGGTTACCACACAAGAGTATGTCTACAATATTTCCTGTATATAATATTTTCTATATAAGTACATTCTATAATACTGAGCAACCAAATTCACAACATCTTCCTCTCGCAAAGGGCATTAATTTATATGATTAGGTGCAGCGCAATGAGGAACATAAGAACAAAGAATTATGACATTTACAGGATGCAAAACTTGTCTGCTAGCTTTACAATCATGTATGCTAAATATATATCACTGATGATTGATGAGGAGTTGATAATTTATCAACACTCCTAACCCTGCCATTTTCACCATTTTCTACTTATACATTAAAGGTCCGGATCTTAAGACTGCAAACCGTGGTGTGGACTACGACCTGTGCTCCCAAAAGTTGAGCCTTCGACGACAAGTTTAACTTTTCTGCTTGAACTATAATCCAAAGGCCCAGAGCGGTGAACATTTCGATGTTTATTATTCGTGCTGCGAAGGCTTCCTCTATCTATATCGTACAAATGGTTCTGGCTATGGGATGATGACCCCTTAAAATAACCTGAATCATTAACACCATGCTGTTGTGTTGAGTCTCCACGAGGCTGCTTCACTACAGGAGATGTGTGAGATAGTGATACAGTAGGTGAATGGCGGGGTGAGACACTTAGTAGTGCTAGAGGCATGGATGGAGAATTTGAGTAGTACTGGCTATAAATTGAGTGGATGGTCATGCCGTTCGGGCTGTCTAATGCCCCAAACACATTCATGCGGGTGATGAATCAAGCCCTGTAGCCCTATATCGGTAAGAGCGTGGTGGTATAGTTTGATGACATTTTAATTTACAGCATTGATCCTAGGGTGCACCTACAACATCTTTGGGAAGTTTTGATCGTGTTACGTAGGGAGTAGTTCTTCGCAGCAAAAACAAAGTGTGTGTTCTTAACTGACCGGGTCTTGTTCTTGGGTTACATCATTTCTTATGAGGGGCTTTCAGTAGACGATTCGAAAATTAAAGCCATCAAACAGTGGCCACAATCGCAAACTATGACTGATGTCTGAAGCTTCCACGGGTTGACCTCGTTCTATCACTGTTTCATTCCCCACTTCAGTGGCATAATGACCCCAGTGACTGATTGTATGAGAAGCAATGGCAAGTTTGCGTGGACACCTGAGGCCGAGATAGCCTTCCAAGAAATCAAGAAACGATTGACCACCGCCCCAGTACTTGTCCTACCATACTTTTCAAATCCATTTGAGCTACACTATGACGCCTCAAAGCTAGGAATCGGGGCGGTTCTAATCCAAAATGGCAGGCCTGTCGCCTTCTTCAGTGAGAAACTTTCAGGGGCAAAATTACGGTACAACACCTATGATGTTGAATTTTATGTAGTGGTTCAAGTGGTAAGGCATTGGCGACATTATCTGTTTCTTCAAGAGTTCGTCTTATTCACTAATCATGATGCCCTCAAACATATGGGGAGTCAAGATAAGATTTCATCTTGACGTGCATCTTGGGCTGCATACTTGCAACAATTCACTTTTGTCATTAAACACAAGACGGGTACACTGACTCGAGTGGTTGATGCCCTCAGTCATGAAAAAATTTGCTGGTTGACATGCGTGTCAAGGTATTGGGTTTCGACTCATTTCAAAAGTTGTATGCATTTTAAATTTTCTAAAAATGCTGGTATTATACCAGTTAGATTATTATTTGCCCTGCATACGTATGTGTAAGGGAAAGAAATGATAGATTTGGTTTGATGATTGAGAGGAAGGTGAAGGACAGGGTAAAATTAGTGATCAGAACATTCAACTACTCGTAATTAAGAGCTGCGAACTATTGGTATACATTTATGAAATGATTATAAATGCTGAAAACTTAGTTGAGGTTTAGGTTTTGACATTGAAATTAAATTCTACATGGTTCTTATTTGATACTGAAGGACGTGGCACATCTGTACACCAAAAGGATGGTCTATTATAGCTCTTGTATCATATATATATATATATATATATATATATATATATATATATATATAGCACTCAGTCACTCCAAACCAAACTCATACTCCTGAGTCCTGACCTCTCTTACAAAATGAGTAAAAACTTTTCCATGACAACGAGCAAAATAGTATGTTCCACACTATGGTGGAAAAAGACATAAAAAGGCAAGATATCTTGGGTAATCATTGAGGAGCTGTAAAATAAAATGCATAGATCAAATGAAATTCGAGGTTGATTGATTAAAACGAGTATAAAGATGAAGATTCCTTCTTCTGTGGTGCATCCATTCCTTAGTTAATGACAGATTTGGCTTGAAGGATTAAAGAAAGGTGCAGGACAGGGGCAAGTTTAGTGATTAATTAGAACATTCAATTACTCATAATTAGGAGCTGTGGACTATTTGCGATGCCGATCTTGACTGGAAATGAAGCCTTCATTATAAATGCATGATTAAAAACTTAGTTCCAGTTTGTCAGTGTTAGGTGGATGTCGATTTCTGGTGGGGTTTCTCTTAGCATCTTCGCTATAAAGTATCATGGAAAATTAAGAAATTGTGACTTTGATATTTTCCTTCTTCGTTGGTATGTCTATTCCATATTTAATGCATTGGTACGTTGCATCAGAATCTCAGTTATGATGAGTGGGTGTAGAAGAAGTCAACAAAAAAATTTCCAGTAGCAATGAAAAAATCAGATGAGATTAGTGGTACTAGGGTGTTTCAGTGAAGCCACTTTGACGATCAAGTCAGCATTTGTAATATGAAAGTTATGCAAGTAGAGTTTGTATGTAAAATATGTAGAGAATGAGAGACAAGGACAGGGAGAGAGGGCATCCTACAGGTTTATTTTTGTTCTGTAGGAATTCTTGGAGTGGGTTTAGTCCGTACCTTCAGCGCGTTGGGCCAAGTAGCCATAAAACCATAGAAAGAGAGCCTCTAGTTATGAAAAGCTCTAATATGTGGATTTTTTAAGAGAGCGCAAATTGCATACCATATAAGTTGCTCCCCATCTCAAAATAAATAAGGTTCACTCGGTCTGAGACAAAATAATTTTCTTATATGATATAATTTGAGCAGATCAGTTCTTGTTCGATGAATTGCCCGAATGGACTTTGACGATGCAACTCCTTAGATGTAACTCATATTTAATTGCCCGAATGGACTTTGAAGATGCAACTCATATTTAATTGCCCGAGCCATCTTGTTTGATGAGTTGCCTAGACGATCAGAGGCTTTAGAGAGTGACATGCAGTTTCTTCATGTGTGAATCAAACCAGCAAAGACGGATACTAGAGATTCCTAGCTGGATGACCAGCCAATGTGCTTTCTAGGATAGCTGAGGAGCTATCTAGGATGACTACTTCAGAGTTTTTTTTTTAGCATGGTTATCCATATCAGATAAAGTGTGCCTTTATAGTTGGACATGGTTGAACTAGCATTGATTTCAATAATAACGAGATTCTTGGATAACTATAAGAAAACACCAAAAATATTTAATTTTATTCATCCAAGTTTCTACTAAATTACAAATTACACAACCTTATTTATACTAGTATTAAGCTTAATCAAACAAGAAAAAAAATCTAAATTGAATAAGAAAAAATAACTAAAACTAAATAAGATTAAATAAAATTCCTAAATAAAAAAAAATAAGTAAATGCTCATGCATCAATTTTTTCTGGGATAGAAAAAATTCTTTCTTAAATTTAAATTATTCTTACCTTGATCTTGTAGATATCCAATCAAGACCTTTCAATCTATTTTCTTTATTCATCTTATGTGTATTACAATCTTAAATATGAGTTTCATCCCTTCATATTAAATTTTACATGGGAATATCAATATATTGGAACATTACTTCTCTTTCATGGTTTCTAGAATCATAAATTGAAAATCTCAACGTGCTTCATCAATATGCATTGCATCCTTATAATCCTTAAATAACTAAACTTTTATGATAATAGTAAAGTTGTAATTAAAAGTATCAACATTACCTAAATCAATAATTTTTTTTCATTGAATACATTCCATATTTTTTGTACACTCAATCTTTAGCCTGGTAATGAAAAAACCATTGAGGACATCATCATTTTCATTACTGTTATTGTTTATGTTATAATTAATGTCATAACTTAATTTTTTACTGTTTTTATTTTTATCTTATTTCATTTTATAAAATAAAAAAAATAATAATGAAAAAAATGAAAAAATGAATTGAAATGAATGAAGAATAAATTTAAATTTGGGTCAAGACAACATAAATTGAAAGTTTAGGGACTTACTTAAACTTTGAATTAGTTTAATTAACCAAATCAAGAGCTTAATTGAAGAAATGATAAATTTGGGGACTTGATTGAACTTGGAATTAGTTGAATTAATGAAATCAGGGGCTTAATTGAATAAATACCAAAGTTTGGAGCTGATTCAGGTTAAAATTGCATGAAATTAAATTATAAGGACCATGTTGTAAATGGTGCTAATTACAATTTACCCAGGGTCTTGATTACAAAATTTGATCTCTAAATTTAGATTTTTTAAATCTTTTATATTATTTTATTTTGAGATGTTTTTAAATATTTTCCGTATTCATTATAGATTCCGCAATAAAAACTGTCTTATTAGAACTAATAATCCAAGGAATAACTTTTTTCAACCTGGATGATAGAACTTTAGAAACAATTTTGTATAAAACATGCACAGACTAATTGGTTTATACTGTGAAAATCCGGTGGGTAGCTTGGGTTTCGGTAAAAGAGCAATATAAGAAGTGTTGACAGTACCCATTGGAAGCTTAGCATGCCTGAAGAATTCAATATTCACCATCTGAAAAATTTATTTTTCTAGATAGTTACATGAGAAAGTAAAAGTAAATCCATCTGGTCTTGAAACCTTTGACCCATCATAGTCCCAAACAGCTTGCTTTACTTCCTCTGTAGTTGCATCCTTCTCAAGCCAATTGGATTGCTCTATAGATAGTGTCTTAACCCATGGCTCCCATTGAAACCCTTGTTGTCTTGGGTTTAGAGAATAACATAGAAAAGAATGAAACAACAGCATTTTTAATTCCTTGCGGGGGTGATCCCATCGTGAGTTATCTTCGTAATATAATCACGAGATGTCCTCACTTTTGCAGCTAGATGGAAGAACTTTGTATTTCTGTCTCCTAATTTACACCAGCTCTGTCTTGATTTTTGCCTCCAAATAGCTTCAACATGTTTGCTTACATCCCATTGTTGTGTGTTTAAGGTATATAATTCAATCCTCTCAGTTTCTAATAGGTCACGTGTTAGGATTGTTGTTATTAATGTGCAGCAACTATCAATAAACTGCACTGTCCATTGACAATAAAGCATACCTATAATGGTGGGCTGTTGGTGGCAACTGGATATTGTCAAAAGAAGTTGTACCAACTATTAGTAAAGAGTGGCCACCATTTTTGACAAGTGCAGGAAGAGCTGCTATTGAAGCCTATAAATAGAGGAATTATTTGTAGCAAATTGTCAACATTTGCAAATTATCAACATTTTTCTCAACCACCCTCTCCACCATCAACCATAATATTTAAGCTTCCTGTAAATAGAGACAGAGACGAGAGAGTGAATATAGAGTGGAGTGTGTGTGCAAGTGTGCACAGAGAGAGGAAGTGTGTGAGAGTGAAAGAGTGCATAGAGAGTGCAGTGTGTGTGCAAGTGTGCACAGAGAGAGGAAGTGTGTGAGAGTGAAAGAGTGCAGATTTGAGAGAGTGAGTGAGTGTAAGAGTGAAACCCTGGGTTTTCTGGGATTGTACTGGGTTGAGTTGAGTGTTTGTATCATTCCTTCAATAATATATAATCTGCTGCCTCCAAGGACGTACCCGGTTTTGGGGAACCACATAAATCTGCTTGTTTGTGTTTTTATTTGTGTTTGCTTTCGGTTCAGTATGCACAACAAATTGGTATCAGAGCATTAGGGAAGCTTTCAGCTCTCTGTTCAAAGTTGTAGAATTTTTAAAGTTCTCGGATCTTGGTTTTGACCACCTGTGGAGATTCCTCTCGTCGATACGAGTTCGGCGATATAAAGATCATTGAAATCGAAGTTGAAACGAGCCCTGTAGAGCACGCCGAAGTTTCGCTGGAAATCTGCCGAAAAAACCAGAAAGTGCCGGAATTCTAGCTTGAGAAGACAGCCACGTCATCCGACACGTTGGCGCTGAGTTATCATCCACGTCATCAATAGAGGGGCCACATTGCCATGTCATCAGACACGTCATCTAACAGTGACAGAATATTCTCTTGACAGAATAAGCATATTCCGTTAACAGTAAGAGAATATTCCCATGACAGAATATTCTTTATCAGAGACAGAATATTCCTTCCTTGAGTCAACTCGATCATATTGGTTTTTTGGCCAACTCAGTGATTTTTTGACCCGTTTTAGGCCAAGTCAAGCTTGTTCCTAGCATTTTCAACCATTCTGGACGCAACCGTGGTGTCCATTTTGTGAAACAGCAAGCCAAAGTTACTGTTTTGGCTCTTTTGAGCATAAAAGTGCGTGTTTTAACAATTTTAGCACTCCATTTGTAATCCAAAGACGTCCTAATGGCTGATATTCTAGAAGAAAGATCAACGGGGAATGCTAGTATACCTCCACAATACATCCCGGTATCGAGTACCAAATTTGAGGTGGAGAAGTTTGATGGGAAAGGTAATTATGGCATGTGGAAATGTGAAGTCATGGATATGCTTGTCCAAATGAATTTGAATTTCACTCTAGAAGATAAACCAGAGGATTTGGATGATAAAAGCTAGGAAAGGATAAATCAGTTGGCCTGCAGTTCCATCCGACTTTGTCTTGTAAAGGATCAGAAGTATGCCTTTTCAGAACAAAACTCTGCAAAGGAATTATGGCAAGCACTGGAGGACAAGTTTATGAAGAAGAGTATAGAGAATCGTCTCTACTTGAAGAAAAGGATCTTCCGTTTTCAACACAAGAAAGGTACTTCCATGAATGAGCATCTGAATGATTTCAATAAAATGATAGCTGATTTGAAGAATTTAAATGTGGAAATCGATGATGAAGATAAAGCTCTGTTGTTATTGAATTCACTGCCTGACACATATGAACATCTCGTCACCACTTTACTGTATGGTAAAGAAAAGATTAAATTCATTGATGTGTCTAATGCTTTGGTGAACAATGAGTACCGGAAGAAGGACCAGATTGTTCACAAGGAGTCAACGTCAGAAGCATTGACAGTTAGAGGCAGAACAAACCTCAGAAGATTTCGAGGGTGAGGGAGATCTCGCTCAAAATCCAGAGGAGAATCATCAAATAGACGATATCTTGCAAAAGATGAGTGTGCCTTTTGTCACAAAAAAGGGCACTGGATGAAAGATTGTCCAATCAAGGGCAACAAAGAAAAAGATGAACCAACTATGAACGTTGCATGAGATGAAGATGAACGAGACTCTGCATTCATGGTCTCATCACTAGAAAACCATTCTGGTGAATGGATTCTTGATTCTGCATGTTCCTATCACATGTGCCCTAACAAGCACTTATTCTCGAGACTCGAGGAGTTCGATGGAGGAGTTGTGTTGATGGGTAATGATGATGTTTGTGAGATCAAATGGATTGGGACTATCCATCTGAAGATGTATAATGGGGTAGTCAAGACACTAACAGAGGTACGGTATGTACCTGACTTGAAGAAAAATCTCTTCTCACTTGGAGTCCTAGAATCCAATGGTTATAAGATTATCATGCATGGTGGAGTCCTGAGAGCAATCCGTGGTGCATTAGTTGTCTTAAGAGGCACGAGGATAGGAAACTTATATTTCCTGGATGGATCTACAGTTACTAGTACAACAGTTGTTTCCAAAAGCTTAGAAGATGATAAAGCAGATAATTCTAGACTTTGGCACATGCGTTTAGGGCATGCTGGTGAAAAGGCTTTGCAAGGATTAGTCAAGCAAGGTCTATTAAAAGGCATCAAGACTGGGAAGCATGGGTTCTATGAGCATTGTGTTTTTGAAAAATAGATAAGGGTCAAGTTTGGCACTGCGGTACATAACACAAAAAGAATTCTAGATTATGTTCACACTGATTCTCAGGCCCAGCTAGCCTAAACTTTTTTTTTTTTTTTTGAGCTGTATCTCATTCAACCTGTTCGGGCTGATCTGAACCTAACCAACATAGCCCGGTCACTGGTGTAATACAATGATCTGCTTGGCTGAGACACGCATGCGTGAACATACTGTGCACAGTGCAAAGTTAATTAAAATTACCTTTGCACGGTACCAGACTTATTTGAATTTTGCAAAGGGAAAGGAAGCTTACCTGTTTCAGGGGGTTGCTGAAGATGGAAGCTTGTTCTTTCTGGCTGATGTTACTCTCCCTTCTGCTTCTGTTAGTCTCCCCTCTTCATGGTTTTCTTTTGCTTTCTTTGTTCTTTATTTCCTGGTTTCTTTCTGTTCGTTCGCCTCTCTTTGCATTTCCAGGTCTCCCCTGTGCTGTTCGTCCCCTCGAGTTGTGTCCTCCTGTTCTGGTCTTTCTCTCTGGCCTTTATTCCCTTTCTTTTGTTTTCGTCTGTCCTCTGTTTACATCCTTGTTCTCTGGTTTTTTTCCTCCTCTGTTTGTGTTCTCTCTGTTTTTTGTGATTTTTCTCAGCTTCCGAAAAAAACCCCCTTGTTCGTTCTCTCCTCCTCTGGTTTTTTCGTTTTTTTCTCCCGTCTCTCCCCCGTCCAGTGCGGTCGTCACCCCCTTTTTTTGGTCTTTTCTCTGAATGTGCTCTCTTACACAATGCATATTTGGAGATGCATTGTGTAGGAGACGTGGTACACGATTGCAACCGGTTTGAGGCAGTTTCCTTTCTGCTGAATTAATCCATGAAGAAGGTGACGAATAGTAGAAACGAAACGGCGTCGTTTTCTCCAGAAATGGTTATTTCTAATTGGACCTCTGATATTCTGACATTTAGCACTGGTAGATCCAAAATCCTTGCTGCACAAATTTTTTTCCCATACATTACACTCTGAACTGATGCTATTGACGTCAATGGAGAAATTGTCTGATTTTGAACATCTACTCTCTTAAATCGGTTCAATTATATGTTAGCATAAACAGTTATCTTCATCAATGTGCTTTGTGTGCTGAGTTGCAATATGGAATGTCAAAGTGTTTAAAGTGCTAAAGTGCAGACTAAGTTTATCAAAACCAATGACCCTTCCGAACCTCAACATGATTTTTTTGATGCAAGATACGCTCCAGGCCATAATAGGCAGATCGGTGACAGTGACCCAGGCAAGTTCTGGAAACTTTTCTAGTCTGTCTATAGGACCTTCATAGGCAAGTCTGTCATGGAAAATGGAAGAAAACATTTGTCATTGTTATTATAAGAAAACTCGTCTTTGGGTTTCGGGCTCAGTTATATCCTTTACACTTCTTTTGTGAGTTCATTTTGATCAATCAAATCAATTCAGCTAGCTCATAATGTAAGATTAGATAACCGTGGCCAGGGGAAGAGTTCCTCCGAGCTACCACTTCTTTAGACCAATCCGTTTGTTTTATTTCCAGAAATTTTATTTTTCAATATAAACATTGTGATATTGTGTGTTTGTATCTGGCTTTGTATATCCTAATAAAAAGTTTTTAATTTATTGTAAAATAATTATTCAATTTAAAAATTTAAACTCTAACATCAATTTAAACAACCATTCAACCTAGCTAAAAATATCCCTTAAACTACATGTAAAAGCAGAAACAAACAAGAAAAATTATCTCTCGAATTAAATCAATTAATATCAAGATACTTCAAATTGTCAAAACCTTATGATATTATAGAAGTTAAATTATGTATTATTTTCACCCTTGTTAATTTTAAGCAAATATTCTTTTAATAAAATTAAGTGATAAAATAGTATTTTTTTTTCAAAAATAAATAATTAAGAATTTAAATTCAATATATAACGAGAAAATAAATACAGTATTTATTTTTTATTTAACTTTTTTGAGTTATTTAACTGAGTGTAAGAGATATTACTTTTGAAAATAATAAAGAAAATATAAATAAATATAGTAATAATAGATATCACAATATTTGAAATTAAAACATGATAAATATAATTAAATTATTAAATAATTTATTATTTATGAATAGTAGATAATTAAATTTTGTTTTGCCACCTGCTTGAGAGAAGAATCTGATTAGCAGGGACAAGTTTCTTAGGTAATGATGCTATGGTTGTGGTTGTCTTTTTCAGTCAACAAGAGTGCATATATATATATATATATATATGAATAGTTACGTGATATGTTGTCTAAAATTTCCTTTTGAATAGTTACAGAGAAGAAGGAATATTCAATTGCTTGTAGCTAGACAACTGTAGTTTGCCATTCTTGTCTTTGGGCTTCACCTATCAATGGTGACATCCGCTATGAAATCTCAAATTTGGAAATTTTGTCAATTATTTAAGAAAATAGAAAGCATTGGCTAGTTCTTTTAGGACAAGTTTTGTTTGATTGTGGAAATTAATGGGAGTGGTTTTTTATTAAATCGTCAAGATTTTTAGTTGTATTACTAATATGGCAATATTGAAAGAAGCTTATTATCATTACCAATTAAAAATAAATAAAATCAACAGCTTATTATAATTCATTTTCGTTTATTGGAAAACAAAAAAAAAAGGAGAAAATATGTTGATTTCTTCCATTGTTGCTCACGAAAACTAAAAATATGGGAAATATTTCATCTGGCGAATTTAAGTTCGAAATGGGAAAACTCTGTTTCTTGTTTCTGCATTTAATATACACAAGCAGCAGGCGAAGAAATAGAGGAAATGTAAGACTTTGGACTGAATCTCCAAGACAGATAATAACACCTCTTGAAAAGCGTGGGACTCTATTACCAGCTGAGCTACTGGCTCCTTGACAAGAAAGTATACTGTAAAAATTCAACCATTAACATTTCTGTGAACCAGTTCATCTTCCAATTCTATCGTGGAGAATAGCTTTGGAAATGGTGGCCAACGAGTTGAAAGCTCTGTAATAACTTGTCGCATTGTTGGCCGATAATGGGGATCGGTCTGCAAGCAAGCAAACGCTAGTTTTGCAACAAGTGCCACACCGTCCGCAAGCTCGTTTTCAGGAGGTGGCAGGCGCTGGTCTAAAACATCCTTCAAGAGTGTATTGTGACCGCTTGGTGATGATGAGGAGGTGGAAGCAGAAAACATCAGAGATGAGATGAAATCGCCAGGATGCTTTCCCATCAGTACTTCCAATGTTAATACTCCAAAGCTATACACATCACAATTTTCATCCACTTTCATTGTGTATGCCAACTCTGCAAAAGAGGCTGGTCATGCTATATTTTGCAAAAATAATTTACTGCACCTATTCTGTTTTCAAGTGATTTTGTAAACTAACCTCCTGTAGAAGGTGATATTGAAACTTAACTACATACCTGGAGCTGTGTACCCAAAGGTGCCAGCAAATGATGTCCAATTGGATGAGTCAGGCATTAAGAGCCTTGCTGTGCCGAAGTCAGAGACATGAGCCTCATATTCTGAATCCAAAAGAACATTGTTGCTGGAAATGTCTCTATGAATAATCGGAGGAGAGCAGTCATGGTGCATGTAGGATAAAGCATTGGCAACGCCTTTGATAAGATTTATCCTTTTATCCCAATCCATCTTTGTTGCTTGTTCCTCGTCGTTCAGTAACTTTCTTAAACTTCCCCTTTCCACAAATTCATATACCAAAAACGAGTGTTTGGCATGCGAGCAGAAACCATACAGCTTCACAATATTTCGATGCCGTATACCCATTAAGACATCAATCTCGCTTCTAAAAGCTTTCAAGCTGCTCATCTCAACTTCTGGTGTTTGGTGAAACTTCTTCACGGCAAGGACTTGTTCTGATGGAAGTACAGCTTTGTAAACAACTCCATACCCTCCTGTACCAATGCAATATTCGGAGTTGAATTCCTCAGTAGCCTCAATGATGTCCTCGTAGCGCAGTTCCCCACCAGTGCACCATCTCGCGGGAACATCTCTTTGAGGTGTTTCCATTAACCTTTTCTTTCTTCCGCTTTGGAAAAAGATAAGGAAACCTACAATCAGGCCCAACAAACTACCCAGCAGAGAAAATACAGTCAAAATGATAACTGTGGGGCCCTTCTTGTGCACAGTTTTGTTTTTCATGAGAGCAGAACAAGCCTCCAAACCAGTAGCATTGCCACAGAGGTTGGTGTTGTTGCGAATTGCTTCAAATGGTGCCTCGCGAAAGGCTTTGATGTCAGGAATGGGACCCTCTAACTTGTTAAAGGATACATCCACTTTAGTGAGGCCTTGCAGTCTACTAAAACTGGCTGGAATGAGACCAGACAGCATATTATGGGAGAGGTTTAATTCCTCTAGCCGCTGCAGCTGTCCAAGCTCCGGTGCTATACCTCCCATCAGGGAATTCCAACTGAGATCAAGACTTTGAAGAGACTGTAAAGACCCCATCTCAGCAGGAATAATCCCTGCGAAGCTATTCTTGCTCATATTCAAGAATATCAGTTTTGAGCACTTGCCAAGCTGTTTAAGAATTGTTGCGCTAAAATTGTTCGCGGCCAGGCCAAGCCTTTCCAGATCAGATAGCGATGCGACATCGAAAGGAATATCACCTGATAGTTTGTTATCGTTGAGTTCAAGTTCAATCAACTTTAAATTTCCCAATTCTTTTGGAATTCTCCCAACTAGTTGATTTGACGAGAGGTCAAGAGCTTGTATTTGAGTTGCCTTTCCAAGAGCTGCTGGTATTTCTCCAGAAATCTTGTTTCCAGAAATCTTGAAGGTTGTCAGATTGTTAAACTGCTCCCATTTCAATGAAAGTTCACCATGCAATTCATTATCACTCAAATCCATGTAGTACACATGAGGATGTGTGCCAAAAGCTTCAGAAATGTTTCCACTAAGTTGGTTTCTCTCAAGTCTGAGTCTCAACAAGCTGCTGCAATTTCTCAAGCTTTTTGGGATAGGTCCCGTGAAATAATTGTCCAACGCCGCAAAATGTGAAAGTAATCCACCAAGGCACACATCTCGTGGTAGATTTCCAGACAATCTATTAGAATATATATGTAACCAATACAAATGTGTAAGGTTGTTCATTTCTGGAGGAATAGGACCAAAAAGACTGTTTTTCGCAAGGTGAAGTTCAGATAAGCTTCTTAAATTGCCTAGAGATGCTGGTATTGTACCAGTTAGATTATTAGATGACAAATTTAAAGTAGTCAGGTTTCCTAAGTTTCCTAAAGATGCTGGTATTGCACCAGTTAGATTATTAGATGACAAAAGTAAACTGGTGAGAGATCTCATGTTTCCTATGGAAGCAGGGATTGGACCTTCAAAATTATTTCCGGACAAGTGAAGGGCAGATAGATTTTCAAGCATTCCTACTTCCCTAGGTATGAAACCAGAGAGTTCGTTGCCATGAAGGTAAAGATACGACAAGTTGCTTAAGTTTCCTATGGACGTAGGAAGACCACCACTAAGGTTGTTTTTTGACAAATCAAGCAAATCAAGAGATACCAATTTTCCAACTTCTGGTGGTATGTTGCCAGAAATGCTATTTGAAGACAAATCAAGTTTGATAAGGTTACCTATACGTGAAGGAATGGACCCATAGAGCGAGTTGTTGCGAAGGATAAGCACAGTCAAGTTAGGAAAGGAAGGGAATCTGAGACTATTTAGGGTACCTCTCAAACTAGAATTAGGAAGACTTATGTTGGTGACGCTACCAGACTTGTCGCAACTGATTCCGACCCAGTTGCAAGGGCTGTCTCCAGCCCAAGAAGACAGGAGAGACTGGCTTCGGTTGTCAAGACTGACTTTCCATTCTAGAAGAGCTTCTGCTTCCTTCCTTCCATTTGCTACTTCAGCTCCAGTAGCCGAGTAAGCAAAAGAAGTAAAGAAGGAAGCATAAGCAAGTAAGGAACAAAACAACGAAGGTATGGATAGGAGCAAGATATGGGAAGCCATGGCCTTGGCGGTTTACTTTCTTAAGGAGGATGTATAAAATGATTAGCCCTGCATACGTGTATATCTATGGGAGCCATAAGATGAAATACCGGCCCTTTGTGCAGGAATTCATTTGTCTTGGTCATGATCGAAAATTTCTGAAGAAGATAGACAGTTGCGTCTTAATTGGATGTCTTCGGGTTTCCCGTGAAATTTCGAGTGTGGAACAACATTGGAATGACATATTGAAATTTCGAGTGTGGTTTATGTTTTCGTTATTTCCTTGTTCCTTTCATTGGTCTCTTACCAATCAAATTGAATCCGCTTTGAAAAGTTTCCGCTAGTAGAAAGAATATTGGAATGACATTTACATGGTTAGCCTTCAGACGATAGCCATATTTCGAAGACAGTAAACTTGATCATAGACAAGGAAAGTAGTTCTTAAGAAAATAAATATTTTTCTTTATTTTTTATTCTATTTAAGAATTTATTTATTTGTTGTTGTTATTATTAGACTTTTCTAGTTTTCATATTTGATTTGTTTATATATTCAATATTATTAGACTTTTTAATTTTTATTAGTTTTGTTTTTTTATTCTGTATTATTAAATTTTTATATTTTTTATAGTAATAACCTTTTAATAAAAACAAAACTTTGATAAATAAAATTTAAACATTTTATGTCTCTCCACATAGTTATGATGTTTTTATTTTTTAAGGTTTTGACTAATAACAAATATAGTTATTTTTCATTTAAAAAATTAGTTATTTTATTTATTATTATTAGGCTTTTCTACTTTCATGTCTCAAAAAAATACTTTTTCTATTTTCTATTCAATATTATTAAAATTTTTAAATTTTTAATTTTTAATTTTTATTCGATATTATTAAAGTTTTCTAATTTTTCTTTTATATATATAAAGATTTTTAATAATCTTGTAATTAAAAAATACGTTGATAAAAAAAATTAAACATTTTATATGTCTCCCCTATATCAAATGGAGGGATAGAACTCACACAAATGCATCTAATAAACAAGGCATTTATTATAAAACTAGGGTGGGCAGTGGCGAGCCACACAGGGACAAAAGAAGACAATTGCTCCCTTAATTTTATTAAGTTTTTATTTAATTTTTGTTATTAAATATATCCGGACAAAGGGTACTTAGAGGAAAGTATATCCGGACAAAGGATTGCATTCCTTAAGTGCAAGATAAAGGTAAAGATCCTTCTTCTGGAAAGTGATGAGCCAATTTTATTAAGTTTTTATTTAATTTTTGTTTGGTTTTTTAAAACATATAGATTTGACGCACATGCTAGACCTAAGGTATTTAAACTTGTTATTTTATCAAGTCCAAGTCGCTTAGGCTTAACAGTGCGCCAAGCCCAAGATAGTGTGAGTCTAGAACGCATGTCAAACCTAAGATGCTGGGACTTGGAAATACACCAAGCCCAAGATAGAGTGGGTCTGGCACGCCTGTCAGATCCAAGATAGAGTGGGTCTGGCAGGCTTACCACACCCAAGACGCTTGGACTTGGCAATCAATCAAGTTCAATACAGATTCAAGGTGCTTGGACTTGGTAATGTGTCAAGCCCAAGATAGCGTGGGTATGGCATGCATTGCACACCCAAGACACTTGGACTTGACAGAGCGCCAAGCTTAAAGTAATGTGTGTCTAGCACATATGGCAGACTCGAGATGCTTGGACTTGGCAGTGCATCAAGCCCAAGGTAGCGTCGGTCTGGCACGCATGCTAAATCCAAGGAACTTAGACTTTGTAACAAGCCAAGCCTAAAGCATTTGGACTTGGTAGTGTGCCAAGCCCAAGCTAGTATGGGTATGGCACTCATGCCAGACCCAAGACGCTTGGACTTGGCACTCATCCAAGTCCAAAACGCTTGGTCTTGGCAGTATGTCAAGCCCAAGATAATACCGGTCTAACACGCATGTCAGACTCAAGCACAACTTGGCAGACAACCAAGTCTAAGATAATGGTCATCCTCCCTTGGGATGTCCAGAGGAATGACCGACCTTCCTTGAGTGTAACCTCATGGAAGAACTTAGTCTTTGTAGGCTTAGCTACACTTGATGTCTTAAAATTTAATTTTTTAATATCCTTTTAAGTGTATAAAAGTCTCTTAAGGACCTACCATATTCTTATCAGGTAATGGATATTTATCTCATATTAAAAGTTATTCGGGTAATTACACTGCATGCCCTTCTTTTTACACAAGAAAAAGATTTATGAGTTATAAATATACCATGAAAGTTGTTGTCACCTATTTTTAGTGATCCCTACACAAAAAAATAGAGAGAAAATACAAAAAAAATCAAAAATTTTTTTTTTAAAAATGGCTAAAGATTGGTTGAGGAGGTTCAAAAATACAAAGATTGAAATTTGACAATATATTTTCGACTAATGAAAGCCTTGTTGACAAAGAAATTCAATTTGAGGAAAATAAATTCAAAATTGGATGTTTAAGGAGATTTTGTTAAAGGTCTAATTGAATTTATGGAGGGTTTAATTGCAATAAAATTTAAATTTAATTAAGTCCATAAACATTTGATTTTGAACTTTTCTTCCTCAAATTGAATTTTTTTTGTCAACAAGGCTCTCATCAATCAAAAATATACTGTGAAATTTCAATCTTTGTATTTTTTAGCATTCTCCAATTTTGGTCATTTTCTAGACACTTTGGAATTCTCTTCTCATTGTTTTTTTTTTCTTCTGAATATATTTTTTGATTTTTTTTTTTTTGTATTTGTTTTTTGAGGACCCAAAAATAAACAACAAAAAAATTAGTGATTTGATGTATATCCTCTAACTAAGCTAAGAAAGAACTTTATTATCCTATTATTTGAATTAGTGGAAGAGTTTGAGTGGACTACCTTCTCGTAGTTTTCCCTGTATTGGGGTTTTTCACTTAAAAATTCTTTGTGCTGCGTGTTTATTTAGTTTTTGTCTTTTATTTTTGTTGATTGACTGACCCTTATTTTTAATTGCACAAAAAGATAAAAGAATTGAGACTTGCGGATTGTGAATTCGGATATATTGGTGTATTTTTCCAACATAGAATCGTGTCTGCAACGGAAGTGATGAAGATAAAATCACTTGGGGATATAGCTGCATTTATAGAACGGTAGTATCAAGTTGGAAAGGAAATTGAATTGATCTTTCCATTCCATTTTGGACAATAATTTCCTACTACTTTAGCTGTAAGAAATCTTCTACCACTTGCCCCAAGTGGTGGCACTGTCTTAAGCTCTTGTTACAATAATTTCCTTTTCAAAGGTAAATAGACTGTTGAATATCCCATCTCTATAAGAGCTCTTTTGTAAGTAAAAAAGAATGTTGAATACTTAACAGTTACAGTGACTTTTTCTTCGATATTTTGCCATTGTTGACGAGAGTTGACGTTTTGGTCTACTTGGCTTGGAATTCAAGCACAGAGACATTTTCTTTGATGTTTCAGATTTGGAATTTGCATTCTTCCATTATTGTGATTTATATTTCTAAATGGTATACCACAAAAGTAAGGTTGTGTTGGCAAAAGAAAAGACAGAAACAGCTCTTAAAGAAAAAGCAAATCAAGTAATTCATAAGTGATACTAGGTAGATGAAGTCAAGATAAGGTTCTGTTGGCAAAAGAAAAAGGCAAAGCAAAGCAGAATAATCCAACAAACTTACAGCTCAGAGAGTGATTTGTGACTATTAGTCTGGCTGCCATTCTACAGCCATGGGTGAAACAATCAGGGAGAAACAATCAGGGAGAAAATAGACTAGTCTGGCAATTTTCTTAGAATCTCTGACAATTATGTTTCCGGAACAGTTTGTAGGATATGAACCTAACCCCACAAATTGAAGTGACTGTCAAATAACATTCATATGCTCAAAATAAAAAAAATAAAAATATGAGAGACGTCAATGTATTGGCCAATGACTTGCTGCTGAACATCATATGATAATTATTCTGCAAAATTAATATGTTTCATATATATTCAGCTTTGCGTAAGGATCAGTGAGTAAAGATGCAATACTTTTCATCGATTTTCCTTTGGGTGTATATTCATTTCCATCTTGTATAGGAGATCTCCAACTGATAAATTGGCGTGTAGGTATTTTCAACACTCAACTTGTCAAGGACTTGTTGAAGATTTTACTTGAGGTTTTTCTGTTAGTATATCTGCTAAACAGTCTTCAAATATTACTGAAGGGAGTGAATCATCACATCTTTCAATTCTGCCATGGAAAATGGCTTTGACAATGGAAGCCAATGAATTATGAAGCCATTATGTTAAATAATATTCGTCACCAATATATCTTAATAGATTTACTGGACATCTACCTCCAGAGTCGTGTCACAAGAAGTGATGAAGATAAATTCAACATAGCTAAAAAAGCTGTATTTTTTTAGAAATAAAATATACCAAATGGTAAATTTAAGGTTTGTCCTAATTTCGAATTTGACACCTCTGCTTATTAGAACCACAAACTTTTGGTCCCTACCATATCTCAAACGAATCTAATCCTTTTTTTTTTCTTCAGAAAATGATGGCATAGAAATTGATGCAGCAAGTGACAATTATTAAATATCTTACCATTGCTATATATTTTGCTAGGGTACCACTTCAGCTGTAAGCTCAGGCGTACTTGTAATTAGGGTTACCTGGATTATGACATCAAGTGAAAATAGTGGGGCACTGTAGTGGCCATGGATCTGATTCACCTAATAAAATTCTATCTGCATGTGTATCATAAAAGGCACAAGTCGAGGAATGCTGATTCTACAGGCTGAGCAACCAAATTCACAACATCTTGCTCTCGCAAAGGGCATTAATTTATATGATTAGGTGCAGCGCGACGAGGAACATAAGAACAAAGAATTATGACATTTACAGGATGCAAAACTTGTCTGATTGACGAGGAGCTGATAATTTATCAACACTCCTGACCCTGCCATTTTCACCGTTTTCTACTTGTACATTAAAGGCCCGGATCTTGAGACTGCAAACCGTGGTAGTGGACTACGACCTGTGCTCCCAGAAGTTGAGCCTTCGACAAGTTTAACTTTTCTGCTTGAACTATAATCCAAAGGCCCAGAGCGGCGAACATTTCTATGTTTATTATCCGTGCTGCGAAGGCTTCCACTATCCATATCGTAAAAATGGTTCACTGCAGGAGATGTGTGAGACAGTGATACAGCAGGTGAATGGCGGGGTGAGACACTTAGTAGTGCCAGAGGCATGGATGGAGAATTTGAGTAGTACTGGCTATAAATTGAACGGAGAATTGCGTACGGAACATAGGCTTCGAGGGAGCTTCTTGGAAGATACGGTGAGATCTCGCAAAGTTGGTCCAAGAAAATCAGCTTTGCTACAAGATTAGATCTGCACAGAAAGGGGAGACGAGATTGAGATACATGAAATGATGAGAAAGGAAACAAAGGTCATAAAGATAATCAAATAGACTATTCAGATCAACATTCCTTTCTCAGTATTTGAGCTGAAAAAATTATTGATGGAGCCACCCTAGAGATTTAACTCGAGTTTTTAAGGAATGATGCTTGTGGTTTAAAATAATTACCATGAGATTTTATGCAAACAAAAATCGATGAAAATATTGCGTGTCTGTGTATTTATGTGAGGGGCATGACAGGCATTGCACGTTTACCTATTGGCTTCACTCCAAGAATCTAGCACAATACCAGTTGCAAATTTGACAAAAAGCTGCATTGCAGACTTTATACTTGCTTCAGCAGACAAACGGCTATGTATTTCAGGATCCAAAGCCTCATCAAGATGGCCATTAGAGAGAGACTGTTGTCTCTGCTGATGTTCGCGTTCCAATCTCACTAACTCACTACCAGCAATCACAGCACTCATGCACCTGCAAAGAATATTCAATTGTAAGGAAAAAAAAAATTAATAATGGATAATAGAAACCATTTCATTTACTAGTAGTACAAAAATGGCAAATGCATGACCCTACTAAATTAACTGTGAATAAAGTTGTCCGGCGGGTGAGACAGAGAAGGCAAGAAGAGTTAAATACTTCCTCGTAAGACCTCATAACAGAATATACCATGATTAGTAGCAAATGCAGTAGACCTCGGTTCAGTTCAGAATTTAAATATGATAGTTAAATGGGAGATGGCCAGTCACCCAATCAAAAATAATTTGGATAGAAATGCCAGTTATGGGTAACTGACTTCAGATCAATAACTCGTATGCAATACATGTTCGAAGAAGCATTGAACTTCTTGTGTTCAGGAGTATATCCAGACCCGTCAATTCAACAATATGGCGGGACAAGAAAAACCAACCTTGCCAGACAATGGATATTGTTGTTGAAGCCCCCTGTATCAACATTGAAGCCAGTAGTATTCCATATATTTGATGTCATGAAGGTGGCAAATAAATAAGGCAACAATGTCCAAGAACCATCATTTGCACCCCCAACATCCTCTAGAATTGATCTGATCCATTCTGAATCATGATCTCCAACTATATTAAGACTGTTTGCCACCCCTCTTATTCTTCTGATTTCCTTCTTTTCAGATATTTCTTCGGGTATATGCTTAACCACTCCAGAAAGTAGTGCATATATCAAGGGTGCACCCTCATCAAGCACGACCCCAGCTGCTTCTGCAAGAAGCTGATCAAAAGCAAGTGCTTGTCCTCCCTCAATGCAAAATCCAATTACTGTGTCTAAGTCCACAATCTGCCTGGAACATGCCTCTCTTTCTATTCTGTCACCAGAATGCATGCTGCCAGCAACTGCCTCTAACACTTCATGGTTTGACCGTAATGATGTGTCAATGCAATTCAAGAGTGCTGCTGTGTGCTCTCTCATCATTCTGTCTAGCCTGTCAACGCCATAGCCACCAAATACACGAACAAAGGCCTGCAATTCTCTGAGATCGGTGACCAACTCTGCAAAATATCCACCAACAGGCCTCGTGCTTTTAAAGCATTTGTGGATTGGTGTAAAAAGGATTCCAGCACCTGATACATCCTTGACAATGTTTTCTATGTACCAGTTGCAGACAACTTCAGTGGCCGACCCAGTAAGCTGCTCTGCTGGTTTTTCAAACAAGTGAAGAGAAGACACAGGTCCTGAGAAGGCCTCAATTAGTAGAACTTCTTGAATACCATGAGTAAGGTCCATGCTGATATGTTGCTCTGCTAGATAGACAATGTTCAAGTGCCTGTGAATCAAGGACTCTAGGACAGAAGGCCGTTGAAGATCATTGTCAGCTTTTAATACTGCAAGCAATCTCCTCCTGAAGTTGCCAAGTATTCCCTCTCTCATGTACTGCACAGAAGACTACAATGTCATACCAGAATCCCAACATTTTGATATTGTTTGAGTTGACACACTGACCATGCTATTGCACAGCATATGGATTAAAAAGAAGTAAATCACACCCCTTCTTGTTCAGCGAAAAAAGCACTACATTTCTTGATAGTTTTATATGGCTTGATGCATCCCTTCCTAATTAAGATTTTTTTACACATAAAAATTAAATAAAAATGAAGAAAATAACAAAAATAATTAAAATTAACTAAAATTACTGAAAAGACATATTTTTAGGATTTTCCTAATTTTGAAACATGTACAAAAATGGGGGTAAGAAATTGAGTTACAACAAGATCATTATTATTTATCAGGTTTATCTATACCAATTAAGGATATCCTATTAGACTTTAAATTCTTTATAGTATAAATACTCTTTCGTAGAAACTTTTTGAGGTTAGACTATTTTAATAAAGACATTGGCATTCTTGCTATCTTTAAGAAGAGACTATAGGGGATGTTTAAGAGGTGATAGTGGTTGCTTTTCAAAGTACTTTTTACTTGAAATACATTAAAATAATATTTTTTTTATTTTAAAAAAATTATTTTTGACATCAGCATATCAAAACGATCCAGAAACATGAAAAAAATAAATTTTAAGCAAAAATAAATTTCAAATTTTTCCCAACCTCTGTTTGGAACGCAATACCAAATGGGGCTACAAGGAGTTAAGAAGACAAATAGCAAACTCATAGTACTTTAGTCAACTATAAGACACCTATATCAGAGTCTGCTATCATATACCCAACCAAAGAAGTTAAACACAAACTCAGCTTGCCTCACCTCCCTCAGAACAAAGACATGGTTTAGAACACATATAGGCTCCATATCATTCAGAACTGAAAACAAGTTGGTCAACCTTTGCATCGCAGCTTCCAACCTGCCATCAACACAAACTCAAGAATCAAGACATGTTGTATCATTGCAGATTATCCATGAAAAGCAGCACAAGTTAAATTCCATACATTTTTATAGCACTATTATTTTCAGGGTAGCTCTCATGGCCAGGCAAAGGAAAGCCAACTGCTCCCCCTCCCTTGGTAGATTTTGATGTAGGAATTGAAACTCTGGATGTGTCATTCAAATAAAAAGCAGCCTGCTCTGGAAGAAGCTGAAATTTCCAAAACATTAGCTTTCTAATATTGCTACTCAAGCATTTCCTTATCTGCTACAGTATATCACACAGTTCAAAGTAAAAACCTGAGCCTCTAAGGCACCAAATCCTCCTTCAGAATCAAGAATATTGATTAATCCCTCCAATCCTCCAATGATAGATTCAATAAGAGACTCAACATATAGGACTGCATCCCGCCCAATTTTCGTTACCTATTTACAGAAAAGTACAAAGTAAATTTCATGACATTTCCATTACATGATATGCACGATGGAAGGCACAGTTGGGGGTGGGGGGTTAAGCAGTTGTTGGAGTCATCCTCTTTGCAAACTGTTCAACCATGCCCTTAACGAGTATGGATCAACGCAATGTGCAGCAGATTAAATAAAATAAGATCCAAGTCTTCCCATTTCAATTTCTCTTAGCAAAAAATCATCAATTATAGCCCCTCTCCCCAACTGAAATAGCAAGTTGATGGATCACCTCTTCTGGAACAATTGGAGAAGCACACTCTGGAAAGCTACTAGCAACACCAAGCCATGCACAGCAATGCTGAGGACGTCCTTCTGGTCCAAACATGGTGTTCCGAAAGACCTACCATGGAAAAAGATGCATGGTTAGTTATAACAAGGAGCCCGTAAGGAAAAGAGTAACCCCAAGCAAAATAATTGTGGAAACGAAAAGCAACAGAGCTGCTGCCTAGAAAGTCCAACAATACCCAATTGAGTATTTTGAGGAGCCCAGCCTTCATGACTTGAAATTATAAACTAAATAAGCCAGGAACTCACTACTGTAAGGTGCTGATGGTAAAAATACAGCTTTTTTAGAGTTCCATGCTTTGATAATTGCGACTCTAATTCATCAACGCATCTGCAATTGAAAGAGATTCCTGTCTGTAGATTTCAACAACATTCAATTTGAACAAAATAATTTGGATTTTCCATGTGAACAAGGTAACCTCCTGAATACAGTACAGCAGATAATGAAATTGAGATGCTGTTTGGAGAAAAGAGGGAACCTATGCCCATAGGCTTCATTTTTTACTCAGATCATGAAACAGTCATCTAACATACTATTGGTCTAGCACATGGTTCAAAGTCTCAAAAGAAAACCAGACAGCATTAATAAGTGGTATAACGTGCCTAACTCCCATACCATGGTAGAGCATTTGCCATTTAGCTCAAAGTTTAAGCTACTCGGTACAAGGCAACTTCAAATGTTGTGGTATGAATTTCTAGTGAGACTAATTGTTGTTTAAGTTTTTTGAAACATTGCTCAAGGGCACAACAGTAATTGTCCATATTACATTAAATTTTTTCCAAGTAATTTCAATAAAATAAAAAAGCTTTTCATCTTGACTTTCTGAGCAGTGGTTTGATTCTGAGTGAGATCAATTCACCAACAAATAATTCAGTCAGTTTTTAACTTTTATACAGATATAATGTTGATAATTATAGTTTATATATGGTGTTAGATAATTGTATCACTCAAATCATAGTGTCAATCTCAAACTAGAGGGGTTAGACTATGTGGATCGGCTTCGTGAAGTCAGTCCAGTAAGGGGCTAACTTTTCAGCAACCTAGCAGTAGCACTAGTTATAAGGCGAACAAGAGTCGGGGAATACCTGGACCAATTGTATGCAGCATTTCCTTCTGACAGTAAGCCTTCCTTTCCAGTAGAGACAGTAGCTTTCTCCAAGTGTCTTATGTTTATAGATGACCTAGCCGATGTGACAATCATCAATATTGACAACCAATCCTTGCGAAACTCCTGCTTAGAAAAGACATACCATGATATTGTTATTGGTGCTCTTATGAAGAAGCCAATTCTGGAAAACAAAAGTAAAAAAAATGGCAACAACAAAAAAAATTGTTAAAGGAATTAACAGAACCCATGATAAGAAGGAAACATACGTCAAAGCCAAGCATAAATGCAAGAGTAATGATTTGTAAAATGAATATGTAACGAATAGAAACATAAAATAAACAACCATAAAGTTTACTAAATTACCACTACTGCCATTGTGTCCATTCTTTATATATTTGTTAAAAGTTTTTCCTTAAACATAGCATTACTCTGAATGCAATACCGCTGACTTCACCATGGTTTCTTTCAAGTCAAAGTTAAGAGGACCAACAGAGATTATCATTTTGTTGGTTTCCTTCAAACAATACCTTCTTTCAACTATCCCAATCATATGTCTTTTAAATACAAATGAGAAATCCTTGTGTGATGGAGGTGTCTAATTCTTGACATTATAGCGATAAGCACTTGAAAAATCACAAGTGCATAAAATCTTATCATACCCAGTGATACTTCAAAGCAGTGTCAATTCAAATTCAGAAAACTTCACCATAACAAAATGAACTTGATTTACACAGATTTCTTACAGATAAATCACACATGATGGCGGAAATATTTTCACCCTGCAGTTTTGGTATGCTTTCCAAATGCTGAACAATATGTTGGAAAAGCCCTTTTAAACTAGCATCAAGATCAAGAGCCACCATTCCTGGAGTTCCCAGCAAAAACCGGATTCTACCAGCACATGAAGACAGGTATGATAATGCATAGCCTCGGATAGCTGCATTAAATATGAGTGTTTAAAGACTTGTTTGTCCATACTTGAGACCTGTGGAGTAAGATAACTGCATGCCATATAACTAGTTGCTCCACACTGAGGTATACAGGCATTTCAGGTAATATGAATGATCACAATGCCTCATGTTTGAATAAGAACCTGTTTTCATAAAATTGACCCTTGCCTAGCACTACAATAACTGTTCAGCATTTCATGATTTCTCACATTGGAACTACAAACTGAGTGACTTCTCTGCTAATTTATATAATAGCCACCAAAAAACAATCTGTATGATAAATGCAGATGGATTAACAACAATAAGAAAACATAAGACAACAACACCAGGCTCTAAAGTCATGATAGAACCTCTGAAAACCTAACCTTTCAGTTTTAAAAGGTTAAAAGGTCCATCTGCTATTTTAAATAATTATCAAACTTCACACTCATTCAATTTCAAACATTTTTTTCGCATTCTAGACATTTTTACCATCTTAGTCACAACAAAGTAGCTTGTAAGATCATTTATATCACTCTGGGGTTGGGGTGGTTTGCTTCTTTACTCCACTAATGAGAAAGAATCAAAACACTAACCAGTTTTAAGTGCAATATCAACATAAATTGTACGATTTGTGAGGGGAAAAAATTTACATCAAACCCTAACCTGCAATGTACTTGCGCACAAGACAGCATAGATGATCCATTCCATCTAGTAAAAGCCAATAGTTGGATCATTTGGATCCTGCCACCAAAAAATAACACCAAATTAAGTTAAAAACCAGAGTCAACTTTTTACAGAATTATAGTGACAACATCGGATTTAAGCAAAGAACTTGACGTACTATGTCAACAGGTATTGCTCGAGCAGCTTTAGATTTTGATGATGCAATTCCTACATGTTGGAAATACCAGATAACCTCAGACTGTGCCAATGCCAGGGCAGAGAATACCATCTGTAAGAAACACCATAACATTAGAGAATGATTGTTCCGGGAATAATTTGCAGGTAAATAAGCAAACTTGGTACCATGGCAGGTAAAATAGATTCAAAGAGAAGTCAAATTGCTCCCCCACCCCCACCCCCACCCCTACCCCACTTCATTGTTTTCTTTTCCCATCAGCCCAGAAATCAAATTTCAATTAACATCAATTAGCTATTTAAAATACTGCATACATATTGAGACTGAACAAAAGGATTCCTAACATAGCCAGAGTTGGTCAACCATATGCTTAAATTTAGAGCTTTGAAAAGAAGCAGAATGATGGGATGACAAAAGGAGAGGTACCATCACTTCAAATTTACCTGAATGTTTGGAGCCAATAAACTTGGCTGGTCAGTAAAAAACAGTACCATTCTTCCTATTTCTTGTTTTAATAATACTCTCCTCTCATGGTGAATGGCATCACAAGATAGAAGAGATTGCTCGTGCACTTCGCTGCAACATTCACAATATATCCAAATCACATTAGATGCTGAAACATTGGGTATACTGATTTTTATTTTTGTTTTTATTAGAATAATAGAACCACGAGAAATTAAAGCTAACTATCAAATATTAGTGGATTATTAGAAGAAATTTTAACATTGACATAAGCAAACAAGAGACCGTGCACTTTTTGTCATTGTCCATGCACCAAGCAAAATCCCAGCATCTGAACATGTGGTATCATTAACATAAATGACAAGATTTCCAAGTACAAAGTTGATCATTTTTCACCACATTGTCAGGATTCTTCAACATTTCTATTTTGCTAGAATCACAGCTCAATCATTTTTATAACCAGGCCAATAATGGCTGTTACACGCCACTTGCTTTCTGATGATAGAACTGTGGCTGAAACATTTTCCCTCCTTTCTGTATATCTACAAACTTTGGTAGCTACTTCAGAATGTGACAAGTTGACATCCCTAGATTAATCCTTGACAATTTCACCAGTAAAGTACATAAAATATTGAGCATATTGATTATTTTTAAGGTTAATGTAGTAACTACAAGAACCAGATAAGTCTAAAGAAAAAAACCAGAGGGCAGTGATGGTTTCATTCCTTCCATCAAGAATCAAAACTAAGTTTTACCTTATCATTTTCTCAACGTGCTTTGCCACACTGTACTCGAGATCTGCTTCTTTTTGCTTAGTACGCCCAGACTTGGCCATCTTCTTCGATTCTAATATCCGAGGCAAAACATACAGCTGATAATCCTCATGCAAAAGTGCATACTGCATGTTCAAGATTTCAACAAAAAATCAGCCATTGTATACAGAGAGCATGGTCTGGACACTTGACAGTGCTACTAACCTCATCCCGGAATACAGTAAGTATCAAATTTTCCTTCAGTACGACCTGAGAACCATTTTGAAAATTTTAAAAAACAGGAAATCATAGTGAAAAAGAAGTATCAGTGAACAAATGTATAAAGCATCCAGATAATTCTTGCTAAACCCTCACAGTAGCTAAAGAGAGAGAATTTTTGTTTTTGAATGTGCCAGAGAAAAGATACCAGAAATAGAGAGAAGCATTTGGTCCAAAAAAACACTGCTCATGTTATCAGCCAAGTAAATAAATAATACCAGAAATCTGATAAGGAAATGATAAAGGTGCAGTGAAATCAGCAAACTGAATCAAAGAGAATTTAAAACAATACAACTTTCCATCAGTTGCTCCAAACCCCATGAGGTAAGCTTTGCCACATAAACCAAACCAGAAAGGCACTCTATATTAATATTTACCAACTATGTAGAATGAATTCAGTATTGACTCTTTTCTCCAACAATCCTCACTAGATGAGAGCTAGATTTCACAAGTTTTGAAAGCGCAAGGATTCGGTTAATCCATAATTGACTTTCATATGCTTTGATACAAAGTCATCAGAAACTGTTTTACTTCTGAACCAGGTTCTCATGTCATAAATAAGGGAGAAAGCCACTATCCACACAAAAAGTGGAATTTTAAGAGAGATTGATCTCATTCACGAGATGGTAATATTGATACACATATGAGTTATAATATGTGGTCACCTGCACTTGAGAAATATGGGCTTGGAAGAAGTTGGGCTGGTTTCATACATGCTAGTCAGAAACCAACAATGCTAATAATGACATTTAATTCAGCCTGGCTTTTCATGACAGTAAAATCCAACATTAGTATGTTCTTCGGAACTGTAGAATTTCATGAGCAACATTTTGTAAGATGTAGTTTAACTTATTTAATTGAAAGTGTCATTCACATGGTATGTATTCAATTGAGTATCTAATTTCAACAACAAGCTTCTTCCTTGCAGCGCGTATCTGATTTTTAATGAAAACCCTATTGAATAACATGAATGAATGATGTGAGGCATACCAGAGCGACATCAATGCTAGTGACACGAAGCAGCTCATCTGGACAAACAAGATATCCAAGTAGAACCCATTCCTTATAAGAAGTAACATTTGCTAGATCTTGGGCTCTCTGAAATGTGAAAATGACGCAACAACGAAGTTTAGCAGTAACTATGTCTTTCAGAACTTAAAAGTCAATTTAACCCAAATATCAAGATCTTTCAAAACAGCATGTACCACAGGGTGAGCAGAATTCGTCAGTATATCTGGATACCGAGGGTGATATGGACTTAGGAATCCCTCATTTCTAAGCTTCCTTGTATCTGTAGATAGGAAAATAACAGGGCCCACAGCCTCTAAAACCTGGAGATAAATATTGAAACTTCAGTTTGACATTATTTAAGCAATCCAACTAAAAACAAACGTAAGTATGATTTTGGAATTTGTTAATATTCAAACTCTTTTGTGATATATGTAAAAAGGACTTCTTGCTGTAGCTTCATTTAATGATCATTTTACAACAGCATAACCGTTATAAACACACTTCCAAGTGAGCACCACACTAACCAAATTCTGAGGAAAAGAAAAAACTCTTCTCATTTTTCATAAGATATCATCCAACAAACTTCCTTTCCTTCGGATGGGAGCTTGACAAATATGACCATTAAAGATGTCTTAAATTCAATTATTCAATTTCCTCTTCTTTTTTTTTATTCAAAGACAGAATTTGTGGAAGTATTATTGATAGGAGAAGAAAAGAACACGGAGGAGAAGATCCCCTCGCCATACTAATACTAGAAAGCTACATGATACATTTTTTAAGTTTACGGTCCAACCCCCTGCTATTACAGAAGAATCATCACACTATGAAGATTTAGAGAGAAAAATGAGCAATGAAGGCTAGATACCAATGTCTTATAACATAAAATTACAAAATAAAAAGGACACATGCACACACAGAGAAATAGAAATATGATCAGCATTATCACTATCACTTTTTTGGATAGAGAAGGAACGTAGATGACCTCTCCAATACGTGGACTGACAAATTTTAGATCTTCTTGTAACCCTTTCAATGGTGGATCATAAGAATCTATAAATTGAACCAACCTGCAATTCAGAAGGAGAGATATCTCAAACAAGTAATATCTATAAGATTAAAAAAAAAGGCGCCTCTAACATAAACTGAAGTATCATGCTAAACTGAGCATTACTGCTCAAGAATTATGTTGCATAAGCCTGTCAAACTAGATATTTAGGCAGTAACATGAAAAGCAGAACTACCCTTTCTGGTTAATGGAGAGCACCAAGCTTAAAGAATTTCTAAAATATGTGAAATATATATATATATATATATATATATATATGTATCCCTCCCGGGGGTGTAAAATTCTAATTCCATCTCTTAGTGTACTGATCATTACTGGACAATCAAGCATTTGAATTTTAACATGTAAAGGCAGAGCACTATAAATAAGAGAGAGGTGGTAAACCATTTGGCATTACTTTAATGTGCTCATGGTGGCTCTACAAACAAAGTCTAAAACAAAGAGTGAGTAATGCAATTATAGCAAGTCTACTCTAAAAAGAGTAAGTAGGGCGCAAAACTCTAGAAATGAAACTCAAAATCAATTTTGAACCGCTTTGACCAATCATATTATAGCCTTGTTAATATTGCAATTGACTTAGTAGGTCTATTGAACTCATCATTTTCAATATCACAGGTAGCTTTCGAATTCAAGATTCAAAGTAAATATTATTAGTCATGAGTTCCTTTCTTTTATTAGAACATCCAGGTTGTCTTATTGACCTCCAACATCTTAAGCAAATCCAGGAGTGATAATATGGCCGAACTTGCAAATTATATTCCTTATTACTTGCAGAATCCCTACTCAATAAAACTAGACATTTTAAGTTCAACACGGATAACCTTCACAATTATTGACATAGGAACTCTAAATCCATTAGAAGCAAACAGAACATATTACAAAACTTTAGTATCTAAATTTGGATGTCATAAAGTTTCTTCAGCAGATAGAAAATCGCAAATATGCATGATCAATGTACTTTCAACTTTTAAGAAACTGGAGAAGTTGTTAAACTTATTCACTGATCAAGATTATCAAATTTCCTTTGCAGTTCTAGCATAAACAGAGAAGATATCCCCATTTCCATTCCCATCCAAGCATAGCATGCTCATACAAAAGTCAAGTTTTATTCTGTGAGATCCTAATCTGCAAATTGCATGTTGAGAAACAGAAAAAAAGGTCTCATCCCTTATGGTCATTATCTTCTATCACTAACTGCCTAAATTGTGTTGCTACCCAAGGATACTGAGAATATACAAGAGAAGCATCAGCCCCCGTTTTCATTATAATTGGCCCAATAGCAGGACAGGCAAAGATAATTGCACTAGTCAATGTATTCTATACCGATGATAGAAATCACAGTCACTATCATTTCTTGACATGGCATGCAGAAGGTTATACATTTGCAGCATCATTTTCCTCGGTATCTGTACAAGGCATTAAAGTTCAATGTTGTCAGCCAGATAAGAAGAATGCATAAATGCACATAAGTTCTTAAATAAAAGGAAAGTACAAAAGCGAAGGAAGATATAGAAAAGCACGAAATACAAAGTCCACCCACCTTCTCAGAAAAAAGATTAACACGGACAAAGGAACAAAAGAGATCCATAAATGCTTCCAGTATAAGCGAGTTCTGATGGGGCTGCAAAATACTGCACCAAGTTATCAGAGATTCCATAAACAAATCATGCCACTATGTTTCTTCTTTTCTAAATGAAGAGGAAAAGAAAACGAAAAGGGTCAGTTCAACATCTTCAAATCAAGCAGTGCATGATACATATTGATAGACCAAAGTTCTATGAATCTTTCAGCTATTGAGGTAGATAGATTGCACTTCATATCAAACTAAAAACACAAGATAAACGAGAAGATTTTGATACTCACCAACAAGGTAATAACAGTACTACTTAGATCCAATATGAGTCGCAGAGCTTGTTCTCGGAATGCCATCAGGTCAAGAAGTAGCTGGCCACACAAAAGCAAGCCATTAAGTAGCCATAAATCTTGATTTACAATCTCTAATGATAAGAAAGTACGCAATTTCATGTAACTTGTTATACATACTTTTTTTAATAAAAAACTTGGGTTACAAACCTAATAACTACTGAAAGTCATTCATAACAAGTACCATTGAAACTAGCAACAGTATAGAAAGAATAATAAAAGATGATGCAAACAAGCCCCACGCATCCTATAATATGTTTACTAAGAGAAATAGCAGTACTGATCATTTAAATTCTAAGATAAACTAAATAAGTGTGTAACTTTCATCTCCCTTTTGGGTGGGAAGTGATAGGATATTTGAGTTTCATGTCCTATTACATTCATTCTAGTTTTATGACTGGTGTTCTCTCATTTTCTGTCTTTATGTTACCGCAGAAGTACTGAAGTGGGCAAACATTTTGCCAGGCAACCACAGAAAAAACAAATCCCCCTTTTGTCGTTGATTGTCAATCACACCCTTACCCTGCCTATCCCATGCCACTGCATGTAATTGGAAGACTTTCGATCCTCATTTTGTTCCAGTCACCATACTCTTTTCCATCATGCTATCATCTGCTCATACTTAGGATAATGATTAGTTATAGAATATACATCTATCAAACCTTTGGATACATGATGCTGTTTATGCGAATCCACATGCAATTTAACCTTTTAACTTGCCAAAGTCACCAGTGACCAATCCAATGATCAGTAGTGAAATTATACTTGCAAAGAGATTTGTACCACCTTAAGTGTAATAGATGACCACCATTTGTCTACCACAAACATCTTTATTGATGGCTACTTTCTTAATTGTCTGCTTCTCAAGGAGTGTTTAGAAACTAGAAGCGTGGATGAGTTCTGGTATAATAGAAATAGGTGCCTTAAGCTGCTTATTAATTTTTAAGTGACAAAAGGTAGATAGTTCCAAGTTTATTTTTTCTTAAACCTTCTCTGGAAAAAAGTACTATCTTCTTTTTCTTGAGAAGTAAAGAGGATTAAAATAAACTGATGAACACTAGACTAAGTTAACAAATTCAATTTTTTCATAATGTTTATATTTAGGCCATGGTAATTAGAAATTAAAACAAAACAAAGCTGTAGCTGAGCAATTACGAGCATGCTAAAGCTGCCTCCCTTATCAGCCTTTTAGGATATTAAGGCTTGAGCAAGCATGCAGAGATGGAAAATTATATTTTCAGTTTTAAGCCTGACCACTGTTTCGGCTAGCATTTGTACAAGTAATTTGAAATATAAATTATATATCAATAATTCAATTTCCATTATCATTTCTTCCTCCCCTTCCTAAAGACTATTTTCCTGATTTAGAACCAAAAAATATATATATCAAGTTAGCTTCTTCATTACTTCATATTGGTTAGAATGCGATGTTAGATGACTTGAATAGTAAATAATCCCAACCGTATCATTACATTTTTTTCCTTGAATGGTCAGTTATATAGTAAACTAAGAAAAATATTGAGGATAAAACAGTCTTTAAAACGCATCAACTGTGTCTCATTGTCCACAAATGAATACAAAAGGGCATCAAATTTCCTACGAGAGGCATGATATGATCATGGAGATAGTTCTAAGTGATGCAGGATCTTTCCAACTACAGCAACTAAATACTAAGGTTTACAAGTTATAGCAGATTTGATGGATTGAGGTGAGGGTTGAGAGGTTTTTAAGATAAGTTGACCAGACTAGATAAAAGGATGAAGGATATGTGGGTTATAAACTGAATTAAACTAAATACAAAAGCTACTAGTCACGCTAGTAGGGTTTCTAAGAATCACACCTAGAAGATAGAAAACCATCACACCTAGAGCTCTTAGGAGTCACACCTATGATAGATTGCATCACACAACCTCAAACACACATACGCGCGTGCGCACATAGAGGGAGAGCTAGTAAGGAGGGCACTAAAAGGATTTGTACTAAGGAGGATCACCATAGCTGGTGCTAGTTGGCAAGTCACTTCCTTGATGCTGAAAAGTTAAATGATCAACTTTCAAAAAATACGAAATTACCCTGACAAAGGAAAATTACAGAACTGACCCTGGCGTTGGCTACTGGAATTCTACAAAAATCACATAAAGATACATTAATTCCAATTGTTTTGTTTCTGTATCACTAAAGTTTTACCTCAATAGAACAGCAATTCATTATGAAAGCAAGTATCATTATTCTAAAGCATATTAAGGATTCTTGGGCCTAATACAGAATTTAGCTGAATGAGCATCATCAAACTATATCCATATAATAGCAACTCAGCAAGGTTCTCACTTTTAGGTGGCAAGCATGATAAATCTGCAACAGCTGAGCCATGCCAGCTGATAATCTCACATCACTTGGTTGCCCAGTCTGTAGAGACTTTATGAACTCAAGTTCAGTCAGGATGCTAGGACAAGATTCAAGAAGTCAAGCTACAGTAATATTTAGGCTCCAGCCAAACTTCAAACTGGGCTTAACTTCCTGGTAATTTGTACCGGGGCAAGCCTGAGCAAGTAATTGCCAGAAACCATATTTCTTAATTACCTTGAGTTTGAATCTTATAAGACTTCATATATGATACTACAACCTGATGAATTTATGAACCAGATTGTAAATATGGTTGTCAACACCTATTGAAATTGACTTTCAGACATCAAAATATAAACATGTTGCCTCTGACATGTTCATCCTTAACCAATCAAGATTTAAAAAAAGCACTTGAATACTCAGCCATTGAGACAAACACAAATCTTTATAGAGTTGAATGCTTTCATACATTAACTAACACATTTAATTATGACAGAGGCTTAATCAGCCACAAAGGCCTAGTCCTAAATCTCCAACAGTATTCACTAAAAGTAATGATCATCAGGGATCTTGAGCATTGGACATGCACATTATAGAAAAGGGTGTGGTAGAAAACAAACTCCGTACCTGGAACCAAGGCTCCAAACTCTGCAAATGAACTTCAGTGCCATCATTCAAAGCATCCAAAGCAACCTTATCAACCTGAACCACTTTTCCATAAGTTAAATAACTCATCTATCAGCCAACAAGACAAAACAAGATTTCTTCTAACAGAATACTGAAAATTCTTACTCGTTCAAGCTGCAATTTACTGAAATGCTCAGGAAAGTTTTTCGAGAGCAATAAGCAAATCCTCGGATAATTTGGGAGCACACCCGCTTTCCAAAATGCTTCTGAAAACACTTGACCAACTGGATCCGGACAATCCAATATTTGATTCAATCTATACATTTTCGCCATAAGACCTTCAGCTACTTCAGTAAGTTGAACTACCCACCCCAAATTCAAACCCTTATGATACCCGCCACATGAACTCTGAACCTGTCCATCTGAACCACCCTTTTTCCTAGACACCCTCGATGTCATTGGCGAACTCATATCAGGACCCAAATACTCAGTCCAACTCGACGGACCCTCCCATTCCCTCGATCTTACACCAGCAGGCGATAGAGATGGATCGTAGGTCGAATAATGTTGCCACGAGTTTGCCATTAATTAATTATATCAACTTCAACTCCACCTCACAATCCTGCAAGTTAGGATTAAAAACCCTTTACCTTACCATCTAAACGAGTACTGAATTCTGAATTATTTTTCCTAACAATTTTTAGCTTCCAAATTACGCAATCACCCTTTTTTACAAAATTTTGTATATTAATGCATTCATCATTTAATTCCCAGTTCAAAAAATAAAATCTTTAGAGGTATTCTTCACTCTTTTTTAAACAGAAATCAAGTAGAGGGCAAATAAATATAAAAATTGTAACTCCTATATCACTAGAAACCAAACCTGAGCTGACCTATCAAAAATTAGTGACAACAGCAAATATCTTAACAAAAAAAAAGTTGAGTTTGGTATCTAAGAAATCCTAATGACATTCAAGAAACACAAATTAATGCATTTTCTCTTACTGTAAATAATCGAAGCCACCGAACAGAGCACACAAAGAATGCAGCCATTTAAACTAGAAATCAAGCAAAAATCAGTAACTCTCAAAATGCAAACCACAGTTAACATCTTTAGCAAAGCCGAAAAGAGAGAGAGAGAGAGAGAGAGAGAGAGAGAGAGAGAGAGCGTACAGAAATGGAGCTGTGGAGGTTGAAAATTTGGCAGTGGAATTTGTTAGTGAGCAATGGCGTAAGCTTCAGATCTGAGTCTTTTGAAGAGGAAGAGGAGTTTTAGAGAGAGAGAAAGAGAGTGAGTGAGTGCGGTTAGTTAGTTGTTTTTCCTTTTTCCAGTAGCCGGAGGATAACTGTATTGTTTTTGTTTTTTAATGGAGAACGAAAGTGGAAAGCAGATTTGTTTAAAAAAGAAAGTAAATTACATTCTTTATATCAATCACACGTTAACTAAATTAAATCTATTTTTATATATATATAATTTTTGGTAACTATATTGAGAGAAAAGATAGAGATAATAAGAATAAAGAATATTTTTTTGTAAAATATATATATATATATAAATACATATTTTAAAATTATTCCAAAATTATATTTATTTTATGTTTTTTAAAAATAAAAATAACATGTCTATATTATATATATGTTATAAGTATAAAAAAATCACTTCCAAATTATTCAACTTTACCTAAACTATTTTTTGTTATTATTGTTTTTTATCTTTTATGTTTCAATACGGTAATCAAATATTATATATTTGTTTTTTCTGTTATAACCAAATATAATTTTAAATCTATAATTTTCACATTTACTACTACATTTACAAAATTATAAAAATAATAATAAATTATAAAAAAAAAAAACTTCCTCAACTATAGAAAAACTTCTTTAATTCTTCTTCTTCTTACTACTACTACTACTATTACATGTATATGAATAATGATTTAATTATTACTTCAGAATAAAAATAAAGGAGAGATAAAGGGGGTGCTCGTATATAATAAAAATACAGTATAAATGTGTAGAGTTGATTACGAGGGGAGCGGAGAGAAAATGACTTTTATTCACTTGTGATATGGTATGGGTAATGGTATCACATTTACGGTGCAGTTATTGTCCTGTGCCAGCTTGATTCTTAATTGTTGGTGGATAATGTTATGAAAGTGTTTTTAAAAAAGTATTTTTAATTAAAAATATATTATTAAAATATTTTTTATATTTAAAAAAATTAAATTAACTTGAGTATCTCACAATCTAATTCTTGAACTAGAAATTAATCCTGGATCAAGCATATAACTATATATATAATTTATTATTGGATTAATTAAGTTAAACACATATCAAGTTGCTATTAATTATTTGATATGATTTATTTACAGCACAACTAATTTTATGGTATATATTTTCACCCTTGAAATTGACCAATAATCAATAATTATTTTTTTTAGTTTTATAACCGTTCAAAAACTCTTAAGTAGCTAGTTTTTAAGTATATATCGACACTAAATTAATTAATCCTTTTTAGATCTTATACAAACCATTTACGACCATCTTAATTAACAGACTCATTCAGTATTAGAGCGATTACAAATCAGAATTTGAATTTTCTTCACTTTACTATGATTTGCATGCAGGGGCGACGGTATCTCTTACCATCACAATAGTCGCATGCAAACCCTAATTTATGTGCTCTGGATTTCTTGATTGCATGTGACTACGCACCTTATAAAAAAAAACCTAACCCTAATTGTTTAATTTATTGATAATTAATTGTAAAACTACCTAATCCGGTCCCGAAAATGTTTTGAGTGTAGGCGACAGGATACCATATATATATATATATGGCAATGATTTTACAAGAGGATCGATCGCCTTCCTTATTATGGTTGGGGCCTTGGAGGGTTTTCATGCTGGGCGTGCAAGAGAAGAATATTTCAGTAAGTTTTTGGATTATGAATTGAGAACATGCTTAACGTAGACATTAAGCCAGCATGATTGGATCTATAGTGTTTAAAAATGAGTGTAAAAGTAAGGGTTATGATAGATAAAAAAAAGACACAAAATCAGATAGTGTATCCACCTCTTAATTCTTTATATGTGGGCTATATATATTTATCGATATAAAGTATGTTTGAGATTGTGGTAGTGCTAGTGGTTGTGAATTAAAGTGTTTTTCTCTTAAAAATACATCAAAATAAAAAAGATATAAAATTATTTTTAATATCAGTACATCAAAACGATCTAAAAACATATAAAAAAATAATTTTAAGCAAAAAAATCAAAATTTAAAAGAACACGGTTTGCGCCATATTTCCAAACAAACCCTAATTAACCTAGAGCGGACTCAAACTAAAAGTGAATTTTTTAATGGTTCCTTGTTTAACAGAAAAAAAAAATCCTTTTAATAATAAGTAGATTAAATTTATTAATTATACTTTATAAAATGTATAAAGATTGCTCTCATTAAACAAAAAAAATAATCAAGAATATAATGAAAATTGCATGAGTCTCCCTTGTTAGGCATATATAAAAAAAAAATAAATAAATAAATAGTTTTACTCAAATCCTCCATTAACCTTGAACCTTCGCATCAAGAATCGTATTGAAACCCTTGAAACTGTTTAGGACATCCAAGAAATTGAGAAGACATGAATCCATTTTTCTCACATTATAGCTATCAACAGTGAAGGATAATAGCGATATCCAAACTAATTACAGATTAGTCTCTTTGAAAAGACGACATACCAAGACTCGGAGGAGGTGATGCCTGCAAAATAAAATGGAAAAGGCAAGACAGGTAATTACTTATTATTATTAGAGGGTGATGAAGATCAGTAAGAATTAACATGAGATCGAAGTAAACCTTAGAGGTCGAATTTTGCAACGAATCGTTGGGGCCCCAAGGCGCTGGTGAGTTTCATAACGACGGCAACCCGCCGGGAATCCTGCGACAAATTGAGAACAAGTGATGATGTGAGATGGTGAAGAGAAACATAATATTATCGTCCGAGCATAGGACAAGAAACACTAATGAACACATGCCATAGTGAACTTCATCGATCAACCTCAAGCACATCAATATTCTGCAGTAATCATGACCAAGGTCGATCGATGATGACAAACAACGCATTTGAAATTAAGGAAACAATTCTTCTTTAGAACACACATGCCATTCGAATTGAGAACATGTCCAGATTCAGTTTATGAATTTCTGAAACTATCACAAATGGTCAGAATTAAGAGTTGAGGGAAGAGAAGTGAGATTTAAGGAAGCAGGTCCATTGTTTTAGCACTGAATAGAGGAGAGGACTAAAGGGCACTTCCATATGGCCCATTTCTCACTTTTCCTCGAGGAACAATCGAAAAGTGAGATATCCAATGAAGCATAAATAGGATGCAACTCATTATCCTCGTCTTCAAAGGAAAGACACAGCTGTAGCAAGAACATATCCCTAGGCCACCATTTTTGTACTCTTATCTACCTCAAAATTCATTTTAATGCCCCAAAAAACAAGTACTCTGGGATTTGGCACTACATGGTCTTAAGCATGCAAGGTATGAACAATCAAGATCTCCCAAGTCTCATTCTGTGAATTGAGTTTCTTGTTTTTCAGCGATTTGATGGTACAGAAAAGTCAGAGTTCAAGAGCATTTGTTACTGTTTATACATAACTGGAAGTAGTCTTTTAAGAGATTCCCGGGCACACACTCATTACATTTCCAGTTCAACATTATTAAAATAATATATCGAAAAATTATCTCAATAATTTAAAGATATAATTTATATAATTATTTAATATATTTTTTAAATAAACATGTTTAAAATTTTAAATTTGCACAGATTTTAATTTTTTTCAAATAAAATAAAATAAATAAGGCTCTAATACTATATTAAAGAATCATCTCAACCAAAATTTTAAATTATTAGGTTTAGTCCTAAGAATAATCCTTTTATACCCGATTCAATATTCTTAGAAAACAGTGTCAAATAATCATTTCAATCTAAAAGTTTAAGCTATTAAATAAGATTTTAATATATAATTCTTTAATATATTTTTTCATGTAAAAATTCTTTAAGCTTGAAACTTAGATATGCTCATACTACTTTATGCTTATTTTTTATCAAATAGAATGAGGTCAACAATGCTAGATTTGATATCATATCAAAAAATCATTTTAACCCAAAAACTTAAGTTATTAGATGAGATCCCAAGAATAATTTTATATTACTCTTTAACACGCCCCTTCAAATAAAAATTCTTTGGACTTGAAACTTACACAGGCTCACATTTTTTTGTGCTTAATTTTTATTAATTAGAGTGGAGATGATGAGATTTTACCGTTTGGTCAACAAGACTCTGATGATATATTAAAAAATTATTTCAACTCAAAAATTTAAATTATTAGATAAGACCTCCAAATATAATTTATATAATTTTTTAATCTATAAAACCAAATAATAATAATAATAATAATAATCTTTGAAGTCTAAATTCATTCTTTTACTTCACCTAAATGTCACAAAAATCCCACCACTTGGTATTCATTCCAAACAAACAAAAAACTTAAGACAGGCAATTAAATAAAAAAAGATTAAGAATTCAAGTAGTAGCAACCCAGAAAACAAATTAATACAACAAGTGTAAATTACAAAAGACATAAGATTCTTACGGGTACTTGAAGATCAATTTCTTTCACACAACCAATGTGTTATTTCACCTTGTTTGGGTCTGGTTCTCATCAATGGCCTCTATAATCAAGCAGTTTTTTTTTATTTTAAAAATATTTTTAAAAAGAATTAAATATTTTTTGTATTTTTTTATTTTAAATTAAATTTTTTAATGTTTTTATATTTTTTTAATATATTGATGTTAAAAATAAATTTTAATAAGTTAAAAAAATTATTTCGATATATTTCTAAATAAAAAATATTTTAAAAATAATTATTACATAAATTTCAATCAAACTCTTAAAAGTATGTTACACCTCGATAGCTACAAGACAATAGCATAACAAACAAATAAAAAATTTACTATTGGTTCTCTATCAACAAATCATCAATAACTTCTTCTTCCAATATTGATATTTGATTTGTGGTTGATATAAACATAGATCAAATCTCAAATATATTCTTTTAAGTGGGATTTTTTAACATTAAAGAAAGGGTTGAATAATTGTAAAATAGAGAATAATAAATAATAAGAGATGATATTAGAATGAATAGAAGTTAGAGGACCAAATTAATAAACAATTGAAAATAGAAGGAGTAAAAGCACCATTAACTTTGGTGGCTTTACGCGTCAAGTTTCCAACTTTATAACAACCGTTGGTCAAAATATCAATTGGGTTGGCCCACGAACTTTTGGCGGTCCAGATTATACTGTCAGGTAAGTGAAAATGTACTTCTTTGCCTACATTAGCTAATCCCTCAAGGACTCAGCACTTACCGTTAACCATGGCTGCAATTGGGTCTTTCACCCTGCTCAGGTACTCTCCCTCTACAGACACCCTTTTTGTACTTTTCATTGCCATGGAATTTGTGGGTTGTGTTTAATATTTGTATATAAACAGGAATTGTGCAGTAACTACAAGAGCATTCTCAAATGTGAGAGTCTCACCAAGGGCAACCTCTTGTTTCAATTCAATTAAGTTCCTTCATCCTCACCATTCTCAAAGGTATTTTGAATGACCTTTTGCTTTTCTTTTTGTATTCTGTAGGATAAATATTACTGCTTGCTTTCTATGATCTATGTATTGATGATATATGTCAATTCATGGCCTAAAAAGTATTGATGTTTTTAGCTATTCATGTCAAACACTGGAATGGGTCGTAATTATTATGTTTTGGTTTGGATTTTATGTTGCCTTATTGTTTGAATTTGAGGGATGATACACCCATTATTAAAAATTGGGCAGAAAGGCTCTTCTATTTCATTGCATGATTGTGGAAGTTGTTTAAGGGTTTCGTCGATATGTTTGTTGCTTCACTTGCAGTTATGTCGTCATGGTCCCTAATGTTCAAATTTGGTTTCAATCGAGATTGTGGTTATTGAATGTGAAAATGTACAGCTTGCAATATATGAGACAAGTGTGACCCCTTAGTCAGGGAAAAGATTCATGCTTTGAAAGTGGCAGTTCAGTGAAAGCCTAAATATTGGGATGATTGAATGCTTTATTTATAGAACTCGAATCAGCTGAAGCTTGCATCATATCTAGATTATGAAAAGAAATTTATTTAAAGCAAGCAGTTTTGTAGGTCGTAGCTCAGTATCCTTGTGTCATACTTTCAGTTAGGATGGATGGTAATCTCCCTCACTCATTTGAATGATGCTGCAAAGATCCTCTAGCTGTTCCCTTATCTTTTATAGTCAGTTTATTCTTGATTGGGCTTTATGATGTTTTAGTTATTGTTCATTCCATCAGATTTTCAAAGAAAAGTTTAGCTGTTACTTTGAATCTTTTGCTGATTTTTTGATTTCTTATGATTCTGTTTTTAGATCTCTGTTTTGCACTAATGCTATACACGATGAAGAGGCTTCTGCAAAAGCAGCTGCAGCCAGTGCCGACAGTGGAGCTCCAACCATGTATCATCACTTGTGACATAGCTGGTTTGATCACATGTTTTTAAAAATAGTCTGAGAACCTCTTGCATTGAACTCTTTAGATGTTCCCTATCAGATGTCCAGCAACTCTATTTTTAATCGCAAGGTTTCAAAAACTCTTAAGAGTGTTTGATAATAATAGTTGATACTTGCTAGTTCTTTATAGAGACTCATTATCAAAATAAAATGAGGAAAAGAAGCATACAATTACTTCAAAATTGGCATTTTAAAAATAGGGAAGTTTTATTGGGAAAGAATTTTTGTTTGAGGTGCTGAGAAATGAATGATAATCTTCACTTACGTAGATTCAGGAAACAAGTGAGGATACCTGAAACTTGAAGTTTGTATCTGTCTATAGGGGAGGGGAGCCTGGGAGATTGATGTTGTGTTTGGATGAGAGGAAGACAGTTTATGTAGAATATGAACTGAGAGTCATCTTTCCTGTGACATGTTGGAGTGATATTTCTAGAAGATTATTGCACTGCTTTCATGCTGATAAGAGTTTTACCTTTCCTGTCCAGTTTTGACAAGATCATAGCAAAGGAAATTCCTTCATCCATTGTATACGAGGATGAAAAGGTCCTAGCTTTCAGGGACATCAACCCTCAGGCTCCTGTTCATGTTTTGGTCATTCCAAAGGCCAGGGATGGATTGACAACGCTTGGGAAGGTTAGTAATGGCCATGTATCTTTCATTGAATGCACGCACACATGCTCATACACATTACATTGATGCAAAGCTTTGAATCTTCACTGAGCATACTTAACCAAATGGATGGACATGAGAACAGATATAAAAAATTAACATGGTATATAACTATATATTTCAAAATGTTTATTTATGCTTGCTCTCCTTCGTGTGGAATACCATTGACTTGACTTGTAGATGTTCCTTCTGCATGCTGTATTTTGCACCAAAATGCACCCCTTATTCCTTCTCTTTTTTATACTGTAAGGCGTCCATAAGACTGTAACCTGCAAAAATATTATAAACCTATGGAATAGAAATAATTCCTCAACGTACAAACTGTATCTTCTTAAATGAGTGTGTTGTAAATCAGTATTTAATTGAAATGACTTGATCCAGCTTTGTAATTTAAAATGGTAGTTTACCTTGTGTATTTCCTTTTTATCAGGCAGAAGCCAGACATGGAGAGGTGTTGGGCCAACTTCTCTACGCTGCGAGAATAGTGGCTGAAAAGGAAGGCATCCTCGATGGATTTCGTGTTGTTATCAACAATGGTCCTGGTGCCTGTAAGCTCTCACCTCATTTCTGTAACTTCTAGTCTGTGTTAGTGCTGTTTCCATCCATTATTGTGCTGATGGCCTGGTCTCTGTGTCCAGGTCAATCTGTCTATCATCTCCACTTGCATGTCCTGGGTGGAAGACAAATGAAATGGCCGCCCGGTTAAAGATTTGAATAAACTCCTCTTGAAGCTTGATTGCACCGTCTTGTTCCCCATACCCTCACTTTCTTGACTTCTTTTTATATTTGATCTGAATATTTGTTATAGTTGTCACCTGGGACTTATGAACACCTTACAAATGGAGATTTTTTTCCATCCTCTGTAATCTCTAAGACTTCACCTAGGAATCATCATGTTTTTGCTTTCTATTTGCCAGCCAAAGTGCTAAACAAAACCGATTAGTTTACTTCTGTTTTCTTAGAAATCCAAATGAGGATTGTATTCTTCACCCCTAACTCACTGCCTTAAAATTAATATGGGCGAAATGAGACCCGGTAATAGCCTCCGAATAAACCAGCAATACGCCCCGTTGTGGCTGGTAAATATTGGCATGTTTGTTAATGTTTCAGGTAAATAAATATATATTATTATTTAAAAAACATATACGTGAAATAAATATATTATTACTCATGAAAAAAAACATTTTTGAGATGTCTGGCACAAATCAAACTTTTACACAGCTTGACTTTTTAAAGAAAGGTGGAACATAGGTTAGATTTGATTGGTTTTAACTTAAGAAAAATAAAAATTAATTAAAAGTTTGACAAAATAATAAAAATCTTTAAAAACATTCAAAAAATTGTATTAATTTAAATCTACTTTTTATTTATTTATTTCAATTTGTTTTTAATTCATCTTGGCAAAAATGTTTTTACTTTATTTTTGAAGGAAAAAAATGATTTTTTTCGTTTTTTTTTATTTTCTAACTATTTATTTTAGTTTATTCTAAAAATCTAAGAAAAATTGCTAGGAAAGAAATAGATTTTATATGAAAAATGGAAAATCTCAAACACATAAATTCAAAAGTTTCAAGAAAAATCAAATTGATAAACTCATACTAATGAAAAATTACTCCTTTTATCACCATTAAAGTTCTCTTATCAATATATCTACTTATCATTCACCTGACATTGCTAAACCATCTTTTGATTTACAAGATCAAAACATTTTCTACAATATTAGACAAATATCATATGTTGATAACAAAATTAAATAAGAAATTTAAAAAAAAATTAATCAATCTTTTTTTTTTTTACTTTTTAAGAAAAAATATCAGTTAGTTTTATAATTATAAAACAATTACTTCAATGGTGGGTGTCAAATTCAGGACCATACAAAGATGTTCTTCAGATGTATATTTGAGTTTAAATAGATCGTAGCTATCTTATATATTTTAATTTCCTCCAAATTTTCATAATTTTTATTTGATAATATACCCAAAAAAATGCAATTACTGTGAAAGAATAGAGAAAATGCGTATAGCATGGAACCATTTTTTCTGTATTTCTCACCAGCACCTCCATTGGAACATGGAAGAACGAACAACAATTTTCTAAGAAAATGTCGCCACTGACATCACCAGTGACAAGCACGACGCATCACTCAATGAATCTTTCTAGGAATATTTTCTTTTTCCCAGTAATCAAGTAAGCAGAGGAAGGCCATTTCAAACCATACAAAGCCAAAGATACCTTTAGCCGTTGAAGGAAGGCCATACAAACTCCACGTCATGTGCCACACAGACAGGCTAGACAATTTTATTTTATTTTTATTTTTCTGTCCATTATTTTCTCTTTTTATATTTATTAACTTTAACTATTGGAGGGTTTTATATTATAATAGAAGACTGGTTTTTCAGGAACGATCCAGGCCAAAGATAAATATGTTCAAGCTCATCATTTTACCATCGCAAAATACAACTATTTAAAGTTCATATTTTGTCTGAATTTTTTCTTAAATTCGTAAATAAAATTGGGTGGTGAATTCATTGTACACATGATGTATTATAGATAGAAACATAATTATAATTTTATCCTTTCAACAAAAAAAAAAAACAATAAGCTTGATATTGTAGGTAGTTTGATATTTTCCATATGATTCATTTCTCAATAGAAAACTATTCGGTTTTTTTTTTTAAATACATAGTGTAAAAATATATTATTATTAAAAGCAAATTTTTTTAAAAAGTTTGATAAAAAGGAATTAGATATTTTCTCTTTTACATACAAAGTATAAATATTTTATTACCCTTATAAGCAAAATTGTTAAAAGGTTAATTGGAGGTTATTTGATCTTTTTATATTTTTTTAGCTCAATGTAAGGATTACAATAAATTTAAAAGCAAAAATTATTAAGATTGCATCTAAGATATTTTTTGTATTTTCAAACTGTAGGTATCTAACAAGTTTTCACGAGGATAATTTGATCTTTTAACAATTATTAATATTATTTTAAAAACACTACAATCGCGTGCGCCGCTTATTTTTTTTTTTGAAAGTGTATATATCTTTATACCATGGCCATACACCGCCTTCCTAAATAGTATTTGAAGCGTCTTACCATCCTTTTTCTATTGATGTCGCATGTTTACATGAAGGAGCGGTGGTTAGGCTCCGATAAACTTAATTTTTTTTATTCAATTTTGTCTTTATTTTTATATTGCTAATTGTTTTTAATCTTTTTTTGATCGATTCTTTTATTCAATTTAACCTTTCATTATTTTGTTTTATTTAATTTTTATATCAAATTTGATCGTGATTTTTTTTATTGTTGTTTGTTTTTTTTCTTTTTCTAATTGAATTTTATTTTCAATTTCATCCCTTAATATTTGATTTCAAATTAATTTTTTATTAAATTTAGTTCCTATTTTTTATTATTATTTCTTTTGTTTTGGTTTTTTATTGTATTTTTTTCTTCAATTTAATCCCTCAGTATTTTGTTAGTTTAAAATTTTATAGTTTTATTTTTAGAGTTTACCTTTTATGAAGTTGGTTTCGAGCTCATGAACAAGGTTAAGAGTTTAGAATATTAGCACAAGTTGATTTCAATTCCTTTTGAAGTTATTTTTTTAAATTAATTTTTTTAAATTTTCTTTTTTAATATTTGATTTATTGAGAACTAATCTTCATGGTTTTTTTTTATTATTGAATTATCATAATTATGTGATCATGTGTAAATCAAGAATTAGTGGATTAACTCGAGTTAACTTGAATTTTTTTTTTAATTAAATATATTTTTCAAATTTAACATTATTATTTAACAATTAAACTTGGTGATATTATTCAATTTGCTAATTTCCCTCCCAACACTTCCATTCCCTTCCCATCCCATCCCATCTCAATTTTAAAGTTTGCCTCTAAAATTAAAATATTGGCTTTCTCACCTCTAAGCAACTAGACTGTCATTTACCAACCTGCCCGTTGCTTCTGCAGCTAAATTTTGAAATTCTGAAACTATTTTTCATTTATAGCTAAAAAATAAATATTTATTATCTATTGAGAATGGAATGATTATCATAAACAATTTTTTTTCTTCAAGACCTCTAGCATAAACAATTAGGGCATGTCTAATCTTCATTTATCTAAATAAATACATTACTAATCTAAGAAATTGCAAAATGTTATGGCATTGTATAAAATATTTGCATCCATATAAAGTAACAGATTAAAAAAAAAAAAAAATAAGCAACAAACAAACAGTATCCTTGTTATCTTTTTTCTCTTTTTTTTCTATCAAACACATTTTTGTTCTCATTATTTCCGATCTCCAGTATTTTGAGAACAGCATCACTAATTTACCAACAGATGATGGTATATAAAGCTAGTTTAGTAAACAAAGCAAGCAACAAGGATAAAGCTGATATGAAAAAATCAAACAAAATCATGGTAATTTTATTTTCTACATGTACACAACAATTATAATCACAACAGGAGTCCAATATCGAGGCTGATCAAATGCTACATAGCATGAGTTGTGAACTTATGAAAAATTATATAAAAAAATAGGAAAAATAAATCTACAACCATGATTGCTGAGAGAACACTTTCAGAAGACAATTTCACGATTCATCACCTTGGTGCATAGTTACAACCAACCTATCCAAGGAGCAATTCTCTCTAACAAGATGGTTTCCTCACCTTTGTGCACTGTTAAAACAAACGTGTTCAAGGAGCAGGGGGCTCCTTCCTTCTACTTCAGACAATAAAAGCTATGCGTTAACATTTGTCATTCTTCTGGACCTAAGAAAGAGCCTTTCCCCGAGGACATCTGGATACATCTGAACTAAGCTTTTGCATCTGTTTCAAGACCAACTTGGTATCACAAGGAGGTGATAAGTGCACTCTGGTTTGTACATAGACAAGAACAGTCTGGTTCAGTAGAATCCTTCTTAACAAGCCGTTTGTCACGATTAATCATCAGTTGAATAAGAGGCAGTTTTTGTGCTACTTCACGCCATATTTCATTCACGGTTCCATTTGAATCACTGTATACAAAATATCGCTTCACCTGAATCATACAATTCAAAACAGCAACCATTAAAATATAAGCAACTGATGTTACAACAAGTTTTGATCACTAAAGAAATGACTTCAACATGTCAGATAAAAGATGGAGGAATGTAAGTATATAACTGCAAATACTTTTAAAGCTATTTTTTTTTATTCCATCTTCATTCAGCATGCAAGTAATGATACTTATTATGGTCATCCCTATAAAAAAATATGTTTAAGATCATGCTTTTTAATTAGTTAAATACGTTTAAAGCTATTTTTTTATTCCATCTTTGTTAAGCATGCAAGTAATGATACTTATTATGGTCATCCATATAAAAATATGTTTAGAATCATGCCTTTTAATTAGCTTTCTCAATGCATACGGAAACAACAAAAACAATAAGCACAAAGCAACACAGAATTTTGCCCAATAGGTTCGCCAGACAAAAATCCTAATTTGAAATTTTATTGCTCAATATTTTCTCTTCTAATAGTCTTTTTTCTCAGGTTTACAACTCCTTAAATAAGCCCGAAAACTAATCTAAACAAACTAGGAAACCTGAAAATAAAGGAAAAGGAATAAAAGTCCTAAACAAAATAGAAAAAATAAAATTATTAGGCATAATATTTAATTTCCTAAACCAAATAGTAAAAAATAAAAATAACTAGGAAAAATAATTTTCCTTAAAACCTCTTGCATGATTTCTTCAGCAAAGAAAAAGAAACTTCAGTTTTAACTAGTATAATGCGCCCTCGTCCCACTTCTATCTATTTAATATAGACAGGAATTCCAAATCCCTACTTCTAACAAAAGATTCATCATTTCTTTCCAAGAATACCCAAAATCAATAACTGTGACAGCTACAGAACAACGACAATACAATGAAAGATTAAGACGAGAGCAACAAAGACTGGCAACACCTTCAGCAATATAGAAGGTTGGATTATAAGTAAATGCAAGTAGAATTTACCTCTCTCATCTGTTTCTGATATTCCAGAATTTTCTCAGTGGATACTGCTCTCAGCATTCTAACTAAATATCCTGGCTTTAGAGAAGACTCAGTGTCCACAAAAATTGCAATCTTTCTGTAGTCTATGACATCTTCAAAAGGTAACTCAATGCTATCACTGACTATCAATGGAACACACAAACTAACAATCGAATCAAATAGTCGGCAAGCTGAAGGAGTATCACCAGCAGGATTCAAACAGAACTTTGCAGTATGCATGCCACGCGTAGCTGTGCGTCGATTCTCCCTAGATTGTGTGCCATGCCTTATTACAACATCCTCTTCTTTCTCAAGCATTTGAAAAAGCAGATCACGAATTTTTCCACCCTGTAAACACAAAGCATTCAAAGAAAACATGAGATCATGAAAAATAGTGACCTAAATATCAGTAAAAGTGATATTTTTCTTTCAATAAAACATCTTCATATGCCATGCTATATATCACCTTTATCCATTCGGCGCAGTACTAAGGATGGTCACTTCAAACAAAACTATGTAATAGTATCTCTACTTAGCATGACGAGTAATTCTTAAGGGAACTGACCACTAGTGACATATAAGCACCTATTTCTGTCTATGGAACTACAATGCATTAATCTCACTACTGGTTTGGAGATCCTTAAAGCAACTACCCCTAGTGCTACATCATAATACACCCATAACAATGTTATCTTTCAATTTCTCAAAATCATAATTAACATTTCTCCAACAAGTTTCTATAATCTTTAAAAACAATCATCTTTCCTATACACCCAGGAATAACGAAAACGTTTTAACAATTCTCCACACCTATACCCTTCTCTCAACCAAACAAGGGCATAAACACGTCAATTCTCAAATTTATAGCACGAATAATGCTAAGAACAATAGTTCTTAATGAAACTATCATCAATAATTTTATCTTTCAATTTCTCACACACAATAAATATTTTCTTTCAGCAACTTCACACAGACTTTAAGAAAATAAACTTACATCTTTCCGGTACCGATTGCCCATGAAAAACAAGAGCGTTTTCCTCTCCTCCACGCCAATATCGCCATTATAGACATTAATCCTATGCGAGTAAGGCACGATGACATCCTTAATCAAGGACCCTTGATCACTTCTAACCCGCCCGAAATCTGACAATAACAAAACCGCATTCTTGACCCGGTCCAAGACCCGATAGAGTGCATTCGGATCCCCAGCAAAAACCACATGATCCCTCCCATTATTCCTCCTCCAATACTCCTGCTCCTCTAACCACTCCACCAGCTCTTCTTGCATCTTCTCATCACTATAAACCGGATCCGACCCGGGTACTGTCCCGGCCCGAGCTGGATTCACTATCAAACTGAGAGAAGAAAACACCGGAACATAAAACAAGTCAGCCTCCTCCGGGTCATTGACTTTCACCACAGGTGACCCAACCCGGTCCAAATCGGGTCGGGAAAGATCCAAATACATGTACCATTCACCCATGTGTTGGTGACCCGGGTAACTCACCTTAGACAAGTCAGAAGAGCCACGCGCCAACGCGTGATTCTCGATGATTCCAGTTGTGAACTTCTTGGGCAGATCATACATGAAAACTCTAACTTTCTTCTCATTTTCCGTCGCTTTCTCGGGAAATTCTTGGAAATTTTCTCGAGAAATTTGCTCGGCGAAGAGAGATGAAGTTGTGGAGGAGATACCGGTAGTGGCGGCGGCGGTGGATGAGCTGAGGAAGGTGTTGAAGAAAGCGTAGATGATGAGGATTGTGCATGCAGAGAAAATAAGGGTTTGTTTTAATAGAGAGGATTTTCGCGCCATTATGCGGGGAAGTTTACTGGAATTTGGGGATTTAGGGGTTCTGATCTTTAATCTCTCACTCATAATTTTTGCTAGTGCCTAGTGGTGGTGGAGGAGGGCTAGCTGAGTGCCGGAGCACGGTTATAATGTGCAGCTGATGCGTCAGAAGATGCCACGTCTTTTGATGCTTTTAAGTAACTTAACGTGATTTTGGGAAGGCGAATCAGGGTATCTAGTAGTAGTCTAATCGCTTTCTAAATTCTTGTTATCTTTTAACTCAAGAAAATGATATGAAGATTTGTCTTCATCAAGATGTCCAAAATAATCATTACTTTTTTTTAATGAATATGCTTTATAATTATGATCAGTATTTTTCGATCTAATTTTCTTGTAATAATATCAAGTTAGATTTATCAAAATTATATTTATTCTAACATAAAATTATATATTTTTTATTTTTTAAAAATTTATTTTTAATTTCAACATATACGATCGAAAAAATATAAAAAATAATAATTTTAAATTTTAAAATTTTAAATTTAAAAAAAAAATGATTGGATCACAATGCCAATCACTATTTAAATATGTGTTTAATGTTGTGGTATAGATTATTTTTTAAAAGTGATTATCGCATTAAAATATATTAAAATATGTTTTTAATTTTTGATATCATCACATTAAAACCATTGAAAAATACTTAAAAAATATTGATTTGATATTTTTTTCATACTAAATATATTTTTAAAACACGTCATAAACAAATTAAAATGCAATATCAAATAACCTTTGAAATCGGTTTAATTATATGTAACCTAAAGAACTTGTAACTTATAGTTTAACCTAGATTAAATTTTAAATAAAGTAAAAAATATATCAATATAATTAATTATGTGTTTGACAATGAGTTACCAAACATGCTCTAAATTTAAATGATTTTATTGAATTTTTAGTGATATATTTGAATCCACATCTAATTTTTTTAAAAAAAATAATGAAATAATATTATTTTTAAATACTATTAGAATCACGAGAGTTTTATTGACCCTGTGTTGAACTTGAGATGAAATTGAATTAAATATATTAGTTTATTTTTAATACAATGTATGGTAATAAATATTACTATAGTGGATAAATATTATTGAGGAATAATGATTAAAAAAGGTTTTAAATTTTAAAGGGAAAGGACCGTGCATGGGGTCGATGATTGAAAGTTTTGATGGAAATATTTAGAGTATTTTCTCGCATAAGATAATGACATCAAGAGGTGTTAATGACATTCTTGAAATTACAGAAATCAAATCAGCTCTTGATTAGGGTTTTTTTTTTTTTGCAATGCATAATAATGTGTCCAGCAAGTTTAATAATAATTTTATTTTTTCTCCATTCAAGAAAAGTATATGAACTGAAGTGCAAGATAAGGTTACAAAGTGACTTGTTCATCACATTTTCAAGTTTACTTGTTCATCACATTTTCAAGTTTTTCCAGTAGAGAATCCTACTTGAGATATTAGTTAGGTAATTCATCAATTCAAATCATTATTCATTTCATTTGATGTAAGCCAAGAACTTGTAATAATAGTTTCTAAACCAACCTGAGGTAAGTCTGGCCGTTCGATAGGTTTATCAATGTAAATTTAGATCAATCTAATTTTTTTTATTTTATAAAAAAATTATATTATTTTTTTATAAAAAAATCAAGAAATTTTGATCGGACAGGCTAGGTCGCGAATGAACTTAAATTTTTTATTAAAACACAATGAGTCAAAAAAAAATTTTTAACTCTGCCCGGCTTAAATCTCGATGAAGGTCAATCCACCATCATGAAATCTTGAAATTTGAACCATATAGAAATACTTAACCACCAATCTAATAATTTCCCTGTCTCCCTCACTTACTGAACTGATATACCATTTAATTGCTTAATCATCAAGAGGAAATGGTAAAAGGAACAACCTTGACAGTAAAATTCATGCTCAGAAATCCTGTATGGTTTAGATGAAGTGCTTGACGGGAAGAAGGCCTTTAAGCGATACTTGGAAGCCAAAAGAAAGTTGAATTGGCTTCTGAAATTCAACTTCTCTTCATTCCTTTGCACATAATTCACAAGGTCTATATAAATCGAGGGCTCATGATGCTAATCAGATGTCACAAGAATGTTTTGTTAAACTATTATCAGTATAGCATATCTGTGCTTTTTCGGGCGAAAATGCCAGCCCCATATGAAGAATGGATCATATCAACGAAAAGTGGAAATTGTAAAAATGCAAATAAAGTTACAGGGACAGAGGAACCTAGAGAAATAGGGACAACAATCCATGCCAATCGATGGTCAAGCACGATGCAAAAGGTTGCAGCAAATGCTACAAGCATGGCTGCTATAGAGCAAAAAGAGTGTTGCAAGACCTACTACCAATCTTTTCGGCAGGGACTCTACGAAATCTTCTTCTGCGTAACGAGAAGTAAGTATGGAAAGGAACATTAATATAGAAGTGACTGAAGAGAATAGTGCAAATGCATCTGCCACGGCAAAGACTATGAAAGATGTAGACGCCAAAACAAGTGGAGTGCCTTTGCTGTTGTCATTGCCTCCTGGTACCGTGAAAATTGCAGCAAACATCACTGTAGTAATTAGTGTAGCAAGAAGCATGCATGATGAAGCAGTATTCTTCATCCATTTCTCTCCTTCTTTAACCAGCCCTCTATGTTCTTCGGTGAATAACATTCGAGGTGTTCTACCATTCTTGTCTCTCATCTCCTTTAATGAAGGCTGCACATTCTTCTCAACTTCCTAAAGATATTGCATAGAAAACCGAAGTAAGAAATAAATAATCCTGTAGCTTCAAAATAGAAGTATGACAAAGTTGTGGGTTCAGTAAGAACCTTGAACCACAATAATTCTCTCTGCATCTGAAGGGCTGCACCGGAAATAACATTAAGTTTATCCCGAGGTGCAATCATTCCAGCCAAATGCAATATGTTGGCATTGTTAATATCTTTATAAGCAGTAATCATGTCCTTGTGTGCTCCAATATCATTAATGAGGCTAAAGATCTTTTCCTGGCGATGCGCTACGGCGATGTGAAAAATGCTTCTACTTTGCTCATTAACTTTCCATATTAAATCAGGATAAGAGCGTATAAGTGCAGTTATAAACTCAACAATTCCAAACTCTGCCGCAACGAAGAGTGGCTGTGAAGGGCTTGCAAGCAACTCTGCAATTTGGCAGTCATCCAATAACAGAACTTGTTCCCACGACAGCTTAACCAGCTCAAGAACTTGTGTGTGCATCAACTTCTTGTCATAAACTGCCTTGATTCCTGGGACTATAAAAGAAAATAACTCAGAAAATGAACTTATTAATGTGAACTCAATGAACTCATTACTATATATTTCAGCATACCATTCATTTGTATTGCACGGAAAAGTTGTCCCACCAAGCTGAGAGATTCTGTCATGATTCAAGAACCCAAATTGCTAAGTAATTCCAAGTCAAATTTCAGTACTATGAAAGTATTAGTTTTATCATTAATGTGACTGACAAAATCTCTACCAATATAAACTGATAAGATTGAGACTCGAAAAGTTTCTCTTATAAACAGACAAGGTTAAGATCCATATGCCTGTATGTTGATGAAAGCTTATGACTAAAATGCTTTGGAAAAGTGATCGTGAGTTTAATCAACAAACCTTGATTACTCCTGTGCCTATGGATTTGGAAGATGCTAGATGGGCAGCTACATTTGGTAGGTACTTCCACAAAGATCCCTAAGAAGTATTTGAACTGCAACAGTTAATCATCACAGACCAGAAAATAACAACAATTGAAGTCTGAAGATTCAAGATATAAGAAATATATGTGGGTTATTACAAACCAATGGAAAGAATCCCTTCATGATTTGATGTTAATTTAAGGGGGCAACAGAAAATACTCACATGGATAAATAAATCTATGCCAGAATCCAAGCCCACTTTTGCTGGCAAATGCTGATGACTTTCGAGCTAAAACATGAAGTGCTGTCTCCCCATTTAGATCTCGCTGAATTGCTAATTCTGGTTGGTGTTGAATGATGCTCAAGGCTACATCTATGAATACAAAAAAAGGTTTAGCTAGGCCAGGCCCTGATCAATATGCTATTCATTGAGTAACAGGAGCTATTTCTTACCAAACAAATCGGTGCTGATGGTAGCAATAAGCAGACCGATGTAGTCGTCTCGCGTTAAATATTCGTCTGAAGTGACAGAGTAGAGATACCAGACCATGTCTTTGTGTCCGAATAACGCAGCTATATAAAGAGGCGTCACTCCTCTGTTGTTCCTCATCATTGGCAAGTTTCTATTCTTGCTCACCATCATTTCTGCTATTTTGGTGACTCCTGAGGCAGCTGCATAACATAGAGCAGTATTATTGTACTTGTTCCGTAAAGTTAAATCGGTTCCCGTCATCGACTTGACCACCTCCTCAACAAACTTGGTATGTTTAGCCCCTGCTGCGATATGGAGAACCGTATCCATCTCCTTGGTGATCCTAACATTTATAGCACCTGGATGGGATTTAAAGAACTCATCAGCCTTTTCCCAGTCACCCTTCATTGCAGCTTGGTATAAAGGTGCGTATAAGGTAAGCCCAGTGGTGCTTCTATTTCCTGTCATGAAATAAATCAATCATTAATTCTCATATGTTTACCTCAACTCCTCAGGATGCATAAGACAAAAACTGGCAACAAATTATACAATCTATGCTTACTGTCTACTGACCTTTCACAAGACCATGTGAAATCGTCGGAGGAGCTGGGAGTGGTGCAGCTGCAGATTTGCTATGAAGGTCAATGCTAGCAGGTGCCGAAACAGATTGTTGCTTGGTTAAGTCAATTGTCACGGTCCGCTCTGAGCAAAGAGTTGCAGGTGCTGAATTGGGGAATGTGTTGAAAAGTGATTGCATCCGCTGAAGAGACCCAATTGCATTTTCTTTATGAAGCTGAGCAGCAGCCGGTGATGGAACAGAACTCTCATGATCAGTTATGTCAATTGAAACATGATGTTGTGAGTTCAGGGATGCAACTGCAGGGGCTGCTGAACGGGGAAGAACCTTAGGCAACTCCTGCTTTTCCACTACAAGATGCTTATCAACTGTAGTTTCTGGAAGAGAAGGCATGAACCGAGGGACTTGATGTGAATACGAAGAAGTTGTTGTATAGCCTCTCCCAGATGTTGAAGTACTAATTTCCATACTCGGACCAGAAAACCTTTCTGGGAAGCATGAAGAGATTGAAGGAGATCTTTCCAACTTGATTCGACTCATAATTTCTCACAAATCTTCAAATTGCAAAATGTGCAAGAGAAGTACGCCACAACAAACAATCGATGCACGTACATATATATATATATATATATATATATATATTTTTTTTACATCATCATCATCATCATCATCACAAAGATTCAAGTGTGAAAGCACATCAACAAACAAACAAACAAAACAAAGCAAGTAAAGAAAAGTAAACACAGTACACATAGGATAGGCAAATGCAAGTAATAATTCCAAAAAGGGAAGCTTCTTTACTCTGCAAGAAGGACCCCCATATCCCCATCTGCCTTTTGAAATTGTGGTTTCGACAGGTATTGCAGACTTTCCTGGAATCATACTATTGACCTTCAAAGTTGCCCCACATGGAGAAAATCTTCCATTGATGTGGCCCAGCAGTGCCAAGTAGTTTCTGACAACATAATTTGAAATTACCTTATCACTTCTAGAATTCTGATAAGTCTACTCCAAATTGACCAATCTTACTTGATGGTAAATGTCAATAGCATTCACATGGAAAAAATTCAAACCATGCTCACAGATCATCTCATGTCTGATGTCCTATGGTGTCTAAACGGTATGGATAAGCACAACAGATACAAATACTGAAACGATTTCAGAGATCAAAATTCCATGTGGGGTACCTGGTACTGATCAATTCCGCCTTAAATTTCCTACCTCGTGCCAGACTTTGTAGCTCACATCATTGACTTAAATCATCCATTAAACAATTTCAGTCTCTAAATCAAGCCAGTGTTGTCAAATAGCCAACCCGATTCATTCGATAGCTTCACTGGCACGCATACAAAAAATCATATAGCTAGATAGAGCAAAATTTCCAGCGTTCATCTGGTCAACTTGTTAAATAATCCAATAAAACCAAAATCTACATGATACATGCAAGATAATAAAAAAAATATTTTGTTGACATTTTAATAGTGAAATTAATTAAATTAAATTAAAAACCAACTAAAACCGATGGGAGAATCACTATGATCCTCTCCTATCTATTATAGATTTCACATTTCATTATACAAGTTAATAAATATACCGTAGTTTTATAAACTAATAAAGGGGTGTTTGAGATTAAGATATAGGATATTTTTTAAAATAATTTATTTTTTAAAAATACATTAAAATAAAAAAAAATTAGATTTTTCTTATTTTTAACAATAGCATATAAAAAAAACAAAAAAAAAACACTAAAACAGAAGTTATGCCAAATACATTTAAAGTGTTTGAGAATGTAATAATTATTTTTTTAAAGTGTTTTTCATAGAAAAATATATTAAAATAATATTTTTTTTATTTTTAAAAAATTATCAACACATTAAAATATCTAAAAATATAAAATAAATAAATTTTTAAAAACAACATTCCACTTCTAATTATCCCTCGTGTCTCTCTATTATTCGAAAGTGGATGATGCCGACGGGGTCCTACCCGATTTTTCTTTTATATAAAAAGGAAAAAAACTGTATTGTAGTTTGAAAAAAGAAAAGACTTGTAAAAGTCAATAATAACGTAGACTTCATTTAGTAAGTCAATGCAAAAAGAGACAGGCATCGGCAAAGGAAGTAGCGAGGAGAAATTTCTTGGTAAAAATGGAATGAAATTGACAGCTGAAAGGGTTCTTCTCCCTGATCCCATCTTGTATGACCTTTTGACGAGGCAAAAACGCGTCCTCTTCGTGGAAGGAAATCAAGTGAGGATACATGAGAGAAGAAACAGCGAGGAAAGTCGAGCACAGGAAAACGAAGAGCCCACGGCCTCAGTATGGCGGGTGTTTCACATGAGGAAAACCCCAATCTAGTCCTCGATATATGTCAAAAGTTTCAGTTTGGTTCCTACTAAATTAAAAAATTCAATTTCATCCTAAACCTATCCTTGGCTGGACAAAATCATACAGAAATCATCACCAAAGTCCAAAAGTTCCCAGTATCTAAATTTGTTTGTGCACATAAAGTGTCCGACAATGATTTGTTTAAGGCTGATTTTTCAGTAATTTGGGTAGATTTAGAACTAGCGTTAATTCACATTAACAATGGTGTGATGAAAGGGTCATATTGTAAAGTAGATGATAGATATGGAATGAAATTTAAATTATTTTTGGCCACGCACAAAATTGAGAAAACCATGGTTCTGAACTACTTTAGCTTCACAGGTTGACTCGCTAACTCACTGACCTCAGGTAAGTTTTGGATAGGAGGTGAGTTCAACATTAAGTTGAATCGGTAATAAATTTTTTTATTTTTAAATCCATATTATTTTTGTGTTTTTTTAATTATCCAAAATAATATTATTTTTAAAAAATAAAATAAAAAACAAAAAATTAAAACGAAAAGCAAAATCTATTGAATTATATGTTAATCTATTTAGAGTATATTTGAAAATGTAGGTACGATTGTTTTTAAAATATTTTTTATTTGAAAATATTAAAATATTATTTTTTTATTTTTAAAAATTATTTTTAATATCAACGCTTCAAAATAATTTAAAATATAAAAAAAATTATATTTAAAATAAATAAATTTATTTAAAAATATTTTTAAAATAAAAAACAAATAGGAAATTAACCTAATAATCCGAACCACGGAGAAAATGTCCTGACATGGGATTATAAAATGATGTTTTCTCTTCATTAGAGTTCAGGGGTTCGTGGACAGGCTGGGCAGGGTTTGGGCCTCAATTAACGCTTCTAAGACTCTAAATTCTAATGAAGTCCAGTTCTAAGCCTGTTTTTGAAGACTGGCCTTCATTCTTCGAAACTCGCTTGACTGAGCATAAGACTTCTTTTTTTAAATTTTTTTTTGCTAAAACTAAGTTCGTTTGACTATCTTTTGAGTCTGTGCCAAAAATGATTTTAAAAAAAAACACTCATACTAGACATGTCCCGCGTGTTAATATTAATTTTTTAAAATTTAATAGTATTATTAAACTTAAATCATAGTAACGCTGTTAATATTTTTTTTTAAAATTTTGTATTATTAAGCCTAAAGCCATAATTTTTACGAGAATACTTGAGAGTCAAATCAGACCCACAATATTTGAGTTTGACAGCTATATTAGACCCAAGTTAAAAAAAGCTTGGTAAACCCTACATTGTTAAACTTGATTTGTTGTCATATCAAGTGATTTGGATATGATAATTATGTCAAACTCAAGTATCTTGGATTTAACAATAACTCATTTGTTTTGAGAAAAAAAATTAAAGAAATGTTTGGTGAAAATATAAAAAACTAAAACTAAAAATATTATTATAATCAATAATAAAATATTTATTTATCTATAAGTAGTTCCCTAGCATCATTTAGCTTTAGTATTCAAGTATTAAAATAAATAAATAAATAAAACATTTAAGTATTAAAATATACTCACTCTAAAATATAATTTTCTGATTCGAAAACCAATCTAGAAAAAAATTTGAAGTCATTAAATCACTAAGTTATTGTATCAATTTGGATTAATTGTTTTCATTTAAATGATGTTTTATTCTCTTAAAAAAATTTAGTATTCATTTGACTTAGATTTAATCGGGCTAATTGAGTGTGATTAATCAAATTTAATCGGATGAAGTTTTTATATCCAATTACAAATTCTTGTATTGCAAGAATTTTTTTATGCTTTCTATTTCTTATGTGAGGGAGAAATAAATCAATAAGAAAGTTTTGAACAAAAGGTTGGTGGAAAAGGGTCAACTCGTGTGGCAGTAGGTAAGCTTAGATAACAAAGAGGAAGCATTAGATAAGCCAATACCCATTAACAAAAGGAAGGGAAAAAAAAATATTGAGAGGAATTCAAGAAATGGGCCTCTACGCAACTGCAATGGAAACCATGGAAGCGTACACAGGCCTATCACCGGCAGCTTTTTTCACGATTGCCGCCGTTATGGTGGTGGTTTACAAGATAGTTTGCAGCATGTTTGTGGACCCAGAAGAGTTTGACAAGAAGCCCATCAACGCGAGTGGTAGCGTCGCCACCAACCAACCACCACCACCACAACCACCAACAATTCAGGAGCCAGTTCAGTTGGGAGATGTTACTGAAGAAGAATTGAGAGCTTATGATGGTTCAGATCCTAATAAGCCTCTTCTCATGGCTATCAAAGGCAAGATCTATGATGTCTCTCGCTCCAGGTAATTCCTCTCTTTCTCTCTGTTGCTGCTGCTGTTCTTGTTTTGTAAAATAAACATTTACGGTCGGATTAGCTTAGAAACTTCGAATTAGCACCGAATGTATTATACAATTTTCAATTGGGTCCCAAAATAACATTTTTATCAATCAGGTCCTAAATGGCTTAAACATTTCTCAATTGGGTCCCTCTATCAATTCTTATAAAATTACCTGTCATGCCTGAAAACAATTCTGAAACTTAACTTGGTGTGCACTGTGCAGGATGTTTTATGGTCCTGGTGGTCCATATGCATTGTTTGCTGGAAGGGAAGCTAGCAGGGCCTTAGCACTCATGTCTTTCGACCCCCGAGATCTTAATGGGAACCTTGAAGGCTTAAGTGAACCTGAGCTTGAAGTTTTACAGGACTGGGAATATAAATTCATGGAAAAATATGTGAAGGTTGGGCAGCTTGTGGGCACTGATCAAGCTGTTAATGGAGGTGAAGTCCAAGAGAGTGAGAAACATGACTGAAATCAGGAGCAATGAAAGCTGAGTTTAAGCATGGTTTTTTATGGTTACCAAGTATATAGAAGTGTATGCAATACATTATTGTAGCAGAGGCATGCATTACATGGATGGAGAGCTACTTGCTGAACATGGATGGTAAGTTTAAACTGAAAGCAGCTTTTAATTTGAACCTACTGGTCATGAAAACATAATTGATGATTTGGCTTTGCCTAATTCACATAGTTTCTTTATCTGTTTCATTTTCTTACAACCAAGAGTGATTCAAACGAGTAGTTTTTGGACCTAGAAGTGGAATGGTTAAAATCTTAAGAACTGTGTTTGGTCCTTATTGGATTCCCTGATTCTGACTGCATAGGAAAATTCCAAGTAGCTTTTCTGTTAGCAGGTTTGAAAACAAGTGTTCCTCGTCCTTCTCATGATCTTATTATTCATTAATCAAGGGAAGTTTCAGCACAAACATATGATATCTTGATTGGAAGTGGAACTGACAAGACTGGTTCAATTCAGTTTGTTAGTTTGTTTAGGTTAGAATAGTAAGTAGCATAAATCTTGTTCATCGTTAAGTAGCATCAAGTACATCTGCTTTCATCTTGCCAAGTATTTGGCTGCCCTTGGAGAGATGAAGCCAAAAGTCAGTCAGAATCTCCATTCCATTATCTTTGTTCTTCCACTTTAAGAAATATATTAAAATAATATTTTTTATTTTTTTAAATTATTTTTAACATCAATGTAGTAAAACAATTCAAAAATATAAAAAATTAATTTAAAAATAAAAAACAGAAAATCAATTTTTTTTCAAATGCCCGGACTAAGTGCGCAATCTCAAATACTGCCTTTCACCTGTAAGTCTATTACTCTATTTCCTGCGAACCTTGGGTTTAGATTGTGAGGCTAAAAGAGGGTCGGGTTGTCGCAATGTTGGTTGAGACCTGCAGGTTGCCATTCAAAGTTTGGAATTCTCTGCTAACTTTCATAGTTGTCTAATGTACAATACTGCTTTTCTTTCTAATCATTTAATTACTATGTTGAAGAAAAAAAAGATAACAAAGACAAACATGTTTAATTAAAAAGATATAAATTAAAAAAAACATAAAATAAATTTATCTTTAAATAGTTTTTGAGTGAATTTCTATATTTTAAGAACTCAAGGGACTTGGCCACTTTGGATAACTACCTTAATGTATTGAACCTAGAAGATCTAAAAATACTTGTGAAAACTAGCTTTTACATTATTTTTTATTTTATTGAAGACGATAACTAGCCATTTTCTACAGCATTTCCTCTTTGTCGCCGCCGCCGCCATCTTTCCAATACCAATTTCTATCAAACCCACTTATGGAACTTCACCAGCCAACCCGTAATCGCAATCTATGAGCCACAGATAAAATCTCCCAGTCATGAATGAAGAGTAAAATTCAAAAGAATCAATTTCCGAATTCCATGTCATAAGACCGTCTGTATTGTTTTGCCAATATTCATATGGATTTTGGGCGATGGATTGCCAGTTGAAACAATTTTGTTGATTTGAAAAACCCAGAAGAATATATTTTATCCAAGCGATGCTTAACTGCAGAACCTAGTCAGTAGTCACAACGATGCAGAAGACGACTTTAGCTACAGTGCATGAACTTTTACCTCCTATATGTGCTAACAGTGTTGGCAGTCACAGATGGCTTTCCGTGAATTAACTTTTCACCTTCAAAAGCCCATTTGTGCAATAATTTAAGCTCACATCCCCCCAGATCAACCACCCTTGTTGTTTCACATCCACGTTCACGGAGTTTGAGCAAGCAAGAAGAGCTGCAGAGAATGCAACATAGAGAGAGTGCGGCAGATGAACTAAGGCTATAACCATTAGGAAGTTTAGAAGCGAGAACTACAATGGCAGGTTCAAATTCCAGATGGGTCAACATTAAAAAAGGCATGACAACATACCCTAGGATAGATGTGAAAAGCCAAAAAAAAAAAAAACCAATCACTCCAGAAGAGAGAGAAGTTTTTGCCTTTGGAATTGAAAAATCCAGATGGGTCTCCATCTCATACTTAAAAATTGTCGATACCATGAAAAATAGTTGTTTGTTTAGGAGCGCTGGCTTAACCATTTGCATCCAGAGATGGGTTTCGCTGATTATTGTCTTACCAGTTCCTTATTGTGAAATTATGCCCGCTACCTAATCTGATTTTGGTTTGTACTAAATACGGTGAGTGGTTACCCTGTCAAATGTCAATTAATGAAGTCAATTAACAATCATAACCAATATTTTTAAAACCTGATTTAACTTTATTTATTTATTTAAATAATGCTAATTTAATTTACTTTTATATAATTTTTTTTATTAACGTGGATATTCTGGTCAGATTACGAGTATTTTGACTAATTTCACGAGTTTTGAAATTAACAAAAATATCAATCTCTAATGATCATTATATTAGCAATCATATGAATCGAATCTTAAATCATAAAAAAAAAAAAACAAACCCTTATTTTTATATAAATCTTGAGACTATTAATCCTAGTTAATCTATCGAACTTAGTAATCCAAACCTTGCCATGCAGGTGAGGTTCAATAACTCCGGCAGTGGAGGAGGCATAGTGAATTTTTAAACGTGGGATGTGAATGGGTCGAACTACTGTGCAAGGGAGCCTTCTAAATTTCAACAGCAAATTCAAAATACGAACAGTATGATTTTAGAAACTTTGAATTATTGACTTGCGAATGGACTTGGTTACATATCTCAGTGCCCGTGCCCGTGCCCGTTGACAATTAGCCGGGTTTTTTTCTTTTAATAAGGATTAAGAGCGTGTCAACAGTTTTTTTTAAAATATTTTTTATTTAAAAATATATTAAAATAATATATTTTTTAATTTTTAAAATTTTATTTATAAATCACCGCATTAAAATAATAAAAAAATATTATAAATTTATAAATAAAAAAAATTATTTCTGATAGTAACATATAAAAACAACTGGAAAAGCAACAATCGGAAGTGCAAAATCTATATATGAGAAGAGATTGGATGATCAGTTGATTAATTACCATGCAAAATGATTAAGAAGTGAATCCACCAACTTACCCAGTGGAAGAAAATGTCATTGTTTTTAATCCTATGTAGATCATTAAAAGAAAACAACGATCAAGTGATTCTCTTGACACGGTCAGTACATATGCCTGGTCCTTTCGATTTCTTGACATATGTAGTCCTTGGGTACACGCTTGGTACTTTCGATTTCTTCAGATACGTAAAAAGCTATCATTGTTCGTCTGTGATCGCTGAAAACAGTATATATAGGAGGAGCGTTCGAGAGTTCTCTCACCAATATCAACAACAACAACAAAAAAGTGGTTCTCTCATGCACCCAGCCGGCTTGGAAAACACAAACCCTAGGTGAATATTGCTTTTAATATCCACGAGTTTGCTTGCTTCTTATAGAGAACAGTTTTGATCATAAGAGAACAGTACTTTCAATCTCTTATAGAATCCAATGAAGATTATTCAGTGGATTAAAAAGATGTTCCGGAAGTTGCTGAATAAAAAGGTGAGTGTGCAATGAATTACTTTGATGCATGGTTCCTCACTTTGTTTTCTATCCAAGAGTTCCATACGTATTTCATTATAGCATGGTTAGAACTTGTGGGTTGATCCAAGACTGGCGGATTGATCCGTTTCTATTCTAAGTTAGAGCGAGGTAACAAAAAAAAATCAAATCAGAATTGATTCAGCTTAACCCAGCCAGCCCAACAAGTCAACCTGTAATCTAAATTTTATATATATATATATATATATATATATATTTTATATATATATATAAAATATTATTTTTATTAAAATGAATTAACTTGAATTAATCTAACTAACAAGTAACACTAGCCCTGACCGGGCGAGATTCATTTGGTTTTCCAAAATTATCTATATAACTGGTGAGTAGATGAGTAGAGCCCAAAAGAAGGTGCTTTCCAAAAGCTTCAATTTGAAGATCTTACTTACACAGTTTGAATGAAGAGAGGGTTGGATGTATTATCAAAGACTATAGTGTTATCAAAATTCAACTTGAAACTATTGTGAACTGTAGCCAACACAGAGGACCAATCCAACCATGGCTTTTGTTATCATTCAAGCCATTGCATGTTGTTGAATTGTTTCTTACATTTATATATATATTGTTTTTCCAGGTTGTTGAACGCCAAACTAGGCCTGATGATTTTTTGAGAGAGGATCAAGCAGCTTTACTAGAAAGAAATCGCCATGGAGACCTAATATGCCAACGTTGTATGAAGGAAATGAATGGCCTTGAGGAACAAGTAGCTCACAAAGACAAGGAAATACAGTACTATAAGAGAGCCCTTAGTGATAAGAATCAGGAAATTCGAAGGCTTAAGAATATGAATATGCCACAGAACCCACAGAGCAGACCATGGTATCCAGAAGAAGACATACTTGGAGCACATCCATCTCATGGAGAAAACCGTACTCCATCGGGATTATATTAGTTTTGTAGCCTAAAGCTTATTGGACCTCCAATGGAACCAACGTAGCAGCTGCTCATGTATGTAGAGTTACTTGTGCTCATCTATATACTTGTAAACAAGTATATGTTGGGTCATTGTCAGTTATAGTAAATTGCAATTAAAGAATACATGTAATAAGATTTAACATGCTGATTATTGTCATCAAATGATAATTTCGTAGTGACTAATATAAGCTTCATCATTTGAGTGAGAAGAGCATGTGGGGTGTTATATTTCCTTTAATTTTCATTATTACATCCTGTTTTTTTTCTTTTCATTTGGGATACTTCCGAGTATCTATCATGCATAAAAAACACACACACGCACACTCACTTGTATATATTCTTTATCATCTACAAATAATAGAAACAACAATAAGAAAAGAGAGAGTAGCCAGTTTCCATGGAGGTTATTTACACTAACAATAAGAAAAAGAAACTAGACAGAATTAAGTGCATTAGATGCCAGATCAATAATTTCAAAATTGCGAACGTGCTCATCAAATTTTATAACAAACACTAAATAGTTCGGAGATAACTCATACTTCGGTGCATTCAAGCGAAGTATCTATCACTCAGACTACTTGGTAATTCTCTGTGATCAATTGAGTCCTCTGGGAAAACTTGGGAGGAGCACCACCTTTCAGGGGCAGGATATTGGCAACCTGCAAAAAGAGAGAAAAAATGAAGCTCGGGGTAAAGATAATTGGAAGAAAGTCTAAAAGAACCAAGCTTTTAATCAGCTTGAATCCCTGATATTACCCACTACACAGTGGAGAGGAACAAGAACAACAAACTGCAACAACTAGCAGTGACTGTAACTTTACGATTTCATGCAATGATGATAGCACAATTCATCTTTATGAGCTGTGGGCGGTAATGTTGACTATACAGTTTTATTTTGTATTACATGCGAATTTTATCAATCACATGCAAGTTTTACACGTGAAGATCTTCAAATGGGTTTGAATCAACTTCAATCATTAAAAAGGCCAACAGAGGAAGATAGTTCACAAATTGGAAATGCAACCATTTTCTATACAGGTACAAGTTCATTTATTAATAGTTGTGCTAACAAAATCAAAAAGATTTTAGACAAGAGCAAACCTTTAGCTCACTGTATGTGCTAGTGGCTGAAAACTGAACAGTAATGGGGAAGAATGCCGATGAGTCTCCTGATGGCACAACAAACTCCATTGATCCACTGTCCACAAAGATTATGGCACGTTATAAGAAACCCTAGAACCAGGTGTATTTTTCAAATATCAAGCACAGGGTCTGAAGTGATAAAAAATACTCCTAACATTTGCTTACCTGCGGTTTGAGTTATCAATGAGAAGAATGGACCATTCTAGGATGGAATTTCTTGCGTCGTACCTGCAGGATTGAAAATAATGAATAATATTGAATGGCCACTTCGACTGATATGATGTATACCGTGAAAAGTAGGAGATGAAGAGGATGGCACACATTGGTTATCAGTAGATATAAAATAGCATGCATCAACAACATCAAAAGAATCTTCCAGAAAAATCACGTGATTTCAAAGAATTCCTAGGGGTATGCAGAATCCTAGCACAAAACACTTACAGCTAAGGTGAAAATATCATATGATTCCTCCACCTAAGGGCTTCTCGCATTTACCCCCCATGTGCCTGAATGGCAATCCTTCTGGCTTTTAAATTAATTCTTGTTGAAATAATTTTAAGGAACTTTAACAGACATTTCCAAATCAAATTTCTAGATTAACAATTTCATGCATTTCATCTCACTTTAGTAAAAGCCAAATGTTCAGAAAGGAAAGAATAACATCAGAATCAGATAAGATTTCTATTTCCCCCAACATATGGATCTCCACCAAACTAACTTCAACCTGATACACCAATGAAAGAGAATATAATGGAGCAAAATTCTTACTTCCATTCCCCGTCAATCTGCCTAACATTTGGTGCCTCTCGAAGGGCTGGTAGAGGAACTGCGATCACAACATTTCGTAGATCAAACATGGATGACGCTTCATACTCGATGCTGACATATGTTTCATTTCCAGACTCAGATGGCCAGCAATTGACTGCAATATGCATGAATTAAACATAACATTAGAGCAAACAGCAGAAGGTGTAGAGTGATCAGATAAACTGCTGCTTCAGATTTGTACCCACTTGTCAAGGGCACCATTGACTCATCAACACTTTGCATTCTCCACTTCAAAAGACCAACACCTGCATCCCCAGTTTGACAAGTGGGGAAAGGTCTGCTGGGATCCCTCAAGCCCAAAATGTTTTCATTAGCAAATAATTCTTTGTTCACGTTAGGATGTGTCTTGAAAATGACACCTGGATTCCCCCCAGTTTCAATCTGCAAAACAAAGCAGAAATAATAATGTCAATAAGAACTAGCATAGAAGCTACCACAATAACTTCAAAACCAAAGCCATGTAAATACACACTACTCAATGCTTGATGCTCTTGCCAAATCAAAATCTAATTATCTGTAAATGTTAAGCAACCACTATTAGACATAGAAACAAACTATTTAAAAGCAGTTTATTCATCAGAGGGGACAGTGTGATTTACTATAAATGATCCAACCCTTCAGCAAAATCCCACCATGGCCGCAGATGATATAGATCAAATTAGGAAGCCAACCTAGTTCGATTAAGTTTAAGCATTTCAAATGTTTAGGTAAATTCAAGTTAGGCAAAAAAGAACAGTAATAAATTGATGTGGCTGATGTGGAAAGATGAGCATTCAGCTAAGACACAATAGCAAAACTAGGAAAATGGTAGAAACCCTTTTGCTCACAAATATGAGATGATGGTAAAGAAATTTCCCAGTGCAAACTTAAAAGTTCTCATAGTTTAAATTCGTGGATGCCTAGTCATCTCTCACTTGATGACACATAAAATATTTCTTTTCATAATCATGTAATGGTTTTTCTTTTCAATTTTTTTGTTACCTAAATCATGTGTGTGGGCACACAGACAGAGATTGCAAGAGAGAAAGAGATAGATGACAGACCTGAACTTGGATGAGCCCGTCTTCTTGGTTAAGAATTTGAAGTGATAAATGCCCTTGAACATCAAAGTGACTCATTCCACCATCCCGTTTTAGAGTGACATTGAGTTTCTCCTCAGCAGTCAAAGTGACAGGATCAGTTAGTTTTTGAGCAGCTGATGTATACTGGGTTGACTTTGATGGCTGCACATCTTCAACGATCATTTCACCTTCTGCTTTCAAGGATTCCAAAAACTGGTTTGTCCTTTGGGTTTTGCCGAGCTTCATGCCAAGGCCTTTGGGAGGAGCAGTGGCAGATGAAGGTTGACGACCTGGTGATGCCAGATATATTCAATCAAAAGTAAAGTCCCCAATAATTGGAACCATATTTTCCAGAGACAATTAAAATAATAATGTTCAAAAATAGGTTGCAGCAAACAGAATTAATTAGATGAGGATTTATAACCTCGTTGTTAAAAAATTTCAAACGGTCAAGAAGTTCAAGTGTAAAACATTTGTTCTTAGAAACTTTTAAGAGTTATTACAAATCATACTTCCATCTACCAGACAAATCTAATCTGCTAGTTATCAAAATCAGAAGCAACGTCTATAGTTGGCCCAGAAAAGCAGAAACAAACCTTTAGGCTTGCTGGAAAATGAGTCAACATCACTGGTCAATCCAAACCCAGAACCACTTCCAAAACCACCTCCTCCACCACTGGAAATGCTCATATCATTCAAGCTGCTCTCAATTCTTCCAGAGCCCATTGAAGACATAAAACCTCCTTTATTACCTCTATTCTTTTCAATCTACAAGAAGAAAAAAAAATGAGAAATATTAATAGTGCTGTATACAGGACATAAATCTGCAGGTATTATTTGTGGAGCTATAATAAATAGATACCTTCATTTGGTCAATCTTACTAGCTTCTTCCTTCATTCTACGCTTGGTCTCATCAATCTTATTCTGCAATACCAGCTTGTGCAATTTCTCTTCATGACTCTCCATCTCACAGTACTGCTTAACCTGGGCAACAGTAACATTTTCCTTGTGCCCAAGAGAGATAACCTCATCAAATGCAAAGATCAGCTCAAAAGCTGTTTGACAAATACCCTCTTCATCAAGAGACATGGTATACTCAGGTACCTAGAAGCAAACTTAAGGAATCAACTTAAAGCCTTTATATGTACATTAATGAAATGAATATCATAGAAATAAAATCATGTTTCAAAGCTTTTAAAATCTAGTACGAATAGTACAAGGAGCCATCAAACATAAAAAAGATAAAGAAACATAGCAAACATGAGCACAAGCATGTGAAAAAAAGGGGGTAGCCAGGAGCCAACTCAACTCCTTAGCATCCATTGCAGAGTATAAAACATTTTAATGTCCCATTTTAAGAACATGAAGCTGCTAAAAAAAATAGGCAAATGAAAGAAAGATACCAGTTTAGAAAGCAGCCTCAAAGTGTCCAAATCTTCAAGAATGTTGCTCTGTTTATTCGTAACAAGTAGCAAGTACATAGCCTCTATTGGCTGGTAAACATAACGCACATTCTCAGTCTCAACATAAGTATGCTGCTTTCCAGACCCTATCAACTTGGGAAAAGCAGCAAGGAGACCTTCAATTCTTATCCGAGACATGTCCACAAACTGTCTCGAAACAAGCACTGCAAGTGAACCAACCCAAAAAATATCAAGCAAAGCAACACACAAGACAAAAAAGCTTCACTACAACAACACAGTTACTAATATTAATCCCAAATCAAATCCACGGTTAACTAGCTCAACAAATGAAAGAACCTCCAGCACTAACATTGCACCATACACCTGCTCAAATCTCAACATTTATGGGAACCACAGAAAAATGCCTCCTGATACACACAGGACCCACGATGCTCAAATCTGAGCAAAACATATATCTATAATGGTAATTCTCAAGATTTGCACACCTAGTTTATAACCATTAATAAAAATCATTAATAAGGGGTGCGGTGCTTTACAGATTTACGTGCAATTAAAACAATGAATGTTAAAATAAAACACACTAAACATTATTAACTTATTGCATTCGAAATTTACCCGGGGGGGGGGGGATTAACAGCAAAAATATTAAACGCAAGAAACTCACCTTTACCATTCTTGCTCACTATAGAAGCCGCAAGCACAACCTACATTGAATCAAAACTAGATTTTACCACCGAAATAAATTATTTTAATTCAATTAAAACAAGCAAAAGAGGAGGAAAAAAATCTTACCATCCTGATGTAACTGGCACAGAAATTAACACCTACAGAACAGAACCAAAAGAAATTAAATAACAAATTTATCTAATCAAAATATAAATTGCACAGATCTACGAAGAGGTAAATTCAGATCTAACTAAACAGCGAGATCACGAAATGGGCATGTTTGGTTTCTGAGAAAACCAAGGAAAATTACGAATTCATTCAACGATTTAAAATATCAGATCTGACAGGCAAGCACAAGTGGGATAGTAATAACAAAATCATGAGATCGCGGATTGAAATTCGATGGATCAATGGCTGAAATTTGATTTTGAGTGAGAGAGATCCGACGGTGGAGATTTGAGAAGGAGGAAATTTAGTTACCTGAATTGGAAGCGGAGAGAGTGTTGTGCGAGAGAAACGGGGTGTCTGTGCTGTGAATAAGAGAGTGACAGGGCGAATGTGAGGAAGACGAGGAAGGAGACGAGGAATTGGGTTTTATTTTATTTTTTAAAATTCTTTTTTTATTAATATAGATCTCCAAACTAGTTTGTGTATCTAATCTAATTCCACGGATCTTAAAATTAATGACTTTACGATCATATAAGCTTCTAATGATTTTGAAGTTTGTGAGACTTGAATTGGTAACTTTTAAAAAGCAAACTCAATATCTGATCAATTAAGTTATATCACTCATAGTTAAAAGCATGTTTGAGAGTGTGATAGCAGTTGTTTTTCAAAGTGTTTTTCACCTTAAATATATCAAAATAATGTTTTTTATTTTTAAAAAATTATTTTTTAACATAAACGTATTAAAATGATATAAAAACACCAAAAAATATTAATTTAAAGTTAAAAAAAATTAAAAATATTTTTTAAAAACACAAACATATCTAAAGCTATATTTGTTTGCCGGAATTCATTTTCCGAGAAACCACTTTCCAAACTTTCCTGTGTTTGTTTGACATTAGAAAAGTTGATCAACGGAAAACACTTTCCAGTCAAAGAAAAATTTAGCTTGATTTCCAGGAAAGTGTTTTTTTGTAAAATTTGGACGGAAAACACTTTCCGGAAGTTGTGAAAAATTTAGAAATGTCATATTATTTGTTGATTATATCAAATTTGGTTCTCAAACTTTTAATTGCTATATATATATATATATATATATATATAAATATATATATATATATATATATATGTTTTGTTTTGAATATTTATTTTTCAATTTCATCTCTTAAAATTTAATTTTTATATTAACTTTGGTCTTCATTTTTATAATTATTATTTGCTTTTGCCTTATTATTTTTTTATTGAAATTTTTTATCTATCAAATTTTGTACTCATTCTTTTGATTGTTACTTTTTTTTTTGAAATAATATATGAAATGTTAATTATTATTATTTTAATTTCTTGATCTTTCATTTTTTTATTTTTTAGATTTGATCTCTATTATTTTGATTATTATTTATTTTATTTAAGATAATTTATAAAATTATATTTTTTTGCAATTTCATTTTCATGCAACTTTGTAATTGGTAAGATTTTTTCCTTATTATTTTAATAAATTTTAAAAAAAAAAACATTAATAAGTTATTTTCCAGCTCATTTTTCATAACATAACCAAACACTAGAAAGTGTTTTCCAACTTATTTTATATTACATTACCAAACATCAGAAAATAATTTATTTTTTAAAAATTTATTTTTTAAAAATAACTATTTTTTAGTAAATAAACAGGTTTAAATTAAAATTTTATTTTAGCGTGGGTTATATTTTATTTTACAGTGGGTGTTAGGGGATGGCTTTTATTTGATTACGGATCTTTTCTTAAGAAGAGAGTTCTAATGTAATTGGAATTAGTTTTACCTTATCATAGGTTGATGTTATTGGAGGCCCAGATCTACAGGCTTGTTGATTTCATAGTCAGGCCTGGCCCATCTTCTGTTCTGTTTATTGAGAATACATGGGCTCTTAGGTGGGTTAATGGGCTTCTAATTATGCTCAAAATAAACATTTAAATTATAGATAAATGTGTAAAAATGCTGTTTAATGGAGGACAATTTGCTTGACTTGGAATATTTTATGACGGAGATTATTTTAGAAGAGTTTACGAGTTTTTTAATTTTAAATTTTCCTGTTAAGTCGTCGTAAAGAATTCAAAGTTTTATTTGTTTGGAATTTTTGTTTCCTTCTCTAATTTGGATATTAATGTTTGTCTTGGTTAATATCTTTTAAGTTAATCAATTTTTTTTATAAGTAAGTCCTAGGTTCTATAATAGCATAAATAGAGGATGTTAAAGTCCTAGGTACTATTTAAAAGTGTGGTTATAATTGTTTTTTAAAATATTTTTTGTGCAGAAATATATTAAAATAATATTTTTTTATTTTTTAAAAATTATTTTTGAGATCAGCGTATTAAAACGATCCAAAAAATATAAAAAAATAATAATTTATTCTTGAAGTTCTATAATAGCATAAATAGAGGAGCAATCTATTTGTATTTTGTTTAGACTACTTCGATATAATAATTTTAATATGAACTTTCTCAAGTCTTATGCAATACATATCTTTTTTTCAATTTATTCTTTATAAGTTTATTGTTTTTAACTTCGATATGCCTTTTTCATTACGTGATTTATTCGTCTTCTTTACAATTTTATTTACAACTTCATTTATCATCTCTACATGATTATTTAATTTTCTTCCGATGCAATTTAACAATTTTTTTTTTTGGTTTTGCATGTTTAAGTGCAAGCCTTCAATGGTTTAATACCATAAATATTTGACTCGCTAGATGTTGGCATGGCCTTGACGAGAATAGTTTAGGGGTGAATAAAAAAATTAAAAAATCAATTAAACCAAGAAAATTAAAAATAAAATAATCAAAAAAATCAAACCATAAAAAAATTAATTAAACAGATTATAATTTTAAAAAACCAACCGGTTTGGTTCAGTTTCGGTTTTATAAGTCTGAAACAGAAAAAACCGAACCAAAACCAAACCGAAAAAAATCAGAAAAAAATTGAGTTAAACTAGAAAAAACCGAGCCAAACTAGTTTAAACCGGTTTTTTCCCTTAAAAACCGAACTGAATCGAATCGAAACCGGTTGGTTTGAACCGATTTTGGTTTGGTTTTTTTTAAAAAATTTTGATTTGGTTACTTTTTTATTTTATAAGAACCGAATTAAATAAAAAATGATCCTTCCTAGTATAGCTTATTAATTTTTTTTTTATTTTGCTTAGAAAAAACGCAAAGGAAACTAGCAGAATATTTGGTGAAGCACCTAGAGTGCTATTACGACAAGACTACACCTCAACAATTATTTGGTGAAGCACACAGATCTTCGAATTGTAGAATTGAGAATCAGCATGAATGACGAGAGAGAGGGTGCATGTTTTATATATATAATTTCAATATTTTCCCTTGATTTTCCACTCGATCTCTATCTACCTAAACTTTAACATCTTCTTTTATATATATATAAATAAATGACTGGCAACCCAAGTTTTGCTGTTGGAATGAGGCTGCGAGGACCATGTAATCAACACTGGAGGCTGCGAGGCAGCGTTTGGTATTGTGTTTGTAACTGTATTTTGTTAAATTTTAAATTTTTTTTTGGTTAAAATTGAGTGCGGTTTGTATTTTTGGATCGTTTTGATGTGCTGATGTCACAAATGATTTTTAAAAAATAAAAAAATATCATTGACATGTATTTCAGCACGAAAAGCTATTTAAAAAGCATCCGCAACCACATTGCCAAACACGCTCTAAGTTGAAGTGGACGTAAAACTGCTTCTAATTTTAGACCAACAATATGTTCATGTTATTCTTTTCCCTGGACGGTCTGATTCGAACAACGATGGTTTTAAAGCAGTTTTCCATGTGCTTACTGGCTTTAATACAAATTAATTTAATTATATAAGAAAATTAGCTAACATCATTGGACATTATATCTTATATTTGATTGTTCAAATTGTTTATAATTAGTATGAGAGATTGAGGTTTAGTAATTCATGTTTTAATTTCCATTCAAATAATTATTTAAAGGAAGAGTATCTATAGATTGCAAGTGTTTTAAGAGGAAAAAACCTTTAATGTAATTAAATTTATGAAGAAAATTATATTTCTAATTATTTTCATGTATGTTTATTAATACAGAGAGATAATCAGTGTTTTTAATGGTCCCTTTATATATTAAACATATGTACATTGATCGAATGCAGATATTAAATAGAAGATTATCTTTTCAAATTAATAAATAGGGTTTTAGTATTAATATTGTTATTAAATCACTTAATAGCACATTATATCACTCATATGGACTCTATCTTACCGCTAATTTATTACTTAAAATTTTAGACCCCCAATAAAAGTATAAAATATCATTTCAAAATATTTTATATTAATAAAAATCGAATAAATCCAATTTAATTTATAGATCTAGTTATATTAATTTTTATGAGGATTTAAGTTTATGAAATAATTTAGTCCAATTTGACTGAACACATTGACGTCTCAATTCTTTCCTCTTGTACTTATCCTTTAATGGTAAGTGGATTAATGACTAATTAGAGACTTGTAGTTATCTAATTGTAACAAAAAAGGTCATTAATTAGGATTATCTTTACTAATTAACCACATCCACAAGAAACTGGGTTGCTAAGCAAGTTTTGTGCCTAAAGTCAAAGATTAGGTTAAAATCCGTGCATGCTGATGAGTTTCAATATGGTTGGATTTATACAAAATAAAAAATTTAATAAATGTAATGATTATCAACACTGGACCGATGCAAAGCATATGGACTAAGTACTTCCCTAGAAATTTAATAAAAGGCTACTATGCGCAATGAGCCGATGGCCAAGTGATGAGCATGAGTGCTCTGATTTTGACATGCTTTTGCCATGGATGCATGCACTTCGTCTTTTCCATAGGGAACTGGGCTCAACCTCTTTCTGGGTTTCCCTGCATAGTTACCATCTTTGCTCGTTCAAACCTTGGACCTTCCCTAATTTGGCAAATTTCACAGAGGCAAGCTTGCATGCATGACAGGCAGTAGTGGTTAACAGTCACAAGTCACAACATGGCGTAATAATTTTGTTCCTTTTTTCGCTTTTGAACGAAGGGTTTTTGTGTTCTTCTGTGCCAGTCCATGTGAAGACAATGGAAGAATCAGAATCAGAATTATGGCATCATGCTTTGTGTAACATGGAGACTGATGGACTCCTCCAATGGTTACCAGTGAATCAAGAATGTTGCTAGAAACTAGAATTAGAAGTCATAAACTTGAATAACTATTTTCTTTCTTTCCTTTTTTTTTTCCTGGGAGAACTTTTCTAGTTTCTTTCCTTTGTCTGGGAGGCTAGGAGATATGAAATTAATAGCAAAGCAATCAAAATTTATTTCTGTTTTGTGTCAACACCACCAGCAAAAAAAAAAAAAGCCCTGATTTTCACCAAAAATACACACACACACACACTCACACACCATGTACTAAGATTTAATAACACACACAAATTTGAACATTGGGATATATGGAAAAGCTATCACTTGGTTTGGGTTTTTTTATATTAAAATTATAAGTTGATTAAAAAAAATCAGGATAACTATGTTATTCGATCAAGTTTAGCTACGTTAACTAAGTTATAAGGTAATTTTGTTGAATCGCATAATCAAGTTTTGGATTGCAAATTTATTGAAATTTCTCGGATTAACTCATAATTAACTTGGTAAATTGCATAATTAGATGTCGTTTTTACACTAAAATTTCAAATATCATGCATGTGAAGCGCATGCACATCTGAGGTTTCTCTCTTTTCTTTTCTGTTTTTTCTCTTCTGCAGAGGTAATAATTGAGTTAAAGCAATAGAGGCATGCACTTTGGTAAATTGCATGACTAGGAAGGTTCTAACATGGCCTCCACAGTCAATATTATATATATATTTATCAAACTTGAAGTTGAACAAGCAGACAAAGAGAGTAAAGGTAGGGAAAACAAAGATACAAAACCTTTTCTCCTCCTACCATACTCTCATTTTCTGATCTCTACCATCTACTCCCAAATATACTCATTGTCCTTCATTAATATTTTTCCATCTTCATAAAAGCACTGTGCTTATAGCATGGATCCTAGTTAACATTTATTTCACTGAATCATAACCTATTTATTATATTGGTGCCATCAAGCAGTTTTCAATTTCTAGCAGTGCTAAATTGCTGTGTTTTTTCCCCTCTTGACATTACCAGGAAATTAAGTGAGGTGCACCAAAAGAAGGCAGGATTCCCTTTTCATAGCATTTTCCTAACAAGAGAAGAAGACGCTTTGAAAAATGGCAAGAGGAAAGATAGCAATAACTAGGATTGAGAACCGAACAGCCAGGCAAGTCACCTTTTCCAAACGCAGGGTAGGGCTTTTCAAGAAGACCCATGAGCTCTCTGTCCTCTGTGATGCTGAAATAGGACTCATCGTCTTCTCAAGCAATGGGAAGCTTTCTGAATTCTGCAGTGAGTCGTCCAGGTAAAAAAAAAAAAACATAAAAAAAGACCATGATGCTACAAATGGTCGAATTTGTATCTGTCTAAATCACTGATGGATTTGAAGTAGTCAGCTAATATTTTCTTGGAGGAAAAATGAGTTCTTTGATGATACAACTAATTTTACAACGAGATGATTAATATTTTCTGTAAGTATGTTTACAATTTTATCATGTTTTAATCATATGTTTTGATCACTTCTTGTTGTCTTTTAACCCTGAAAGTCCTCTTCCAAAGTTGATAGTGATTTGTCTTAATTGATAAGATTTCTTAGCTCCTTTAGCCTCTGCAAGATCCAAAGTTCGGCCATCATTGACTCAATTTTTTGAAGCTTTTTTTCTTGTGGAATTCTAAGAAAGTTATTGCCTTTTAGCCTTTTACATGCCATTCTTAAAATTAAAAAAAAGGGTACAAACCATTACCATTTTATCTTGACAAATGCAGCATACCACACATCATCAAAAGGTACGAAATTTCTAAAGGAATGCGCGTTTCAGAAAGCAATGACTCGGTACAAACCTCCTCTTTTCCATATCCACGACCGAAATATATACATATACATATAACTAGATGAGGGCTCTGATGTTTTGTATCTTAATATTTTAGGAACAATTCCTGAAGGAGTTGAAAAGAATCAGGAAAGAGACAGATGATCTTCAGCTGAGTATGCGATGCTACAAAGGCGAAAGCTTGAGTTCCTTGCACTATGAGGATTTGGTTGAGCTTGAAAAGCAGCTGGAGTGCTCAGTGAACAAGGTTCGAGCTCGGAAGGTAATGCTTCGTTTTATGAATAAATATTTCTGTTGATCTCTTAATTGAGCACAGAATTAAAGGCATTTTCAATGCTTTGTTAAGCAATAACAACATGTATTAAATCGAGAATATGCAAAAGTGATGCTGCCGAACCTAAGATAATTAAGATTCAAAGAACAGGGAATACAGAATTTTAGAAAATAATCTCAACAACAAGAGCCCTAATCATAACTTTATTACTAAATAATTCTCTCTCTAATTGTTTTCCTAAAAAACTCGTGATTATAATTTTTTAAATTGGTTTTAGTTCGACTTTTACAAAAAGAAGAAAAAAATCAGAATCCCTAAACAAATAAAAAAAATAACATAAAAAATGATGGATACTAAAACTTATTATGCAACTCGATTTCCCAAATCTATTGAGCTATTACTGTTTGGGATGCAGTTTGAGCTTCTGCAACAGCAGGTGGACAATCTGCGAAGAAAGGTAAATCATTTGTCATCTATCTCTGCAATTTGTTATTTCCTTGTATTAATTATAATTTATTTTATTCTTCTGCCAGGAGAAAATGCTGGATGTGGAAAATCAACAAATACAGTACCATCTTGTACGTAAATGGTTTTTTCCTTTAGGTTACAAGGTGGCCTAAACACATTGTCTTCCATCCATATTTGGTTCATTGATCTAATATCTTTCATCACATACATTGCTTTCTTTTGGCATTGGATGCAGCATCAAGTCGCAACGTTGGAGCAGCGACATGCAGCTGTAGCAATGGTGAAGCCAGAGGAACAGCAGAGAATGCTCGAGGAATTCCAGTTTTTTGGTGATGAACAGCCTATAAGTAATCTGCTACAGCTTGCTCCTCTCCCTCCACAGTTCCAACCTTGCCGTGTCCAGCCTACACAGCCCAACCTTCAAGATTCGAGTCTCTCCATCCCTGATCCCTCCAATTACATGTGGCAACACAATGCATGCACTAGCCTATTCCATTAGCATTGCCAGTTTCCCTACCCAAAAGTTCCTTCAGGCACAAAGCAAGGCTAATGCACTTGCCTGGATTGGGTTTGGGGTTCTAATAGTACACGTTCCTTTTGCTTTGGCTCTTCATCATTTTGTTCCGATGGGGCACCGCCGGTGCAGTTCTGGCATTTGACATTACCTCCTGGGGAATTGCTTTGGCTGAAAAAATTATTAGACAAACTATTTTTTTTCCTTGTCAAAACTAGCAGCTGTTAGACAAAATAATATTTGAGGGGAAAAAAGGGGCTCATATTTAATACAGTGGGTTGCACCCCCTAGCAATGGACCCATCGCAGGAGCATCACTCCATTGGTCCAACAGGGAAGTTGCACAAGCACAAGCACAAGCCACAAGCGACTGAGCGCTAAGTAAATTTAGCTCACCAATTGCTTTGGACATCTTAACTATTTGCATGAATAGTTAATAAAAAATATTTTACAACTAAAAAATTGAGTTTAAAATAAATAAAAATACAAAATTATTTTTTATTAAATAATGAGGTCCCACTAGAAATTAATTCTTGTCTTTTTATAAAAAAAATAATCAATATTTTTTATTTTGATTCAGTTATTTTAAAGTTATTAAAATCATTTTGCAGTTGCTGGTGACTTGTAAATCCAAGAGCATTTTGGTCATATTTTATGTCAAACCAAGGAGGATCTAACATGATAAGTGGGTTAATTCTTAACATGGTTAAAACTTGAACGGGATTTGATTTGATTCTTAAAAAAATTAAAATAATAATATTTTATTTTTAAAAAATAATTTTAAAATAATATCATTTTAAATTGATCTGATCCAACTTATAACTCGAGTTTTAATTTAAGTTATAAGTTAGATAAGATTTTATAAATATGAATTATTTCCCTTTAAATTTTGTCTTTATTTCATGACTAATTAAAAGTTGGTTTCATCTCGTATTAAGAATGTTTGGAAATGTGATTGCGGTTTGCTTTCAAAATAATTTTTATTTGAAAATGTATTAAAATAATATTTTTTTCTTTTAAAAAAATTATTTTTGATATTAACACATCAAAATAATTTGAAAACACCAAAAGAATATTAATTTTTAAAAAATAAAATTATTTTTTTTAAAAAAATACTTTTAAAATATAAAAATAAACAGGACTGAAGCTAATATAGTGTAAACATGCTTTTATCTATGCTTATTCAGTTAGTTTTTAAGCTTTATTTCTTATATTATAGTATCAATTACCTGTTCATCAATTTTAGCAAAACATATTTAAGCATTTGGTAAATAACGAAAATATTGTATAATATGATATAAATAAACTTAGTATCTATACAAGAAAGTCGCGAGGTAGTCTAGAATCCCACATCGAGGAAAAGCGAGAAGGGACATAAGGCAAGCGGGTATAAAACAGAAGGCCTCAGCATTGTTGAACATACTTACCTGGACGGGATCAATGGGTGATCCTGAAGGCCCATGGTCTAGGTCTGTGACCTCCATTGCACGCAGGAGGGGTGCTGGCTTAAGGTCTCCCCAAGAGGGAGAGCCTACGTCAAAATTTGTGGCAGAGGGGGCTGCGCGAGTCGCGGCCCCTGTCCAAACCTAGTTTAAAATTTTCTTGGCCAAAATCTGTGCTTGTATTTCTGTTCATGATTTAGTGCTTAACATGGCCTGTATGTTAGAGTAAATTCCCTACTTGTGTAACCGTTTGATCTAATTCTCGTCTAAACCTAATCCAAGCAAGAAATTCTGGCTGAAGCTACCTTCATACTTCATGATTATATATATATATATATATAAGAGGATAAAATAATAATATGAATGAAAAAATTACAGAAGCAACTGAAATAATTTATCATGATAATAAAAAAAATACAATCACTAAGTTTTTTCATGAACTTGTATTTATTATAAATACAAACTACATTTTTAAGTAATTATGTCCCATCATGGAACTCTAGAATATATGAAATATTAGGTGGTTTTTGTTTTTTATCTTTATTTTTTTGAATAAAAAACAGATTAAAAAAAATACTATTTTTCAATTTTTTTATTAAAAAAAATATTTACAAGCAAAAACAAAATTGAGTGCTTAATATTTTTTTAAAGTCCAATGTTGATGCGAGATCAGTATCTTGGAAGAGAATTCAATTATTTTATACATATATAACCAATTATTTACTCTTCCTTTCTTTGTTTTAACACTCCACACAAACTAGCACACACACTCACGATCTGCCTTCAATTTCCTTTCCTTTTCAACTTTATCCACTTCCTCATTTATATCTTTATAAATTATGCTTAGATCACTCGTGAGTTGGACGATTAGTACACACCAAACACTTTGTTTATTTAGAGCGGGTTTGGTAGTGTGGTTACACGTGTTTTTTAAATATTTTTTCGTGTTAAAATGTATGTCAATAATATTTTTTTATTTTTTAAAAATTATTTTTGACATCAGCACATTAAAACAATCTAAGACATACAAATCATATTGAATTTTAATAAAAAAAAATTAAATTTTTTGAGAACGCAGCCGCAGCCGAGTTTCCAAACGTTCCCTTAATATGATTGGGAGTGTAGATGTAGTTTTTTAAAATAATATATTTTTTTAAAAAATTAATTTTTGATATAACAATAAATAAATATAAAAAATAATATAAAATTAAAACATTTACAAAAACAAGATATAATTATAAAAACAAAGAATTACAACACAACCTCAAACTTTATATTATTTGGATAAATTTATCCATCTAGTGCTTCTAATTTTGAAGGAAATAGACGCAACCTCAAACTAGAAACTTAATAAAATTTATTCTTAATATATTCAGATCTGAAAAAATAGAAATAAATTTTGGCATCGATGATATAGTTAAGTAGGAAGTACAACACAAGCTCAAGCAACTATTTTTAAATCTCAACAGGAGTCATTTGTTCATGTACTTATTCAATATACAGTAAAATGAAAGTATATTATAATTATCAAACCTGTTGGGAGATTAATCCTCAAAAAGATTTAAATTATTAGGTTAAACCATGAGTTGAATTAATTATTTTAATAAAAATAATATTATAATGTTTGTTAAAAAGGAAAGTACCACTGAATATATTATGGGAAGTATTTGATACAGCAAATACAATTAATGCAACAAAAACCACATCTTTTATACCAAATAATCAGGAGAATAAAAAACAAAAAACCCAAACTCATCAAATCCAATAAATCAATAAATATCCAGCTGCCTCCTGTCTTCCTTAAAATTTCCAGAATCCACCCCTACCTCTCTCCAAGCTCCTCTGCTTCTCTCTCTAAGAAGCTTTGATTTTTCATTTTTCAAGAACACACAGCAAAAACCCACCATGGATCTTGAAACAGAAGAGCTACAATTCTTTACCATACCAGAAATCTTGAGAGAATCCATTTCAATCCCAAAACAATCACCAAAAACTTTTAAACTAATCACCCTTGCTTTAATCTTTCCTTTATCTTTTGCAATCTTGGCTCACTCTCTCTTTACTCATCCTCTTTTATCGCAAATTCAAGATCACCCATCAAGGCAACACACTCATCAATGGACCCTTCTTTTAGTTTTTCAATTCTTTTATCTAATCTTTTTATTTGCCTTCTCTCTTTTATCAACTGCTGCTGTTGTTTTCACTGTTGCTTCTCTTTACACTTCAAAGCCTGTTTCTTTTTCCTCTACAATGTCTGCCATCCCTCGGGTTTTTAAGCGTTTGTTTATGACGTTCTTGTGGGTTTCTCTGTTAATGTTGGTTTATTATTCTGTTTTCTTTCTGTTCTTGGTGATTTTGATTATCGGTATTGATATTCAGAATGCCCTTTTGGTTTTGTTCTCTTTGGTGGTGATTGGTGTGCTTTTCTTGGTTGTTCATGTTTATATTACTGGACTTTGGCATTTGGCTAGTGTGGTTTCTGTTTTAGAGCCAATTTATGGATTTGCTGCTATGAAAAAGAGTTATGAGTTGTTGAAAGGGAAGATTCGTGTGGCTGGTGTTCTTGTTTTCGGGTACTTGGCTATTTGTGGATTGGTTTCTGTGATTTTTTCGACTGTTGTGGTTCATGGTGGAGATAATCATGGAGTGTTTACAAGGATTATTGTTGGTGGGTTTTTAGTTGGGGTTTTGGTGATTGTGAATTTGGTGGGATTGTTGGTGCAAAGTGTGTTTTATTACGTTTGCAAGAGCTATCATCATCAAGGGATTGATAAGACTGCCTTACATGAGCATCTTGGTGGGTATCTTGGAGAGTATGTGCCTTTGAAATCCAGCATTCAGATGGAGAATTTGGATGCTTGAGGTGGTGGAAACAGAGAGAAAGAGAGAATTGGTATCATGAGTAAGTTGTTATGTATGGAGAGAGTTGGCATCATGTGTAAGTTATGTTTGTAATCAACTTTTTTAAATTTGTCTTCTTCTCTTGTAATAAAACTGGAGAAGTACTTTTTTTTTTCTAGTTGTTTGTAATTAAACTGTCAATTTAACAATGATTCTATGTTGTTAAATCTACTGGTTGTCATTGCTTAACATAGTTCCTCTTGAATTATGTATTTAATGGTTGACATTGCTTTAGTTGATACTTTGTGGCTTATATTTCAGTGTTTGGGTTAATCATTTGTGTTCAGATTATAGTCTTAATAAGAAACAGGTTATGCTTGTCTCTTTTCATGTTGAAATTTCCATCTTTTGGATTTCTTCAATAAGAAGTTTTACACTAGCTCGACTTGTTGACACTCTCGTGATTGGCTTGTTGATGATTAATGATAATTTTATATTCTTGGACGCGACGAAGCTGAAAGACTTTGCAAATATTTTGTCATGCTCATTTTCATTGTTTGTAGATGTCAGTATTATGGGTTATGACTATAAAGACAGAATTAAGCTTTGATTGCTTCGATAGTTTTGTGGCTTGAAAGCTGATTGATGACTGTTAGACAAACGTTTAGTCTTTGGAATTGGAGTCTTTTAAATGTTTTCTCTCACGAGCCAAGATATATAAGCTTGCTTCTGTCCTCTTGTGTATTGAAGGTACATGCTAACATGCATCTTCGGTCTTATGTGGCATTATGAATAGTTGACTTAATATACCTGAACTAATATAGTGCTCTCTCTTTGGGGAACGTCATGTTCTGATATCCTATTTCTTTGTTTTGAATTCATGCATGTTTCTCAGTGACATGTTGGTTTTCCTTTCACGACTGAGCTTGGCATCTCAAAGAAACATCAATTTAGTAGATAGTAGCTTAGTAGGGCAAGTCATTCCTTCGAGTTCCATCCTAGTTTTCTTTTTAACTAATGTAGTGGATGGAAAATGTGTGTTCTAAGACTGTCTAGGGGTGGTGATTTTTACTACTGTGTGGTTTTTAGGAGGCTAGACACAGGTCTGCTAATTCTTGAGCACCTGTCTGTTCAATATGCCTCTTTGGGTTTGGATTATCAAAATCTGATCATCCCTTGTACTCTCTTTTGTTTTTATGCCTAGTAAATGATTTTGTTATTTTCTTTGCATGTCACCTACTTCTTGGGGAGTCAAATCCCTTCTTGTGGACAGTAGGAAAATATGCATGTTACTTTTTTTCTAGCAAGTGAAGGAAACATAAACAGGGATGCTAATTCTATTGCGTTTGCCTCTTGGGCTTCTATGTTTGCCGCTATCTCTATTTCTCTACAACATCTTTGAACTCCCTTTTCTAGCTTGTGCTTCACAAACTCGTGCAAAATCGTTCCTTTTCCTAACCTGGCCGATCAAATTCATGATTCAGAAAAAGTCTTCTTCTCATAATTCTTCCCCTCAGTCTGTCATTGTTAGAGTAAAAGGATTTGTTAGAACACGTTCTCTAGATATCTTGGTGATTCATCCTAAGGTGTAAGAGACTTAAATGTCTTCTATCTCCCAAATATAAAATGAGGATGATAATGTAAATTAATAAAGAAGAGATTGAATTCAATGCAGCGATGTATTATTGATACTGTATCACATATTTATACAAGGCTTTTGCTTTACAGTAGGAAAGAAGAATTCTGCAGATCTCCTATTCTAAGTAGGAAACATAATTACAATAGGAAAACTAATATCTACGTATCTTCTATTCTAAGTATGAGACTATGATCTTTGTTCTCTCAACACTCCCCCTCAAGTTGGAGAGTGAATATCCTGCACTCCTAACTTGCGAACCATAGGCACAAAGATTTCTTTTTCGAGAGGCTTGGTTAAGATGTCTGTTAGCTGATGTGCAGAATCCACATGTCTTGTAGTTACGGATCCATCTTGGATTTTATCTCTAATGAAATGGCAATCCATTTCGATATGTCTAGTTCTTTCGTGAAAAACTGGATTAGCTGCAATGTGTAAGGCAGCTTTATTATCACAATACAATAAAGCTGATTCTTGGTGCGAAATTCCCAAATCCCTCCATAGATGGCGAAGCCATGTCAATTCACAACAAGCTTCTGTCATTGCACGGTATTCTGCTTCAGCTGAGGAGAGTGAGACTGTTTTTTGTCGTTTTGATCTCCAAGATATCAACGATGATCCAAGAAAAACACAATAACCCGTTGTGGATCTCCTAGTGAGTGGGCATCCTGCCCAATCTGAATCACAATAAGCCCTTAACCTAAAGTCCTTATTTGAAGAGAAGAATAATCCTTGGCCGGGTGCCTTTTTTAGATAATGAACAACCCGAAGAGTCGCCTCCATATGATCTTTTCGGGGTTGATGCATAAATCTACTCAAGACATGTACTGCATAAGTTATGTCTGGCCTTGAAACAGTTAAGTAAATTAATCTGCCAATCAGTCTTCTGTACCGGTTTGGTTCTTTGAGCAAGGTGCCTTTGTCTGATAATTTCAACCCTCGTTCCATAGGAGTATTGATTGGGGCAGCACCCAGCAAGCCTGCATCTGCAATGATCTCTAGTGCATACTTATGCTGGGAAATAAAAATCCCTTTCTTGGAAGCCGACACCTCAATTCCAAGAAAATATTTCAAAATGCCAAGGTCTTTGAGACGAAAATGGTTATGCAGAAATTGTTTAGTTGCAGCAATTCTAGTCGGATCATTACCAGTGATGAGAATATCGTCAACATATATCAGAAGAGCAGTAAAGGACTCACCCTGTTTGCTGGTGAACAAGGAATAATCAGCACGAGATTGTATATATCCAGCTGAGCAAATTGCTTCTGAAAACTTTGCAAACCATTGGCGAGATGCCTGTTTCAGCCCGTATAATGACTTATGAAGGCGACAAACAAGATGGTTCTCCCCCTGTCGCCGAAGACCTGGCGGTGGTGACATGTATATTTCTTCTGCTAAGTCACCATGGAGGAAAGCATTATGGACGTCCATTGGTGGAGAGACCAACCAGAAGAAGCGGCCAAGGCAAGTAAGCAGCGGACAGAGATGATTTTAGCCGTGGGAGAGAAGGTATCGTGAAAGTCCACACCTGCCAATTGTGTGAACCCCTTGGCGACTAGGCGTGCTTTGTAGCGCTCGATAGAACCATCAGAACGATGTTTAATTTTATACACCCATCTACAACCAATTGGTGTCTTGCCAGCCGGGAGTGGTGTGAGGGACCAAGTACCATTTTCCTGAAGAGCCTGCAATTCATTATGCATGGCTTCCTGCCATGCAGGGTGAGCAATAGCTTCGGAATAGGATTTGGGTTCGGTGACAGTATGGAGCTGAGCAACAAAAGATTGGTTTGCAGGTGTATAGCGGTGATAAGAAACAAAATTAGCCAGTGGATAACGTGTACCTTTAGTCGGACCTGGGAGTGAGGAGGCTGATTGGTGGGAGTAAATATTGGAGCAGAAGTAATCGTGAAGCTTGGCTGGTAGCATAGTGTGTTTGGTGGAGCGACGAAGTAGAGTGGCGTCAGAGGTGGGCTGGGGAGGATGATCGGTTAAGGAAGGGTGGGGTTGTAGGGGAGGCTGATCAGGTGGTAGTGAAGGAGGAGGTTTAGGGCGGCGGGTGTAGGTTTGTAGAGTGGACATGGGTTATGGAGATGGTGGATCGGTGGGTTGGATAGAAGCATATGGAAAAATATTTTCATGAAATCGCACATCACGACTGGTGAAAATTTTTTTAGTTGACAAATCGAATAATTTATATGCTTTTTGACCGATGAGATATCCAATAAAAACTGAGGGTATGGAACGATTGTCAAATTTATGAGAAGGATGGACGTTGGTAGCATAGGCTAAACAACCAAAGACACGAATATAGGAAAAGGAGGGTGATTTGGAGTAGAGAAGTGCGAAAGGAGTTTTGAAAGAAAGGGTGGAAGAAGGGAGTCGATTGATGATGTGTACTGCAGTAAGTGCACACTCGCCCTAAAATTGGATGGGAAGGTGAGCATGAAATTTTAGAGCTCGGGCTACCTGTAAGATGTGACGATGTTTGCGTTCCACAACCCCATTTTGTTGGGGCGTGTAAACACAAGAATGTTGAAAGATGACACCGGTGTCTTGAAAAAAAGAACGGAGTGAGAGAAATTCACCACCATTGTCACTTTGGAAAATCTTAATGTGAGAGTCAAATTGAGTATGAACGTAGCTGAAAAACTGCTTTAAGAGTGATTGTGTTTCATTTTTGTGTCGCATTAAGAAAATCCATGTAAAACGTGTATAATCATCAACGACAATAAGGAAATAATAAGCACCAGAAATAGAAGGGTGTCGATAACGACCCCAAATATCACAATGAATTTTTTCGAAAGGTTTTGTGGAAGAAATAACACTAGGACTAAAAGGTAAGCGACTTTGTTTAGCCAATGGACAGACAGGGCACACATCATGAAATTGTGCGGAAAAATTTAAAAAATTCTTGGCAATTAAATTGTCGATACACGACGTCGGACGACGGCTCCCGCTTTTTTGTTTATTTAACAAAAAGGGTTTTTTTCTTTGATTAGGGGAAATAAAGATTTTATTGGAGTCGCCATCTAGTAATTTGAGGGAACTAGAAATCCCAAATTAGACACTGGTCCCAGAGATTTGGGTACGGGGTTAGTTATGATTAAGTGAAGGTAGACACCACCCTTAAAACATCCTTTCAAAAGAAAGGTTACCCTTACTTGTGTGTTTTTTATTTGATTCAAATGCGATTAAATTTTGGGCTTATTTGTAAATTTTTTTAATGATTAACGTCGGTCCCTAAAAATAGGAGACACGTTAAAAATGACATCAGTCCCTAAAAATTAAGAGACTCGTCTAATATTAACGTTTATCCCTAAAAAGGAGAATTACGTCTGGGTTACCAACAGAAATAATGGATATAATCCATTATATTTTGGGTTTATTGGTAATTTTTTTTAAAATGGTTAACGTCGGTCTCTAAAAATAGGAGGCGCGTTAAAAATGACATCAGTCCCTAAAAATTAGAAGACTTGTCTAAAATATGACGTTTTAACCCTAAAAAGGAGAGTTACGTCTGGGTTACCAAAAGAAATAATGGATATAATCCATATTTGGTATTTATATTTTTTACATCGGTCCTTTTAAAAAAAAGAGACGTGTCGACTTTGGTTTTTGTATTTTTTTACAACATGCAAGAAAATTTACAAGCATTTATACATGAAAAAAATATCAAAAATACCAGTAGAAACCCAAAAAATTACTTGGGTGTCACTGTATAGGTAAAATACTGAAATACCCTCGAATTTCTCTGAAAATTACGAAATGCCACTGGCGGCGCGTGTGGCACACGCGCGGCTACTGTTGGAGATTTTCCGGCGAGATTTCTGGCCAACCGATGGTCGATCCTGGTAGATCTGATGTCAAGGATTCTTATGGTGGTGGTCTTGACGGTCGTTGATGGCTGATGAGCGAGAATCGACGACTTGAAGATTCGGTGGCAGCCGACGATCGCGGTCCTTTTCCGGCTAAATGGGGCGGCGAAAACGCTGAAACCGGCCAGTTTTCTTGCTTTATATGAGGATAGAGACCTTTCTGTGGTGGTTTGGAAGCTTGATATGGCCGGAGATGGGAGATCGGAGGAGAGAGAGGGAGTCGCCGGCGAGAGGAGAGAGATGCTCTGGGTTATGCTACGGTGAGAACGTTAGCACGGTACACCGGTGCCGCTGAGGCCTGTGATCCGTTGGATCTCTGATGGACAGATCGAGTGGCTGTGATTGGCCCGATCTGCAGGTTGATCGGACGGTCCGGATGAAGGGCGGTTTGATCGGGTGTGACGCGGTGCACTGAAATCTTGGTACACCGGGTGACGTGGCGAAACAGGATCAAAGCTTAGATTATTTCAATGGCTGAGATGTGTCTGGGTTTTAATCTGGTGTGATAAGCCCTATTGTATTTATTAAATCAACGGTTCAGATCTAAACACTATTAGATCTAACGGTTAGGATATATTTGGTATTTTTCATATTGTTTTTAATAAAAATCAATATCCTACTCTCGTGAAGAAATAGTAAAAACACTGAATAGTATGTATGTAATCTCTCTTCTCTTTTTTTTTCTTTTTCTTCTCCTCCTTTTTTTTTTCGCTTTTTTCCTTTCACTTAGCGCCTTTGATCACACGGCTATTTATAGCCAATGACAGGTACGTCCAAATCACAACCGATTTGCATTGAAGAAAAAATAGATCACCTGCTTGTGGTGCATCTGCTTCTTTGACAAAAAATTTTTATTTTATTTTATCTTTATTTTTTTATTATGTATAATAATATATATTTATATAGGTAAAATTAAAAACTCAATTCAGTATTAGAAAAAGCCCCTCTCAACCGCTAAAAATCAATTTTAATGACCGAAAATAACAGTTTTGACCCAAAATAACCTGAAACTCATTTTTTACCCTGGTCGACATGGTTTGACCCGTATTGACCTGGTGAACTCGGTTTTGACCAGAAATGACGGTTTTGACCCGAAAACGGCCTGAAACTCATTTTTTACCCTGGTCGCCATGGTTTGACCCGTATTGACTCGGTGGACTCAGTTTTGACCGAAAATGACGGTTTTGACCCGAAACGGCTTGAAACTCATTTTCTACCCTAGTCGACATGTTTTGACCCGTATTGACTCGGTGGACTCGGTTTTGACCCGAAAACTCATTTTTTACTTGGCCGACATGGTTTGACCCGGTGGAATCGGTTCTTATGGAAAGATGCGGTTGACTCGAGAAAAATATATTTTTGAATTTTCCTTTTTCTTAATTTTTTTGGATTTTTATAAATAATAATAGAAATAAAATAACATTTGAGAAAATCTTGGTGGATCCAAAATTGGGTTACAACATAAATGGAGGCAATGAGGTGATATGTGACCGAGGCGATTATGCCACAGATTGGTTGATGAGATGGTGGTATTGCAGGCTGGTAGGGTTTTTTTTTTGTGAGGTGGAGTTGATTGTAGATGTCTTCGTTGCTAATGCCACCAAGTAGTATAATCTGTCACGTTGTTTACCCAAACCAATCATCCTCCTCGTAACCAGATCCTGCAAAATACACCAATAAGGAAAAAAAGTTATTGAGCAATTCATCCCTTTTGTCAAACGACTTACTGACATTAGATCAACTTTGAATGTGGGTACACAAAGCACATTGTGGAGATAATAAACAGAATTCAGAGGCAGTGATCCTTTGGTAACGATTTTGGCCTTTTGGCCGCTAGGCAACAAAACAGAAGGCAAAGAACAATTTTTATATGTATGTAAAAGAGATTTTGACGAAGAGGAAATATGATATGTCGCCCCGCTGTTAATAATCCAATTACGAGAAGCGATTTTAGGCAAACCTGGCTTTGTTACGGCATGTGCTTGGGAGCTAGGTCCTTCATTTTTATTAAGAAGTGATAAGAGCTGTTTTAGTTGAGTTTCTGAGATGCTAACCACTGATTTGCTATCTTCTTTAGAAAAATCTTCTGACACATGATTAGCTACAGATCTGTTGTTGTTGCCAAAACGCTTTGAGCCTGAATTATGCCTCGCTTTGGGATGGCCAACTGGATATCCATTCAGCTCATAACATGTTTGAACCCAGTGGCCTGGTTCTCCACAGTGGGAACAAAAAGGACGTCCCTTTCTAGAGCCAAAATGACGTTTGTCTTGGTCATGTCTGCTTGCGAAAGTCTCTGGTTGCGATCGAAAGTCATGCATCCCATATGATTGATAAGAACGTTCAGATTTTCCTGTACCTGTTAATGAGGTGGTCTTGCCACTATTGTTGCGGACGGCCATGGCAGCACTGTCAACAGAGTCATTTATAGTGTGCATTGAGCTTAAGAGACGTTGCTTCTCTTCTTGAGAGACGGAGGAATAGGCTTGACGAACAGATGGGAGTGGATTAATTAGGAGAATTTATCCACGAATAGCACTGTAAGAGTCATTCAACCCCATCAGAAACTGCATTAACCTTTGCTGATCTTGTTGTGCTCCATGGACTGTGTCGTTGTAGGAGGATAATTCATCCCACAGGCCCTTCAGTTTTGTATAATAGGCTGAGATAGAAAGTTGGTCCTGTCGAAGACAAGCAATATCTCGTTGAATCTCAAAGATACGAGGTGCATTGCTTTGAGAGAATCGATCATGAAGATCTTCCCAAACTTCTTGAGCTGTAAAGTAGTAGATCACACTGTCTGAGATCTCCGGAATGACAGTGTTAATGATCCATGAGTGAACCATATCGTTACATCTAGACCATACGGCATAACCTTCAGGATCAGTCTCCTCTAAAGGGATTCTGATTGAGCCATTGACAAAACACAATTTGTTCTTGGAATTTAAAGCTAGAGTCATAGCCCTTTTCCAAGTTGAATAATTGTCCCCATTCAGGGGTTTAGAAATCAAGACCAAACCTGGATGATCTGAATGATGAGTGAAGTATGGATTTGAGAGATTTGTTTTTAGAAGTTCTGCAGGAATTTCTGGGTTTGTAGAAAAGCTAGGATCGGTAATTTTCTTGCCAATGATAGAACTTTCTTGGTTGGCCATGATAGCTGAATTATAAAGGGTGCTACACGAGAGATCAGGGTGTAGAGAAGCTGCAGGGTTCTAGTCCTGCTCTGATACCATGTAAATTAATAAAGAAGAGATTGAATTCAATGCAACGATGTATTATTGATACTGTATCACATATTTATACAAGGCTTTTGCTTTACAGTAGGAAAGAAGAATTCTGCGGATCTCCTATTCTAAGTAGGAAACATAATTACAGTAGGAAACATAATTACAATAGAAAAACTAATATCTACATATCTTTTATTCTAAGTAGGAGACTATGATCTTTGTTCTCTCAACAAATAAAACCACAACAATTGATTTATGATTCTCAATTACTATGCAAGAGGTATCTAGAGATTTGTGTTTGGTCGGGTCTTTACTATTATTCAGTGGTATGACAATGTATTAGTAGTTTCTCATTCAATCTTGTTTCTTATTGCTGTTCTTTGTTTCTTGTTACTTGAAAGGCTGACGTGTTTTTTTTTATATAACTACAATCAATATATTATTTTTTATAATTATTTTAATGAATTTTATGAAACTTGACTTCTTGATCTTTAAATTTCAACTCTCTTAAACACATTATTTCAAGTACCTAACGCTATAATTTAGTGTTTGCTTTGCATGATTTTAATGTATTTTCTGCCTAATATTTTGGTTTCCCATTTTGAAGGTGTTTTCGAACACATAAGTCATCAAGAAACTGCTACAGATAAAGGTGTGTTAGCTAATTGTCACCCACAATTGTACTTTTGTCAATTTCATTCCATTTCATATCATTTCAAAAAATTAGAATAATTTCATCTTGTTATCTCACATCATTCCAGATTTCTCATTCAAATTCCAACCAAGATGCTCCACATTTATTTTGTTCGTTTCGTTCTGGATAAAACTTTAACAAAACTAAAGTGATTTAGTTTTTATTTGTTACAGGATTCAATAAAAATAAAATATATTAATATTATCATATTAATAATAATATTTAAAATAATTATTACTACTTTCATTAACCAGTGCTGTCATAAGATGTCCGAGTACTCGCTTAAGTGCTGGAAACGAGGTGAGTCCAAGACATCTTTTAAAGAGTGTGAGTGTCTCGTGTTTTTAAAAAAATTGATTTTTTTATTTAAAATAATTTTTTATATATATATTTTTAAATTATTTTAATATATTAATGTTAAAAATAATTTTTAAAAAATAAAAAAAAATTTATATTAATATATTTCTAAACAAAAATTACTTTAAACTATCATCACTGTTACAATCCCGAACAAATCTTAGTCTAATGTGTTGGAGTTGGAAGAGGCGCTACCTAGGCAGGGGAGTCAGTGTTGGAGATGGAAGAGGCACTACCTAGGCAAGGGAGGTAGATGATAAGTACTTTAAACTATCATTGCTATTACAATCCTAATCAAATCCTAGCATAATGTGTTGGAGTTGGAAGAGGCGCTACCTAGGCAAGGGAGGCAGTGTTGGAGATGAAAGAGGCGCTACCTAGGCAGGGGAGGTAGGTGATAAAGGCGTCATCTAATGAAAAAAAAATTTATTGAAAAAAAGGATTTATGTTTTATCTTGCTTGTTTTTTTTTCTGATCTTATATAAAAAAAATTAAGGGTATTTTTATAAAAAAAATAAAAATATAAATTAGGGTAATAAAAAAAAACCCAATGTGAAAAAAAAAAAAATCAAGAGTGAAGATCGAAAAATAACATGAATATTTCCTCAACTTTTTTTTCTTTTGTAATCTCATCTTTTTGTATCTTAATTTATCTATTCTTTTTTTTTCTCTATCTCCATTTAATTCATTCTCTCTCTCTTCTGTTATACTGCCAAAATTTCTAGTCGATTATTATATCATATAGTTGGAGCTTTGTACATGGCAAATCATAGATTATTTGACCATGTCACTACACATGTAGTTTGCTTGTGCGTGTATATTTCAACTATACTATGGTTCAAATACACCTTACCAACACTCTCTTTCTTTTATATATATATATATATATATATAAAAAAAGAAAGAGAGTGTTGGTAAGGTGTATTTGAACCATAGTTTTGAAGTCCAATTCCATCATTGATTCGGTCTAGTACTCGAGTCACAGGTCACATAAATTAATCAGGTTGATCTGGATAAAAAAAAAAAAAACAAGAAAGTAGTATGGAATAAAAGTAACGGATTTGAAACGCCATCTTCAAATTCAATAAATGGAAGAACAAATGACATCAACATCTGTGTCGTTGATTACTTATAATTTTCATGGAAAATCCTCACTTTATGGCCAAGAATCCTTTCAAAGTTTTACATTTTGGTGACCTTTTCACCTTATCTTAAAGAAAAGAGGAAACAGAAGAGGATTGGTTTGTGGGTCTAACATGTACATCGACACCGATTCGTCTTGTTCTCTACTGATATGTAGGGCTAAACGTGTAGAGGCAGAGCTGTAAATCAAAATTGAAAGAGAGGTAAGTAGCTTTGTATTCCTCAAGCTTTATTTTCGTTGTTTGAATCCACATGCAGAATGTTAGGAAGTTATGTAAGAGCTTCAACAAATCACAGACAACACTATTTTCTCGAAAACCCTTCTTTATTATCATCTCTTAGACAGATCTCATCAACCAAAAGCAATGGAAATGCAAATCAACACTCATTTACAGTTTCTTACCTCGTTAACAATAGCTCATCTAACCTTATTCTCGGATTTGAAACAGCAATCAAGGATTCAAGAGTCTTCTGCTCTTCTTCGCGATTGAAAAGGGTTTGAAGATTTCTTGAATTAGGCTTGAAATTAATTGGGTCTTCTACATTGTGTTCTTTCCTCGACTTTTCTTGTTTTGGAATTTGGCCTTTTAATTGTAAAAGTTGAAAACGACATCGTTTCGGTTATGAATATATATATAAAAAAACTGGGGTCTCAGCCGGGTTTGACCGGGTCAGCCGGGTCCCGGGTTGGCCGAGTCTTCCCGGGCCAATTCCCAGCCTGTTTTTTCCTTAAACCCGGCCCGGCCGGGTCCCGGGTCGATTCGCCGAGCCGGGCCGGGTTTCAAAACTATGATTTGAATTGAAATGAATTAAAAATTAGGTTTTATTTTATTAAAAGATTTGACATTGGAAAATGGAATTGGTGGAATGCAGAGATGAAAGACATCACGTAAATAAGGAATGCTCATTAGTCATTGCACGGGCATTCTTCTGCCTCCAGGTCATGAAGGGGAAGCCGAAAGTGTCATTTTACATAAACTTCTCTATTACACTCTAGGACGAACCACCAAGCAAAAACCTTAAAACGAAATAGAAAACAAAAGAAAGAAAAATCACAGCGCATACAAATGTCCACATTATTAGCTTTTCTCCGAAACCTTAACTAGGATGAAACTCATGGCTCGCGTCGTCTAAAACTGAGACACAACAAACAACAAGCGAAGATTATAGGGTAAACAGAAAATTGGGTAGGATTGTTTTGGTCTCGAGACAAATAATGGTAGGCAATTATTGCAAAAACACATTGAGAGACGGAGAAAAACAATTCCACAACGTGAACAGGATTTCCAAAAAGCTTGTTAGAGGGAGCTTGATGATAAAACCAAGGTATCCAGCCCTTCCACTGCAAACTAACCTTTTCCTTTCCACAGGTGTAAGCAAGCTGAATCAAGGAGATGGCCATGACAGTGATTGACAGTATCATACCACATAGCGCATACCGGGGTTGACGCTGCTGAGAAGACACGTAATCAAGAACCGCAGTTGTAATCTCTAACAGAAGGTTCACAGCATAGAAGATTCTTCTCCATAGATCCTGCTCCAGGAGGGTATTATTTGATTACTGAAAATCAAGATTTGTATTTTGCAATAATTTAATTGTAATATCTTAAGCATTATTGAGATGGTAGATTTTGACCTTTAGATTGAATCCATCTGCCGGCCCGTCGTGTGTTCGTTGATTGTTATTTAAATCCACTTCAACTGGTATTGCTACGAAGGATCTCCTGTGTATCAAGGACGCAGGGGATTCAACTGCCTCCGAATTGCTTGCCTGGTAAATGCACCAACACGTTGATTGGGAATGCCAACGTTAATGTTAAAAAACAATTTCGAGATGATAGTTTTAACCTGTTGATCGAATCCATCTGCCCGGTCATGTTCTCGTTGATTGTTATTTATATCTCTCTCGGTGTTGCTCTCACTCCTGAGCATAAGGGACATAAGGGATTCAACTGCCTCCGATTTGCTTACCTGGTGAATGCACCAACACATTGATTGAGCATGTTAACGTTAATGTTAAAAGAAAAGGCCCCAACAACGGTATAGAGATCCAATACAAATGGAATCATTATCAAGGTCTGCTAAATCTCGAAACTAAATCACAAAGTCATGTGCACTTGACATCTCATGAGAAACCTAGTTTTAGGTTTGGATTATCTAGATCAGGGTTGTTGTTTCGAGCTCTTATTCATTAGAGTTTTGTATCCTCAAAAAGGCTTTGAATCCTTTCAGATAAGCTAATTTGGACAAAAACAAAGGTTTTTTTTCATTTTTTTTTCAGGTCTGTGCTAAGATCTCTCTAATGGAAGAATATATTGAAATGCCAAAATTGTTTACACATTCAAAAAAATATACACATAAGTCATAGAATATGGACAACAATATAGCCTTTGTATCTATTCAAAATGGACGTTATATATAGAATATTAAGACTTATATGAAAAAATCACTAAATCCGAGGGATCATTTCGAGATTTGAGAGGCTCCCACTGGCACCTCCTAGTTGTATGGGGAAAAAAAAAAAAAAAACAAACCTAAGATCTGACGTGCCTTTGTCCATTTCATCCCAGTATGCTCTTTTCATGCAAACACATAGGAACGCTACATGCTGAAAATAACAACTATATAGGCCTAACAAAGCATATCAATATACATGAATTGGATCGGCATGAGAATAGGGTTTTTGCAGGCAAGGGGATGGAGTATATATAATTCTTCAGGAGAGGGTAAATAAGACATACTAGTTCAAGATATGTATTGCGTTCCTGACGGAGCTTTTCCCTTGAGCATTCCAGATGCTCTACTGTTTTTCCATCGCCAACGTCCAACCTCCAATTCCAAAGGGAAATTTGAAGTGTAGAAAGAAGAACGAGAAACGAAGGCATTTATGCACAGGTTTAATAAACAAGGATTATAAAATTCATTAGCACTTGTTACCAGTAGAAGAAAGGTTGGCCACCACTGCTAGTCATCCACATCTGAAAGTAACAGTTTAAATTGCGTCCAACCCGATGGCGTGGATCAATCTGTAAAATAACATTGTTTGATAAATGGTCTTAACCAAAAACTCTATGATTTTACTTATAAGTTTAAATTTCATGAGGTTGAACGAAGAAGCTTTTTTTGCTTCCTATAAGTTGATTTAGCCAGATCAATTTAATTTACTCGTGAAAACACAAGGAAAGAAAGGGTACATGCCATTGAATTAAAACAGTTAACTTTAGTAGAATAATTAAGGATTTCCACAAGAATGTATGAACTCACAACTTCCAGCCAACGTTGCAAGGCTCCTTTCCAGGTCTTCCAAAGCTTCGTAAGCTCAGATATCCAATTCTGCAAAGCCAACACAAGAACAATAAATGAAAGTAAATAAAAAATATCCTAGCAAAAGCACCTTTACACAATGCTAGAGTAAAGCGTAGTGCGACAAGGAGGGTGATGGACGCGCAGCAGAGGCTGTCATGTGCAGCCTCGGTTGGGCTGCCATCCAGCCAAATTTCCTAGCCTTATCATCCTAATCTCCGGTGCAAGCCGACGTGACCACTATATCATCGCTTGTCATCACTTATCTTTAACATCACGGTCCGGTCTAACTATGATTTTTTTTTGTTTTTATATTTTAAAAAAATTCAATTTTTATTTTATTTTTTTTTTTGAATTATTTTTTTGTTTTTATATTATCTTAATATATTAATATCAAAAATAAATTTTAAATAATAAAAAAGTATTTTTTAGTATATTTCTAAACAAAAAAATATTTTAAAATATAATCATTAAAGACAATTTACTTCCATGCAACAACAAGCTACCCTATTTTCTTTCAAATTCTAAAATATCTATAAATAACAAGAATAATCAGGTGCAAAGACAAGACTCTCATGAACAACCAAGATATATTTTACTATAATTATTATATTCCCCCTCCATCATTTAATTTTTTAACTTGGTTCATGGGGTGATATAATCTTTTTACTATGATATAAATATCTTTTGAAAATTATATGAGGTCATATTGATAATTATATTTTTTAATACACGGTAAAAATATTTATTTAACCCTTAAATAAAATAATTAAATGCCTTTTTTTTATAGAAATAATGTAATTACTGTAATATCCTTAAAAGACAAAACCAATTAAACTCTCACCCAATATTTTTTATTTCATTTTACTTTGTTTTTATTTTAAATTTCAAGGTACTAAAAGACATTGTTGTAAATTATATTTATTAAATATAATTTAAAAAAGAAAACTTGGCAGTGCCACGCAATTCTGGCGGCATGTAAAGGGCTATATTGCCACCTAACGCCGCATTCTGAGGTGGCATTGGAAAGGTCTCAGCGTCCCCGGCCTAGTGAGGCAGCCCGTGTCACACTATTCATGGCGGTTTGACGTTGACAACCATTTCTTTTTCCCCTTCTTCTCTCTTCCCGCCTAGATTTTCGTGCTGACCCCTTAAAAATTCAAGAATAGCCCTTTAATTTGTTGGTTCTTCATAGTTGATCCCTTTTTTTTATTACTATTTTTTTTAATCTTGAATGATCTATAAAATTGGTAAGCCTTTCCAATTTCACCTCTTAATTTTTTTTATCTTTCAAATTTAGTTATTATTCTTTCAATTGTTATTTTTTTGTTTCGATCTATTTTTTAAATTGACTTTGTTTTGCGATTTCACTCTCATTTGCTTTTTTTTTTCTCTTATCAAATTTAATCTATGTTCTTTTGATTGCTAATTTTTCTGCATTGAAAAGTTTTTATTTGGGATCATTTTTAAAATCGGTTTTCTTTCATGATTTCACCCTACTTTTTTTTTCAAATTTAATCCATATTCTTTTGATTGTTGATTGTTTTTGCTTTGACAAGTTTTTAAAATTTTTATTTTTAAATTGGCTTACAATAAATTTCTTGATTGGATCCGGACCTAAGATTTCACGGGTTGTGATTTTTTAAGATTTGATCAGTTTAGAATGTTTGTCTGGGTTCCTTTGTTTTTACATATGTTTTTTTCATTTTCAACTCCAATGACTTTTTTAGTCTTTAAAATCTAGTTCTTATTACTTTAATAGCTATTTATTTTATTTGGGATTTTTTTTGTATTTTTTCATTAAATTACATCCTTCTTAAGTATTTTTCTATCAAATTTTATCTTCATTCCTTTTGCAGTTTTTTATTATTAGTTTTTTTATTGATCTTGTCATAACCCAATTTTTGACCATTTTATTTTAATTATTATTATTATTATTATTATTATTTTATTTCTAAAAGAAAAATGATAAAAAAAATAATAATAATGTTGGAAAAAACAAGTAAATGAAGAATGAATTAAAATTTGGGTTAAGGACAAAATGATTGGAAATTTTGGGGTTTAATTAAACTTTGGAATTAATCCAATTAAGCTTGGAATTAATTTAATTAATCCAATTAAGAGTTTAATTAGAGAATTGATAAGTTTTGAGACTTAATTAAGATTGAAATTAATTTAATTCATCCAATCAAGTGTTTAATTGGAGAATGGATAGGTTTTGAGTCTTAATTAAGCTTGAAATTAATTTAATTCATCCAATTAAGGGTTTAATTGGAGAATTGATAAATTTTTAGACTTAATTAAGCTTGAAATTAATTTAATTCATCCAATCAAGGGTTTAATTGGAGAATTGATAAGTTTTGAAACTTAATTAAGCTTAGAATTAATTTAATTAATCCAATCAGGGGCTTAATTGAAGAATGGATAAAGTTGTAGACTTAATTGGACTTTGGATTTAATTCAATTAATGAAATCAGGGACTTAATTGAAGAAATAGCAAAGTTTTGGGTTAATTGGGGGCACGATTGCATCAGAGTAAAGTCCAAGGACTAACTTGTAAAAGGCGTCGAAATGCAGGGCCACTTACAGTTTAAACCAGGGGCTTAATTACAAGACTTTTGAAACTGCAGGGGTCAAAACGTAAAATGGCCACCTTTTATCTCCACACGGCGTCGTTTTGAAAGGGACGCTGTTCATCTTCTTCTTCTTAAAGCCAGTAACCGTTTCTGCAATAAAAGCTGGGAAACGTTGCAGCAGTAATGCCGCCTTTGCATCGACCCGCCGACCTATATAAACGAATGAGCACCGAAAAAACAGAGGTTGGTTGGAGGGGGGACCGAGAACAGGGAAGAAAGCAAAACAGAGAGACGGAGCGACTGGGAACGAAAGAAAAACTGGAAAACAAAAGGGGAAAGAAAAACTGGGGGAACAGGAGGAAAAAGGAAGACCCGAACCGACAGACGCAAGGGCAACCAAGGGAACACAGAGAAGAGGAGATAATAAAAAAGCAAGAACAGAGAGACTATAGGGACCAGAGCTTTTCTTTCTTGCTTTGAGAACAGAGGCAGAGAGGAGGAACGAAACAGAAGTCACCCTCATCACAATCGTCTTTGGAAACCAGTGACGAGCGAACAGAGGAAAGAACCAGAGAAGATGGAGGAGAGCAAGGACTAGGGTGCTATGCTTCATCTTCGTCCTTAGAGTGCAAGAAAATAATAACAGAGGAGCTACAGGCGTTGATCAGTTCAGCCGCTCGTCTCCAGCTTCACCACACCAAGTCAGTAGCAGCCAAAGAAGCAAGGCCAAAAGAACAGAAGGGAAGTTTGAAACGGGTCCTTTGCTAAGTACCGCCCAATCACTCAGGAGGAACATCCCCATCGTCTTCATCGCCTCCAGCAGACCAGGTAAGAGACGTCATCTGCATTACTTCAAGTGTATTTTACACTGTGCAATTGAATTTTAATTCACTTGCACGCGGCAAAGAACACGCTGTTCGCTTGAGCCAGTAGACCCGCCACCGCTTGGGCTAGTGGCCGGAGCAGTTGGCGGGCCTAGCCCACCCCATGTAGGCGAATGGGCCCAAACCAAAAAAAAAAAAAAATAAAAAAATAAAAAATAGAAAGTGTAGATATAAAAATTTTGCATGATCTTAGAAAATTATATTTTTTTTCTCAATTTATTCACTTATATCAGGATCATGAATAAAAAAGGAAAAAGAAAAAAAAATATACTAATTTTTTGGTGACTACGAATTTTTACCAACGCCAGAGTTGGAATTATTTGTAGTAAAATTTTTACCAACGCCAGAGTTGGAATTATTTGGGGTGGAATTTTTACCAACGCCAGAGTTGGAATTATTCGCGATCGAATATTCACTGGCGCCAGAGTCAGGAATATTATAAACAAATCATCATAGCATAAGCGAAATAAATGTTTAGCAATTTAAGACAAAACCAGCAATGCAGTCTGCCTTAGGCAGAACGTTTAAGGGGTGATAATATCTTTCCTTATACGTAACCAGTCCCGTACCATAGAATCTCTGTTGACCAGTTAGGGTTCCTAGTGACCAGAATACTAAGTGGCGACTTCTTAAACAAGACATTTTCCCTAAAAGAACATGATGCTAGAAATCTGTTCTTTTTCACAACTTAGATGAGTTTTTAAGGCCGTCGCGATGTCGGGTGCGACAGATCTCATCCTTCAAAATTAAACTAGTTGAGAACTAGAGTACTTCTTGATTGAATTTGGGTAAAAAATTTCGGGATGTGACTTTTAGAGATTACATCAGGTTTAAGATATTTGTTAGGTTTGCTTGGTTTATATATATATATATATATATATATATATATATATATATATATATATAAATTGATGTTTTCTTATTTTTTATATAAAAAAAACTTTTGTTATGTTATTTTTTTTTAATTTGATTCTATTGAGTTAGCCCTCTATATTTTTTTTCACCTGTTATCAATTTTTAATCTATAAAGATTTTCAATTTCACCCCTTATAATTTCTTAATCTTTAAAGTTTGGTCTTAATTCTTTTAGTTACAATTTATTTTGTTTGGGATCATTTTTTTTTCAAGTTTCATCTTCTTGTTTTTTTCATGTCTATTTTTATCCTTATTTTTGTAGTTGCTATTTTTTATTAATATTTTTTTATTTTACCCTTCAAAATTAGATTTGTTGAGAGTTAAGTTTCTTGATTGAACCCAAGTTCAGGATTTCTTAAGTGACTGGTCTTAAAAATTAAACCAAGTTTAGGATAATTTGGTTTTTTCTATTAAATTTGTTTTTTTATTTTTTAGGTTTGCCTCCTATGAGTTTTTTTTTAATTTCACCCTCTATGATTTTTTTAATTTATAAATAATATATTAAATTAAAAATATTTTACATGTTAATTTTTTAATCTTTCAAATTTTACCTCCTTTTTTTCGTTGCTATTTAATTACAATTATAGGTTCAATAACGTACGGGTCTTCTCATTCATTTTTTAAATATACATAACTTATCCAAAAAAGAGAAGAAAAAAAAAAAAACCTGAGTTGATGATGTCGTATATGAGTCAAACTTCCAACTACAAGAACAAAAATCTCAAATGAATGGAACTTCCAGATAAAAATTCAAGCTTGAGATTATAGTATTGAAAGAAGGTAAATTAATTTATTTATATCACTTAAATTTAATGCATAAATATATTTCTGGTTTTTATGATGCGTGTTACCTCCCAAAGAAACATTGATCGCCCCAGATCAGATAAAAAAAATGTGAATTCCAAGAATAACGAAGTCGTGGATCCATCTGTAAAAAAAATAAATTAGAGTTAATCTGTAAAGTAGTGGGTCAATTAATCTTATTTGATCCAATAATTTAATACGAGGTTTAATTAACACAAGGATTAAATTGACGAATTGAGAATAACACGTACAGTGCTGAATATATATATATATATTGAAACACAGAAGTTTGCATGTTGGCTTACAGTTTCCCAAAAATGTAGCAGGGCCAGTTGATCTCTGGATAGATTACCATACTGGAAGCTCAAGAAAAGTATTTTGTAAGTACAGCCAGACTCCATTTTTAAACAGTGGAAAAAGCAAATCAAGTACCTTCTCAACTCTTGTTTCTGCCCATTTCAAGAGTGACACGATATGTTTTTCACTCTCGATGTTTACATCTGCAACTTGACCCATATTGGGGGTATCAGACAGGGTCGTTTGCCTGCAAAAAGTTCACACTTCAAGTGAATAAAAGAGCTCGCATCTCACAGAACAATCACATGAAAACATGGATCATATCTACAAGACACAAACCATAGTAACTCAGCCGCAATTACACTGTCTGCTAGGGTTTCGTCTGGTCCGAAAACCTCTGTAGTGTTTTTGAATCCTACTTGCGGCGGCGTGATCTCTTTCTGGGCTGTGGCTCCAGGAATAAGTCGCTGTTTTAGAGAGTAGTAATGCCCGTTATGCTTTTTGTTAGACAATTGAATTTACCGCTAATAAAAATTATTTAGCAAATGTGTGCGCAACTGATTTTCTTAAAAGTAAAATACATAAACGAAGAATTTACCGCTAATTTCTGTTTTTTCTTGGGAGCTGCTTGTGCCATTGACGATTAAAGTACTGTCTACAGTTTCTGCATCATCAGAAATCAACAATAAATGGATATAAGCTAGATATAACAACAATTGTCAAAACTCTGTGTGTGTGTGTGTGTTATTTGGATAATATATAGGCCGTCGTTGCCAAATTAAAACGTATTGAGGTAGCTAGATCCATCGCCTACAGGAAAGCAGAAAACAGCCAAGACATCATCATATTTTTCTTTATTTGAGAATCTGAATCTTATTTGAAATGGAAAGGAAAGAACCAGATGCAACGCTCTCCATGTCTTCTTTTCTCTTCCCTTAGCAACCTAAACTTTTGGAAAGTTAGGAGTAATGCCGACCTTGTTTATTATGAAGGCTCAACTTTTACCACCCAAAAATAAATAATGCAGAAGGAAAGAGCTGCGAAAGAACGCGTAACCATAGAAAATTTTACGAGCCCTTAGTCAAAAAGGACTGGCCTTTCACGGACCACATATATACTGGAAAAATAATCAAAACAAAAAGAAAGAGTCGAGCAATTCATGTCACTTATGAAGAAAAAAAATAATGCAAGAAGACTAACACAGTGGAGGACAATTACAAGAAAGCAAGTCAATGAATAAAAAAAGACTGCCTTTTACCGATTGAAAATTAAAAAAATAATAACAAGACGACTATGGGGACGCACGCCTGTTGATCAGAGAACTTTTGGTCATGCGGTCACAGAAAACTGGCTGTGAGCGGTGACTAGACATATAAAAGGCGTTGTGTTTATATATTTTGGGCAGTGTCCTCTACCTCAGGGAGATGATTACTGGCTGTTGTCGGTCCGGTCGTCAGCAATACCGGTTGCCATTTGCTGCTTTGTCGAACTCAGTGGGTGTCAGAGAATGATCGTGGTTTTTTTTAATGTGGTTTTTATTTAAAAATATATTAAAAAAATATTTGAGAATTAACACAATTCATCTATAATAAAATGTAAAATGATGAACAGTAAAGACAATACACAATGAAAACATTACGTCATTTAGGTTATAGGCAATAAAAGAAATATGGAAAGGTAATTAGGCGTGCTTCAAAAATGCGTTGATAGCAATAAGAAATAATATAAAACAGCACCTCCCAATAAGAAAATATCTTCATGGAAAAACAAAGACAAGGAATGGAAAGGATAATGGAAGAGAATATGTCAAGATCCCAACAAGGCCTTTCAAGTTCTCCTTCCAGAAGAAGGCTATATTTTGAAAATCGATTATAACGCGTCCTTATTCATCTCATATGGTAGCATATTAACAATAAGTTTTTGAATTGACCACACAATTAATCCTCCAGAATGACAAACAAAAGTTCATTACTGGACTCAAGTTTGCTTAGGAGTATGGATCTAAACGGAAGAAGATTAACAACTTGTTTGTTTTTGTGTTCAGAAGTATTTTTAAAAAAAATTTAACTTTTTTATTTTTTTTTTGTTATTTTAAAATAATTTTTAGTGTTTTCATATCATTTTGATATGCTGATATTAAAAATAATTTTTAAAAAGTTTTAAAAAATTATTTTAATATGTTTTTAAATAAAAACAATTCAAAAAACAATCACTACCATAATTTCAAATAACTAATAACTTTTGAGATAAAAATTAGACAAAACAGTGAAAACTCAGAGGAATTGAGAAAGGGACAGGATAAGCTATTTATCAAGCTAGGAAAGGAAAATGGTCACACTTACCAATGGCATGTAAGCAAAGCGCGTTTCCAGAACATCCTTTTCGTTACGAATTTATATATCATGTGGGAACTTAATTTTTAACCCACTAGTTTTTATATTTTTGAAGAAAAAAATAGAAAAATTTATAAGAGATTATGTTTTTTTAGTAGTTTTAGTTAATTTTAATCATTTTGTTATTTTCTTTATTTTATTTAATTTCTATGTGTAAAAAATCTCAAAAATCATAAAAAATACAAGATACAAAAATAAACAAAATAGTTGGGGTTTGAAATTGGACCGGTAATTAAGTATCATAAGCAAAAAAAAGTTTGAGAATATTTTTGGGTCATAATAGAGGTTTGAATTTAAGAGGAAATTGAAAAAAAACTTAAACTGATTTAATTTGGCTAAGAATAAAAAAAATTTAAAATTTAAGAATGATTTTGAAATAAATAGCCAAGTTAGAAATCAATAAAAGGTGTAATTGTAGAAGAAAATTAGAATTGAGAATTAGATTTGTTAAAATTGTATAATATTGGGAACAAGAGATGAATTTTTGAGAGTTAGATTTGTTAAAATTACATAATATTGGGAACTAGTGATGAATTTGTAACAAGAATATTGACCTGGAGGTCTAAATTAATTCAATTAAGGATGTAATTGAAAGATAAATAAGATTAGAGGCAAATTCAATTGGAAAAAATTAAAAATCAAGAACTAAATTGTAAGTGCTCGATTTCATCCTTAATTAACTCAAGATTCAGCTTCTTAATTGTCCAAAATCCTAACTAACTTAGAGTTGGGCACGAAAAGATATTGTTGTTGAGGCCCGAATCAATTTCATTATTGTTGTTGAACCCCTAATCAAAAGATCACCAATCTGCCATGAATTGAGCATCCATGATTTTCTTTTCCACATGCTTTCCTCTCCAAATAGAAAGAACCACGTTAGCTGTGACACCTGTAAAAAGATGCCTTTTACATATAATTCCTTCACGAATGGCAGCACATAAAGCAGTGCCTTTACCTTTTCTGCTGGTGCTCCTCAGTATACCACAAACCCACAGGAAGCTGATATTCTTTTTAATTCCCAATCTTATTCCAAAGTTGTGAGCACATGCAAGGATGCAATTTCAACGGCAACAAAATTTTCTGACCAGTTTATTTTTATATTTTAAAAAAAATAAAATTTTTTATTTTTTATTTCAAATTAATATATTTTTAGATTATTTTAATATGCGGTTATTAAAAATAATTTTTAAAAAATAAAAAATATTATTTTAATATATTTTTTAATAAAAATTACTAACATCTTAGACGCACGAGAAAAATTCTAAGAAAGATGGAAAGATACCATCCTTTTCGAGCTCCTACTTATTACTTGTAGTGCGTGCAAAACCATAAGCTCCGAGAAAGATTGATATGAAGGTGTTTATACTACTAATAAACAGTCATGTATAGTTTAATTCAGAACAATAATTGTTTGTTATGCGTTTTTTTAGCAAATTAGCCGCTAAAAACAAGGGTTGCCTATATATACAATTTCTTTACAAGTTTTACGCAATTTATCACTTTCTTTTATTTATTGCAATTTATACAAATTAGCAAAAACAATTTTATTTTTTAATCGTTTAGGTGTAACAAAAAATTTTTAAAAATATATTATTTTAATATATTTTTAAAATAAAAAATATTTTTAAAAATAATTATTATCACAATACTAAATACTACATGAAATTAAAATAGTATTTAGTTTGGTGTCGTGATGTGACTGTGTTGTTTAAAAAATTAGAATATTTTTGCTTCAAATTATTTTATTTGTTGTTTTTTAATTGTTTTAATTAAAAAACTTTATAAAATAAAAAAATATTATTTTAATAAATTTTTAAATAAAAAATATTTTTAAAAATAATTATTATTATAAGGGTGTGATAAAGGGTAGAAATTTTTTTAATATTTATATTTATGGTTTTTAACTTGGTGTAAATTTATTTGAACTGTGTGACTTAGTTCAATTAATTTTAAACTTTTAAAATAAAAATAAATTAAATCTTTTTTTTTTTAGGTTATTTTAGTTTAAATTTGCAGTTATTTTTTTATTTTATTTTTTAAGTTCTATTATTTTTCGGTTTTTTTTCCTCCCAGCTATTCATAGGTCCACGTTGGATAAAACAATTTTTAATGACGTCATAAAAAAGACAAAGGAATCACTTTGGAAAAAAGTTAAATAATTTTTAAAACTGGGAAAGATGAATGGCAAAACCATTACATCAAAAACCTCAGAATTTGAGAACCAGCTGATAAGAATTGGAGACTGCCGACATGTCGGATTCTCAGAACAGCACGCTCGGTAATTTCTCTTTCCGTTTCAAAAATTCAGAATATGTTAATTCTATAAGCTGTTTTAGGGTTCCTATCTATTATAGACTTACAAAAATACTTCCCTGGTATAAATCGAAAAAATTATGGTCTTAATCGTAACCTTTTCGTTATACCAGCGATGTTTATGAACTAATTCATAAGAGGTTTTTTGTCAGTCCTGGGGGTTGCATGAGTTTTGTAGTCTTAGATGCCAAGTTGGGAGTTCTGGGTTAGGCAGTTAGATGAGAGATTTTGATGAGTTTATAGCAGATCTTGATTAGCAGTAATTGCTCCTAGTGAATTTAAGGAAGATGTGTGTTTGATCTTGGTTCGAGAGGTTCTATGTCATCATTTCCCTGTTGAATTTGATTCTAATTCCATGAAATGGTGCACAACTTGATGTTCTTTTAGATACATGTGGATATACTATCTTAAAAGTTAAGGGCTGTTTATTTACCTTATTTTGGTTGCCTTTCTGGACAGCAACGTTTCATGGTGATGACAAGATGGAAGAGGACTCTGGATCTATGGGATTGATTGGTGAAGTTGTGGGTCTTGGTGATAGAATCCAGGAAGAACAAATGCATACCGGGAATAAGGAGCACTCTTTGAATAGTCATGATCCTGTAGATCATGGTTGTGAGCCACTTCCTAACACAGGTAATGTCTTCAACTGTGCATGTGTTGAAATGAATTCGCTGTAGAGTATTTTACTGATTGCAATTCTGAACCAAATTGTTTTCCTAACATAGGTAATGTTTTCAACTGTGCATGTGTTGAAATGAATTGGCTGTAGAGTATTTTACTGAATGCTATTCTGAATCAAATCGTTTTCCTAACTTAGGCAATGTTTTCAACTGTGCATGTGTTGAAATGAATTGGCTGTAGAGTATTTTACTGAATGCTATTCTGAACCAAATTGTTTTGCATTCATACTAGAGGCAACTTGATATTGAATCCCGAATTGCACCATCTGCCCCAAAAGGTTAGCCACGAATACCAGCCATTAGAAGCGTAAATCTCCCAAATCAAAATTCTCAAACTCAGCCCACTGGACAAAATAAAAACTAGTACCCCTTCCCTGCTAGAAGTCATTGTCAAACTGAAAGCCAGAAAACAACAGAGAATCTTCAGTGACTTATGTACCCAACTTTAGAAAGGATGATAATCATAGCTGAGTTCTTCACGTTCTGGTTTTATCAACCAATCTACTTATGTTATAGAGGTATAAAATACAAGTAATAAGTATATATTGCAAGAACTATGACAACATTATCTTCTTAAGTATGCATCAATGACTCTTGATACCTTCTAAGACCTGGATGGTCTACCAAAATTCCCACCAGACATGTTGATCAAGCTATGATATTGATTTTCAGCCAAACATTATGCAAGTATAACATGTAATTTGTTTGATTGCACTGAAACAGTTCATCTGATGGGTTTTAATTATGTACCTTGTTATCAGTAATGTCATAAATTTTATGCTAAACTTATATCTTACTCTTGAGTTGTGGCTTAAATTGGTGGATTGGTTTAGGATAGATTGGTAATTGCATGGTGTGATGTCCTAAACAAGAATGTAATGTGTTGATATATTTTTTTTAGGATAAGGACTTTTCTTGTTAAAGTTGGACTTGAAGTATGTTTTCTAATGAAACAAGGACTTTATTGCTAGTATAAATAGAATGTGTTGTGGGTAGTTTATGTGTGCCTCCAATATTTATGGTGTGTAGTGGCAACCACAAATCCTGATAGTAGAATTCCCACCATTATCTTCTTAAGTATGCATCAATGACTCTTGATACCTTCTAAGACCTGGATGGTCTACCAAAATTCCCACCAGACATGTTGATCAAGCTATGATATTGATTTTCAGCCAAACATTATGCAAGTATAACATGTAATTTGTTTGATTGCACTGAAACAGTTCATCTGATGGGTTTTAATTATGTACCTTGTTATCAGTAATGTCATAAATTTTATGCTAAACTTATATCTTACTCTTGAGTTGTGGCTTAAATTGGTGGATTGGTTTAGGATAGATTGGTAATTGCATGGTTTGATGTCCTAAACAAGAATGTAATGTGTTGATATATTTTTTTTAGGATAAGGACTTTTCTTGTTAAAGTTGGACTTGAAGTATGTTTTCTAATGAAACAAGGACTTTATTGCTAGTATAAATAGAATGTGTTGTGGGTAGTTTATGTGTGCCTCCAATATTTATGGTGTGTAGTGGCAACCACAAATCCTGATAGTAGAATTCTCCGTGCGCCCCATGGGGGTTTTGTGAAAGGGTTGCCCTCTCGTCTAGTTTTACCCAATAGTAGTTTATAAGGCCTAGTAGTCATGTAGTGGAGGTTGCTTGGATCTAACCGGGTTTTGGGTAGTTAGGTATGTGAGTGTAATCTCTATTTTGATAATGAAGTTTTGTGGAATAGGCTTTGCTGATCTCTATTTTGATAGGCTTTGCCGAACAATGTTATATTTTGTGTCCCTTTTATTTGTGTTGCTATTTGGTTTGCTTGGGTTTTGCACAACACATACTACTCCTATCGGTGGCAAGACTATTTGCATTTAAAAACAAATCCAGTACTTTAATAAATCTTACAACATTGGGGCAGCCGCATCCCTCATAGTACAATTAATTGGAAAGTGGCCTCAAATACTCCATTGCATTGTAGAAGACAACCTCGACCCTAAACTCCAACTCCTTGTCAAAACAGCATAATGCATCACCATCCGTGGAAGCTTTTCCCATCAAATCCAGTAATTTTGGATGCTGATTTAGATTCTCAAATTGAACCCCTTGTTGAGTTCTTGCAATGCTAGAAATGTTGTAGAAGCGGTCTTCGCAGTTGTTTGCAGCTTATTTGGGTTACTCAAGAGAATTTTCATATTTGAATGTAACCACTTCCTAGCCCAGTTTCCTGTTAGTTCATGATTTGTCCAAATAAAAGTCATTTGTTTAGCTGATTATTCCAGTATTTCATTAGGTTGATTAACCAAAGAGATTCCTATTCAACCTTCACACAAATATTCCACTGATTTTTTTCTTCTTTTATTGTTGATAATAAATTCTATATATATTTGTGCAACCTCTTTAAACATGTGCGAATTCTGCAATTTGAAGGGTTCTTTATCTAATATTGATTTCTTGGTTAAAGATGTAACATCCCCAATATCTGGCTATAAATTCCTTTATATTAAGTCTGAAAACAATGTAATTTTTTTTACTGGTCGATGAAACGGTCAACTGGTTTATTTGATAGTGCAATTGGTCGACAAGATCAATATAACGTTATCCATATTTCTAACTTATTAATATTCTACTAAAATTTCAACTGAGTTTCCTTTATATTTGGGTCATCCCAAGTATCGATATCAAAATCATATCACATATAATAACACTTTATAATCACAAACACCACAAACTCATCACCTCATTTCTGATTCATTCATCCTGAATCTCATCTTTTTGTATCCATCATTTCATAATTTGTTCTCTTCAATTCATGTCACTAAGGCATTTATTATTTTCACATCTATCATGATAACAAAAACATCAAAACATTTACAATAAACTCCACATCAACGAACACTTGATTAAGTGCATATATATATATATATATATATATATAGTTACTACTCAAATTACAATGACAAATATAATAATCATGCAAGACATTCGCATATATAGGTTTTAAATAATAAATACATTATATCACCTCAATTAGTCGACGATAATTGGTAGTTTAATTTGAGGATATGTAAACTATATTTCAAAATAGAGGATCCAAAATTACAGTCCACGTTACAACTAATAATCCACAATTTCCTAAATCTACACAAAAGCAACAACTAATCATTACTCCCGGCGAACCCCCGAGTTACCTGTAACAAAGTCAATAAGTTATACTAAGTCACAAGTTAATATCTCATTCAACACTTAAATGAAATAACCAACTTTTTATCTAGGCAATATTTTAATTCATTCTTTATTATTATCCAATTTTCTTTTTACATAAATTTAATCAACCGTAAACAAATTTTGTAATATTATAACTCAAATAATTGTTCCAACATTTCCTTATCCAAGCCAACAATTCAATACTCTCTTGAGTACTCATTATTTCAACATATCCATCTTAATTATCAATTGATCCGGCATTCACATTTGAAAAACAATGATTCAATATTCCTCACGAAAACCAGTTTCTCTGGCAAACCCACCTTAATTGCTAATCATTCTAGCATTTCTATTCGGAAGCCAATAATCCGGTATTCCTTAATGAATACCAAATAATTCTCTCAACTTACATATCTTTCTTTCCATATACACTATCAATATCACTATTCACATTTTCATGGATAACTAATTCATAAGTAAAATTTTCAGAGAATTATAAGGAAAAGTACCATAAGTTACGGAGTACCTACCTACTGTCTGACTATAAACGGCTCCACCAGCTCTTTGAATCACCTCAACGGTCTCCTCTGTGTTGACATGTTTTCTAATTAAGTATTATTATCATATTACAACATACTCCTTATTTATTGTACCATTTGTTATAATTCTATTATATTCAGGTTTTTCATCAATACATTCTAATCATTAATTACAAACAAATTCATGATTCCTTCAACTCTTATTAATTTTTTACAATTCCATAAAATTTACAATTTTCTCAAACAATTTTTAATTTCATCCTTTTTGGCCCAACCATTCAACACTTCATCATTTTATTAATTCAACTCAATCAAAATCATTTCTCTGTTATTTCAACATGTTTCCACTCTTATTACATCCTACAAGAATCCTAGAAACTCAATTTCAAAGAAATCCACTTTTCCCTCCAATTTCATCACAAGAACCATAATTCAATTTTTTGCTAGGTTTTACTCAAAATCAATTAACTCTTGTTCAAATTGATATAGAGGGGTTCCAAACATCTTACTTGGTTACAAGATGTATTTCGAAAATCAACCAGTTGAAATTTTCCAAGGCTTCTCTCTTTTTCCTCATCTTTCTTCACACACACTCTCTCTCTCTATCTATCTTAATTTTCCCTTTCTTTTATCTTTCTTAATTTCTAGTATGGATGTGTTTTTTTATCTTTCAAAACCCTCTCTTTTCACTCCTAAAGCTTACTTTATAGCCTTTCAAGGTGAAAGGAAAAAGAAATGAAAATGATATTTTCTCTCTTCCTGCACACCGTTGGGTTATAATAGGGACAATAGCCAAAATAGTCTAACTATTTTGAGAAATAGTCTGACTATTTTGAGAAATGGTCTGACCATTTTATTAAATCAGTTTAGCTGTTTTTTAAAACAGCTAGACCTTAGAAGTGCATTAATTCATTGTTTTCAATATATATAAATTCAAACGATACCATATTCATTATTATACCCTAAAAGTAAAACAATTTAATCCACCTATACTTACCTCCATCTCCATGTATAAAAAACGGCTCCATGCTCATTTTTATTTGAATAATTGAAGACAGACTTGCATAAGATTTGGTTATTATCCCTACAGACACCTCTTCTTGTCATCTGTCATGGGGAAAAGGGAAGCGGTGGAGCTGCATGGTGGGCTTTCAATTTTATTAACCTCCTAAACTACATGTCATTTTGAGTTAAAGTGACAAACTAGTCAGTATTGAGTTAAGAATCACGTGCTAGAAGTTAGAACATAAATTGTATTCTCATTTCTTTTTTAGATAAATAGTCTAACAAGACACGTGAGGAATTATGGCATGGTATTTGAGTGTACTAGAATATAATTAGTTTGGGTTTGAGTTTATAATTATATCCAATCTGATTTTTTTATATTTTATAAATTCTAAACCCGACTAATTTAGTTTTGTTTTGAACCTGGGTGGGTTGGATATATTGGATTAGGCTAAAATTTCTTGTGAATATTACATATATTTACATGTTGAGCTTATATTATTAATTTTTATTAGTTCGGTATTTAGAAGTGGACTTGTAGTATAAAATATAGGTGTCATGATACCCCTAATGTTAGTTCTAATTTTCATACTTTACACCACCATTAAATTCTAGTTATCTCCATCTTCCTCTCCAGATAAGAAACAAGCTCATTTTTGTTGCGCTAAAGAAATCTAATAGGAAGTCTACTAATAAAAACTTTAAAGCTGAAACATTTCTAAATAAAATAATAATAATTATTCAATCCACAAACTATTAAATATAAATACAAAAGAAATATAAGGTATACGAGCTGGGTCGGATTGATCAGGTTTAAAAAATCTTGACTGTCCGCACAACCCATGTTTCTTAATTTTTTTTTATTTGTAATATCCATATTTATTAGGTTGAGTCAGATAATACATTTAAACACCCCCAAATGCACGTGTAGAGATACCAATTTAATCACTAGAGCCAAGCTTAATCGGACCCCATTCTCCTATAATTCTTGTTTGTGCAGAACTTCTGTTCTTATCACAAAGAAATGAAAGTCCTAATATCAATGTGATGTTAAAGTCTACTGGCTTCTCTTTCTTTTTTTCATTTCTTTTTCATTGGTGGAAAATGAATGGTTAAAAATGTTTTTTTTTAATTAAAAATAGGCATTTTTCAGGTAATGTAATCTAAGGAATATCCTAATTTTTTTGATTAAAAAAAACAATGTTTCATCTTGCATTTTTCAACTTCCAATTCTAGTTTAACTTCTCGAAATTTGGCATAACTTGACTACTTATTACCTCATTATTCTCTTTCAGTCACAACAGCGGAACCACCATTTAAGATCTTCTCAAAAAGTTTGTCTCGGAATGACATAGAGAATAGACTGAGCATTCCTACAAGTTGTCTACACTTTTTCCGAGTGCCTGAAGGTTCAAATCAAATTGAGTTCCAAGCAATCGACACTCTTGGTAAACCGTGGAGCTTTAAGCTATCCCTTCGTTCTGGAGGGTATCCAAAACCTGTAATCACCGGGGAGTGGCTTAGTTTTGTGAGGGATAAAGGTGTCAAGGTAGGTGATACCGTAACAATATTTCAGCAAAATAATGGAACTAATGAAGGCCAATACAGCATTTCAGTGTCCAGAAAGATTTTCAATGTTTTGGCTAATTTGGAATGAGCTTCTCTTCTGCTGCCTGACGTGAGCAGCTCTGTTGTTCATATTGCCCGTGTTGTTTTTATTTTTCTTTCGCTAAACATATTGCTATGGTTGTGTCATGTCTATCAACTGCTTAAGTATGCTCTCTGCAGAGTTATCTTCTTTTAATTCCAGTATTAATCTTGGCTATCTTTCAAGAAAAAACACAAGTCTGAAAATATTAGAATATGTGTATTTTTTATGCAGATGAAAGTAAAGGATAAAAAGATTTGTTATTTTCTGCTGTATCATTAACCTCTACTAGATACACGTGTTCGATGTTTCTGGGTAGATTTTTGCTGGAGCTATTTTTTCTCTGTTCTTACTCATCCCTTGATCTTCTTTGTTGGGATATTTGAGTATTAATCCTTATTCTTTTTATTTGTGATTTGAACTCTTATTTTTGTTGTTGGTTTTTTTATAAATTTTTGTTTTGTTTTTCAATTTAATTTTTTAATCTAAGTTTTTTATTTTTTAAATTTGATTCTAGTTTTTTTTTTCTTTATTTTTTCGTATTTTTTTTTATAAACTTTAAGGTGTTTTCCTTTCCATCATTTAATCAAAATATTTAGTTTTTTTATAAACTTCATTTACATGACTGTTTATCACCCTATTTTTTACTATAGCCACCATAAATTTAGTGCCTTGGAAACCCAGCCATGGAAGGACTTGAAGGTAAAATGCTTATTATTTTCTGTATGATATAAAAGCTAAAGGCCTTATTAACAAATCGGGCTTCTGTTTATTTTTGGGCGGTCTCGTGTTGAAGATATTAAAACTTGTTTGGTATTATAATTTAATGTATATTTTATTTAGAAATATATTAAAATGATATTTTTTATTTTTTTAAAATTATTTTTAAAATTAATATATAAAAATATATAAAAAAAAAATTAACAAAAAAAATTTAAAAATTTAAATCGTGTTTCTAAATAGACCCTAAAAAACCTTATTTACGTGGGTTGTTGAGTGACACTAATTGATGCAAGTTAATGATGGTGGGTTGTTGAGTGACACTAACTGATGCAAGTTAAAGTTAATGATGGTGTGAGTTTGTTTAATGTTTTTCTGTTTTTGGAATTTTTTATAAACTTTTAATTTTTGCCTTTCTATCATTTAATCAAAATATTTATTTTTTTCTAAAAAATAATTAAAAATTTTCCTTACCTTTTGGATGTTTTTTCTTTCAATTCTTTTGTAAAATTGGTTTTTCTTATTAATTCAGCCCTTCAATCCAAAATTACCCATCCTTTTTTTTTCAAAATTTGATTTTTAAATTTTTTTGTAATTGAATGTTTCTTTTTCAATTTCATCGTTTGACATTATATTTTTTAAAGTTTAGACTTCATAGTTTTTTGATATTTGATGTTTTTAATCAAATGACCCGAGTCACAAGTTTTATGGGTTAACATGGGTTCCCATCTTTTTTATTTACTTGTTTTCTTTTTTACTCTTATTACTCGACGTTGATTTAAAAAAAAAAGATATGTTTTGTCATGACTCATTTTTGGGTCACTCCCAAAATTTTTTTCCTATTCTTCAAAAAAAAAAACTGCATGATGCCGTTTTGAACGGCACGGTGCATCTTCTTCTTCCCTGCGCATGCAAAGGCAAGGAAGAAAAAGATTTTTGAAAATGTTTTTCCCACTCACTTTCTCTCCCTTCCACTTCATAAAACTCTGTCAAAACCCATATCCACACAACCATACCCTGCCAACGTGACAATAAAAGAGAGGGACACCATGCCCTGCAAACACAACCGGCCACCTTACCCTGCAGAGGTAAGGCAGCCCGTTCCCCCCCTGCACCACGATGGGATAGAGCAGGGGGGCACCTTATCTTCCCGCTTATAAATAGAAGGGAGGGAGAACAGAAAAGAAGGGGGAGAGTTTATTTGAGAGGAGAGGAGCTCGGGCAAAACAAAAGAAAAAGGAAGAGAAGGGGGAAAGGAGAGTGAAAGAACAAGACCGAAGAGGGAGGAGAAGAGCCACCGTTGCACCTCCACCAGTACCTCCATCGCTCCTCCCAGCCACCACCGACAGCACCATCATCGTCCAAAAATAGAGGAAGAGCAGTGACAGAGAGTGAAGCGAGATGAGAGAAGGGAGAAAGGAATAGAAACCAGAGGCAAGATAGAAGAGAAGAAAAAAAAAAGGAGGGATAAGAGAAATAGAACAGATGAGAGAAAATAGATAGGGGGAGATTTTTTGAGAAAAGAGGGAAGCAAGCGGGAAAGAAGCAGAAACAGGGGAGGATTTTCGGGTTCCCAGCAGGTGCTCCTCTCTCTCCACCGTTTGGAGCAGCGCCGCCGCCAGCCTCTCACCACCTTCCTCTCCCTATCTGAATAACCGTGAACAAGAAGAAGAAGCATGCGCCTTTACACGAACAAGAAGAGCAACAGCAGCACCACCAACGCCATTGCCAAGTCTTGGAAGTGAAAACAAATAAGGAGAGAAAGGAGGAGGAACCACCGGTTGCTGTAAGCATAGCCGCCACCAGCGCCACCGCCAGCTGCCACCATCCTCCCCGTCATTAATAACAGCCCTTGTACCGTGAGAAACAAAAGAAGAAACACTAAAAAAACCGAAATAGAGGAGAACAAAGCAAAAGAAAAAAAACGCAAATAAGAAGAAGAAAAGCCGACCACCGTCCAAGCCGTTCTCCGGTCAGCAACCGCTAGCTGCACAGCCTCGAAGCCACCGCAGGTCCGCCCTTCTTCCATCTTCTTCTTCTTCCTCGCTGCACTGTCTCCACTGTTCTGCGTGAACAGTGGAGAGTGCTCCACTGTTCATTGTCCGGCCCAGTCCAAAATGAGTGGGCCGGGTCCCAAAAAAAATATTTTTGAAAATTTGTAACTCTTCCGCGTATTTTTCTACTAAATTTTGCTTAAAATTGATTTGTATTTTTACATAATAAAAATATACATCCGGTATTAAAATACCCGGTTTTCGTCAAAACATTAAAAAAAAACATGTTTTTATTTTCATGCATACGACCAAGTCTCTAAAAATAAAAAAAACTCATATCGTATTTTCATACAACAAAGAAAACTTCAAAAAAAAAAGGTTTTAGCATGCATTTTGGCTTTAATAACCAGTTTATTAAAGTCACGAGAACTTGGCCAATATTTCAAAAAATCCAAGAAAATTATTTTGTTTTCTTTTAATATCCGAGATTGCGAATTTATACATAAAACGTACTCTCGATATTAAAAAGATAGTTTTTTTATTTGATAATAGAACGGTTAGGTTTTACCCCATTAAGATAAGAACCTCTTTTTTTAGGAGCGCTTTTCTTGAATTTTAGACAGACAAGACCAACAATTAGAAAATGCGACCAAACCTTAGATTTTGATCAGACAAATAAAACAATATAGCTTATCTTAGGTAGAGTGTATTTGGGGTGCTAATACCTTCCCTTTACGCAACCAGTCTCCATACCCGATCTCTGAAACCAGTTAGGGTTCCTAGTGACCATAATATTAGGTGACGACTCCCATTCTTTTTTTTCACTAATAAAAAAACAAAAATTCCTTGTCTCCCTATATTTTCCAGACAACACACACTATTGAGTGTGGAGGGCGATCGCCGCGGCGCCGCACACTTGCGACATGTTTCATGATTTTCTTTGTGTTTTTTATATGGTTATCATGGTCTTATGACATGGCCCGTGAGTTTGATAAGTTAACCCAAGTAGGCTCACGTCTTTTCTTTTTTCCTTTTAGTTACTTTTGTTTCTTGAGATTCTTATATGTTATTAATTTTTATTTATTTTCATCCTTCAATATTTGATTTGTTAAGAATTAATTTTTATGATTTTTTCATATTTGATGCTTCCAATTAAATAGGCCGGCAACGAGTTTCATAAGCTAACAAGGATTGGCATCAATTTTTTTTAGACTTAATCTTGTTTTCATCTCATAATTTAACATTGGCTTTTAAAAAAATTATATTTCATCATTATCTTTTTTTTTTATCATGTTATCTTGATCTCATAATTTGACCTATAGGTTTGACGGGTTAACCCAAGTAGGCTCAAGTTTTTTTTTTACTTATAATTGCTACTATTTTATTTTTTTGTATGTTGGATTTTTTTTAATTTTATTATTTAACATTTAATTTGTTGAGAATTAAATTTTAAGGTGATGAGAATTTAGTTTTTTTTTTTTTTTTTGCCTCCTCCATGTCTCCTTTTCTCTTACCATCGCAATTTAAACTTGTCGTACCTAGTTGGACATCGCAATGGCTCGAGAATTTGGATTACTGGGTTCGGAAAATGTAGAGAAGATAAAAGAATTGGAGTTGCCACCTAAAAATATAAAAAAACTATAAATCCCAAAATTGATATTGGTTCCACATATTTGAGCACTGAATTAGTTGTGCTTAACAAAAAATCCACATTCTTTAAGATGAAAAATTACTACTTGTGTTTTTCTAAATTTATTCACATGCTTAGAATATTCTGAGCTCTGAGCTCTTGCCATGAATATTCCGAGTTCTTGTCATTTGATAAATTCTCACCATCGTTTATTTGAAAAGGTATGCATATAGGCCCAGTGAAACATTTATTTTAGGCCAAAGTTTTTAATGCTCATATACATGCAAAATATATATATATATATATATATATATATATATATATATTGTTATTTATTCTGACTCGTACTAAATTAAAATTCATGCATCACACGCACATTGTTCACTAATTTACTCACAAACCTTTACCATCACACATTTACAATTTAATCATGCAATTAACACATTAATAAAACAATCCAAGCTCCAGAATACACCTTCAACAGTGTTGCCAAGTCAGATGAAGCTATCAAAAAAAACCCAAAGACATTTCTCTCCTTATTATATTCTAAAATTGCAATCCTAACCGAATCAGAACCAACAACAATACAATCTTTCTGAGCACCAGTTAGTCTAAACTGAGCTATTGAGCGAATAGCACCGAAAAATTCAACAGAGAGAACTATTTAGCGCTTACCGTTCTCGTCAGGGCGGAGAAGATCGAGGACTTTGCTGCGAGCGACTATGATTTCTTGTGCTTGGCCGCCAGAGAAGTTTCCGTTTATGGCTGAGATGATTCCGGTGGCTCGTTGGTGAGTAAGGCTGTAGAGGTACATGGTAAGGTTAGGTTTTGGAGTAGGAGAAAAACGGTTCACGTATGAATATAGAATTGGGCACATGAGATTTATTGGTGATGGACTTTAAGACTCCGCCCATCAACTACCATTACAAAAGAACAAGCCCAGGTATCAAGAAGGTCCACTTACAGTTTACTAGGCTGATGAACGGGCTTCGGTTAAAACTAGACAAGGACTGAGCCCAGTTTTATCCAAGACGAATCATTCTAATAATTAAATTATCTATTAATTTGATCGGTTTTCATCCTTAATCATTTGAGTTTTGTAGTATGTGTTCAGAAAAGTTATAGTTTTTAGTTGTGGCGGCAGTTTTTTATATAATGTATAAATATAAAAAAGCTTTTATTTTATAAAATATTCAAAAACTCAAGAACTTCGTTTTGTATTTTTCTACTTTTGATTTTCAAAATAACTTTTAAAGTTTTATCAAACCCTTTTTTCATCATGCATTTTTCAACTTCCAATTCTAGTTTAACTTCTCGAAATCTGGCATAACTTGACTACTTATTACCTCATTATTCTCTTTCAGTCACAACAGCGGAACCACCATTTAAGATCTTCTCAAAAAGTTTGTCTCGGACTGACTTAGAGAATAGACTGAGCATTCCTGTAAGTTGTCTACACTTTTTCCGAGTGCCTGAAGGTTCAAATCAAATTGAGTTCCAAGCAATCGACACTCTTGGTAAACCGTGGAGCTTTAAGCTATCCCTTCGTTCTGGAGGGTATCCAAAACCTGTAATCACCGGGGAGTGGCTTAGTTTTGTGAGGGATAAAGGTGTCAAGGTAGGTGATACCGTAACAATATTTCAGCAAAATAATGGAACTAATGAAGGCCAATACAGCATTTCAGTGTCCAGAAAGGTTTTCAATGTTTTGGCTACTTGCCAGTTTGAGCTTCTCTTCTGCTGCCTGACATGAGCAGCTCTGTTCATATTGCCCGTGTTGTTTTTTACTTTTCTTTTTCTAAATATATTGTTATGGTTGTATTGATTTTAAAATAATTTTAAAAAACAAAAAAATATATATTATTTTAATATATTTATAAATAAAAAACACTTTAAAAAACAACTAGTGTCACACTCTCAAACACTCACTTCATACTCAATTCTTGACCTATCAATGTGAACATAGCCACCTTCTTTCTCTTAATTATAATTATAATTATTAAGCTCAATTTCAGCTCACATATAAATTTGATAAATTTATTATTTAGAACCTCATTCAACAAGATTTTAATTTAAATTAATTTTAACATTAATTTGATTAAACTTGGGTTACATAATAAATTAATTAGTGACCTAGTCAAAATTGATTTAAAACCATCCGAGTTAAAATTAATTTTAAAAAAATATTTTTATTTTAAAAAAGAATTAGCTTAATTAGATTTTTGAATTAATTTGGTAATCCAATAATCTGAATTGTTTATGAGGTCGGGCCAATGCTCCTGAAATCTCTTGCTTAAATGGCGACTGCATCACTGACGTTCCTTATCGATACAGTCCACTCTCTTTCCGTCCCAGTCATTGGTCTTTTTATATAGGCAGTTATGCGTAAACAACTAATTAAAGAAATTCTCTAACGGCATTGCATAGATTCGGTTATTCAGTTTCTTGCCTTTTATAAATAAACTGACGTATGTAATAATATAATCTCAACTGAAAATTAAATAATAAAAAAACCCAAGACGAATTAATTTACATTATTGAACATCAATTGATATTTAATATTGAGATGTTACAGTAAATTGTGTATTTGGGGTGAAAGGATTTCAAATATATATATATATGATCCCTCTTCTTCCGCCAGATAAATTAAGCTGCCAATATTTTTCAACCTTTCTTCTTTTCTTTTCTGATTATTTCTTGTTTTGATATAGACCTCGAAAAGAATTCCAATATGAACGTTCAAATCCTATCTAAAAAGTTGATAACTCCATCATCTCCAACTCCTTCCCACCTTCGAAACTACAAAGTTTCATGGCTAAGTATGTTTCAGTCACCTCTTCTATATTTACCTAACCTTTTCTACTACCCATCCAGTACTGCTGGAGACAACATTGAAAGAAGCAAGCAATTGCAAAAATCATTATCTGAGGCCTTAACAATCTTTTACCCCTTTGCTGGAAGATACATCGATAACAGTCTCATAATTGATTGTAATGACGAGGGAGCTGAATATGTGGAAACCCAAGTAAGTGGCTTCCTCTCACAACTTCTTGAAGGAGGAGAGCTTGAGACCGAGCTTCGGAATCGTTTGGCTCCAATTCCACATCGACCTGCAGACGGCCCTATAGTATTAGTTCAGTTCAACATGTTTGAATGTGGTGCGGTGGCCATTGGTGTATGCATCAAACACAGGGCGGCTGATGCAACTTCAGTATTTGCATTCATTAATGCTTGGGCTACTGCAGCTAGATTAGGGGTTGATAAAGTACGTACCCCAAGTTTCCAGTTAGCTTCCTTCTTCCCACCAAGAGATATACCTACTTTTACCCCAAACTTTGGAGAGAAAAAGGTTGAGATTCAGAAGAAGTTTGTGTTTAACGGTGCAGCCATTTCGAAACTGAAGGCTGTTGCGAGTGCCAATATTAATGAATCGCGCCAGCCGACACGAGTGGAGGTCGTGACAGCACTTATGTGGAAGGCTCTTACAATGGTGGCTCGAGCGAAACATGGTCGGTTAAGGCCTTCCCTCTTGGTACATTCATTCAACTTGCGAGGGAAGACTGCAATGCCTGTACCAGATAATTCTTGTGGGAACTTTACAAACCCGGCACTTGCACGTTTCACAGCAGATGATGATGAGAACAAAGTGGAACTTCATCACTTTGTAGATCGTGTTCACGATGGAATAAGGAAGAGGGTAACAGATTCGGCAAAGATTTCAAGTGATGATGACTTGTTTTCTTCGGTGGTCAACACCAAGACTGAGATGATCGAAGCATTTCACAGAAGCGATGCAGATTTCTATATGTTTAATAGCTGGTGTCGGATGCCGGTGTATGAAGTAGATTTTGGCTGGGGAAATCCTGGTTGGTTTAGTGCAGTGGCTGTCCCTGGTCATAATATGTTTCATTTCATGGACACTAAAGATGGTGATGGAATTGAGGCATGGGTGAGCTTGGAAGAAGATGACATGCTGCTTTTCCAAGAAAATCCTGACATTAAGGCATTCACGGGCCAAGAATAACATCATCATCCTAAACAAAAGTCTTAGCAAAGAATAGTAATAATAATATAGTACTTAAGTTTATTATTTCGAAGATTGAGTTTATATATGCTCATATATTTGTGGGTATAATTAATTTCTTGTGTTGTTATTTTAAATAATTGAATATATAATTTATATTAATTTTGAGTTTGTTGATTTTATTTGGAATTAAATATTTTTTATTTTAAAATATAATTTGCAACCGAAATTTGATTGCAAAATTGTTACGAGTTGCTTTGATTTGCAACCCCGAATGCGGTTGCAAATGCAAAATTTGAAGGCTCGAATTTCCAACCATTTTTTTTTTTGGAAATCAAGTTATTATAAAATATTCTTGTCAATTAACATGGTCTTATTTTTATTTTTATTTTATTTTTTTCAAAATTTTGTAATTTACCCCAAGGAAGTATGAACAGTTGATTTCCATCCTTTCTTGTTTTTTAGAACATCATCCGTTTGTGTCTTCTGGGTTTCCTAGTACAAAAGGCACCGTGGTATTTACTGGAGTTGAGTGACTGCTGGACTTCCAAACCACGATATGGTAGTAAAAATAAGCAATGGAAGGGTGTTTTTGGAATTATAATAATAATTATGGTTTAAAGTAGTTTCTATTTAAAAATATATTAAAATAATATTTTTTTTAAAATTTTATTTTTGATACAAGTAAATCAAAATAATTTAAAAATATAAAAAAAATTATTTTTAATAAAAAAAAAAAAAAATTCAAAATATAAAAAAACACTGTTTGCGCATTCTCAAACAGACCTTAAGTCTAGCAAAACAGACTTCTAAATTAGGCTGAGGCATTATTGATGTTTTTATTTTTCTTAAAACAGAATCATTTCAATTATAGGAAGTAGAAACTACTCTTCATTTGTGATCTGATGGAAAATTAAATCTTTTGGTAATTAAGAAGTTCAATGGAGTTCTCTGTGATCTGATGGGTTAGTGGAATGTATGTCCCTGGTGTTGAGATGGCTTTTCTTGTAGACACTGAACATAAAAGGTGGTGGAAACTGAGGCATGGGTGAGCTTGGAAGAAATAGCATGCTTCTTTTCCAAGAAAATCCTGACATCAGGGCGCTTTCTCTAGCCAAGAATATTACAGCATCATAACTGAACAAGCCTCTCTTGACTAAGCTCAGGATGATTACTAATTCCTTGTTTCAAGTTTCAATTTCAAGTCTCGGAAAGGATTCAAATTCCAATAATCCGAGTTCCGAGAACAGATCAAGTTTCTGTCTTCGGGTAGAGGAGATATATCAATTTGGTTGGTTGATTGTGTGTTTTAGCCACATGGTATGTTTCTTCTCGTTGTCTCTCATTGGTTGTATTGCAAATTTGTTTAGGTAAATTGATAAAACAGAGGAAAGAAAAAATTGATGAAATCTTCTTTGATCAATTCCCGAAGTTTTTTTATTTTTTATTTTTATAGCACTTAATTAATTGGATTAATAGCACCCAGGTGCCCTCAAGAACGCAGTTCCAAACAGTTTTTTTATCAAAATTTATTTTTTTGTTTGAAATTAATTTTTTTTATTGTTGTAATATACTAATATTAAAAATAAAATTTTTAAAAAAATTAAAAAATATTATCTTAATACATTTTTAAATAAAAAATTACTTTTAAAAATAAATATTACCACAATTTTCAAACACTTTTTTAAGTTTGATGATAGATGAAAGCCTAAAAAGCTAGTCTCAGGTCTCAACCGTCGCATGGCATGGACACAAATCTTCCCACGACACGATAACCGTTACCTTAACGTGTCCGGTGCCACTAGCCACCATAAAGAAACCTCCCAAGATAACTGAAATCCCCAACAATTTGTTGCATCCTCATCACCAAAAACAAGCCATAAACAAGGAGAGGAAGAACCCCCCAAAACCATGGCAAAACGATCCTCAGTGTTGCAGAAAAAACTGCAAGAACTTCAACATGAACTCACCAACAAAGTATTCTCTCTTCCTGCCGAGACTCAATTGTCTGAACTATATATTCAAGACGTCGAGCAAAGATTCTTCTTTCTGAAAAATCTCTTGTCGGCAGAAACAACATCAAGCTCTAAAAGGCCGCAGTACCGCTTGCAACAAATAGGCAAGAGGTTATCAGACCTTGAAACTGCATTCTATGACAGGAACAACAATAATAAAACAGCGACAACACAAGTTCAGTTAGAGAATGTTTCATGCTCCGCGTCTTGTCTTGATGGTGATGGAGATCAGACCTCTAACGAAACGGGCTTGTGTGAATTTGAGGAGTCGGGGAATGCTTTTCAGAGTTTGATGAAAGAGGCGACACCATTGACAGTGACAACCCAAGACCAGTTAGATGAGTCTTGTCTTGATGAAGATGGAGATCAGACCTCTGAGGAAACGGGTTCGTTTGAATTTGAGGAGGCAGAGAATGCTTTTCAGAGTTTGATAGAAGAGAAGACACCATCGATGCAGACAGAGATGGTCAAGGTTCTTGTAAAGAAGAGATCGGGGAGGGTTTTTTGGGGCATGGCTAGTGGGGTGGTGATTGGTATGGCTTTAATGGGATTTATGACAGAAAGTTCAAGTGGAATCTTCCCTCATCTGAAACATAGTGTGTGTCTTCCTCCTACCTAATTACTACTATAAATTTGTGTTTTGCCATGTGATTTTTGTAACTATTTGTATGTAATTCTTGATTCAATTTGTTTATTTCACGTATCTTGAGATTTTCCGAAATGAAAATGGTACCTTTGTTCTAGAAAATTTAACCTCTGATCATTTGGAATTATTAAACCGGTTTAAGACATGGATTGTGTGCTCATCATCTAGATGAAAATAAAATAACTTTATTTTAATTAAAAAAAAATTAGAATCACATGGTTTTGAAGAAAAAATTAGAAAAAGAAAGTCATCTAGTTTAATAAATTTTTAAAAAAAGTCAAATTGATTGAATGGTACTTATGTTTTCTTCTTATTTAAAAAAATATACATCCTGGAATTGCAAAGCAATGCAATATATCTTCTTTTAATTTGCTGCTAAAGTTGTATGGATTTGTTATTTCTCCAAAAAAAAAAAGTGTTGATTTCTTTTTATATTGATTAATATGTTTCATTATCCAACTGTTATTTTTTAATGGTGAACTATTATTTATTTCTCTTTGAAAAATAATTTCTTGGCAATGAATTTAAAAATACATCAATATATTTTTTTTAGATTTTTTTATTTTAACATAAAATATCAAAACTATTGAAAAACATTAATTTGATATTTTTTTAAGATGAACTTTTAAAACATACTTATATGCAAAAAAACGGTGTCTTAATCACTTGTAAAAACATTGTGTTGCGTTAATCTGTATTTATATGGTTTATTTTATATAATATAAAAATAAAAATATATAATTTACTTCCCATGAAAAAACAAATATATTAGAATGAAAACATATTTTATTATGAATACATAATATTTAATTAAATTTTAATATCTCATCTTAATTAATTCTTGAAAAGAATGTTTTATTAACATGATACTTGTATGAATTTGTGATGGAGATATGTGAGTTTAATTGAGGTTTGGCTCTTAATTTTATTCTTAAATTATCATATTTTGGGCGAACATTGTCTCTTTATTTGATTTAATCGTTATTATTTATCAAAAACTCTTATAAAAGAAATTTTATTTTTTTATATTTTGAGCTGAAGTTTTTCATATATGCTAATAAAATGCATTCTATTTGCAAAGATAATTTCAAAAAACTTTGAGGTTAAGAATTTTCCTTAAGCATTGAATATCTATGAAATTATAAAAAATAGAAATTAATCCAATAAATAAGCATTTTATCTGCTTATTGTTTTTGTGATTCTTAAAACACTTACATGGTCGAATGCATTGCACCCAAATAAGATTAAAATAGATTATTTTTAGAAACCACACATTTATAAACTTTGAAAACCATATTAAAATTACCTATATAAATTCACATGACCTTCTTATTTATTGGATTTTTTCATTACTTATTTAGGGCTCCAATAAAATTTTGAGATGATTCTAGATTATTTTATAATTTTCATAATTTATTAAGTTTATATTTTCTTATAAGCTTAAAAGATCATAGTTTCCAACTTCAGAAAATCTTGAAATTATTTATAAAAGTGAATTGGATTTTCATCAGGAAAAAATTCAATTAAAATATTAAAAAAATAATAAATTTTAGGATGAGTTTTGATTAAAACTCAAAGTTTTATCCATTAATATAACAATCAAATCAAACAGAAATATAATATTTATCAATAATATGATAATTTAAGAATAAAATTAAAAAAACTAATAATATAGACCTCGAGATGCCAAAACTGATGCAGCCAGCAATTTATTAATTAGCCCATCCAAAATGCAGTTTGGACCCAAGCAGAATCTAGTCCCGGCCCTTAATAAAAGAAGCCCAGATCAATCCCTTAAATCACGTGCTACCAGCTGACACGGATTTCAGACCCCACGTGCTGTCATCGCACTATCAGATTCTCATGCCCCCGTAATGTTTTATAATAACATGGACATTTCTGTACTTTCCTCCTCCTTAATTATGCGGCGACCCTTGTTTCGAACGTTAGCCAGCTGGCTGGTTCAAATTCTACCAGCCACTAGCTCCATTTTTGTGACAGAAGATGATTGTTTATCTTGATTTTTTTTCAATGGGCATAAATTTGGAAAAAAAAGAAGGAAACGACATATTTTTAATTAATAAAAAAATAATCAATTGGTCAAAAATAATTCTAATTATTAGAATACCATAGAGTGTGAAGTGTCATTGGACATTATGATCACTCTTTTAAAAATACTGATAATTAAATTGGTATTTTAGTTAATCTCATTCTTCAAAACTAATTTTGAGTATTGGACATAAACATTGTTATTGGATCTGATTTAAGATTAAGATTTGAATGGAGGAGTTAGTTATTGAGTTTTCTAGTTAGATCTAAAATGATGTTTTTTTTTTGTATATTTAGATGAATCTATCATTTTGAGTGATATTTTTTAAAAAAATTGTATTTGACTCGACTAAATTTCATACTAAATTAATTGAATTTGTCTGAGTTTATATTCAAATCAATAAAAAAATTCAATATAAAACAAATTCTAGTTTAATAAATTATCAAATTTATTTGCTAAACTATATTTATCAATTATTTATATTGATATATACAGAGGAGTCATTCCATTTATTATTTTATAAAGTAAAATACCAAAAGGTTATTTAGAAACATGTTTGAAATTTTATTTTTAATTTAAAATTTTTTTGTTTTATATTTTTTTAGATATTTTTAAATTATTTTGATATATTCATATCAAAAATAATTTTAAAAAAATAAAAAATATATATTTATAAACAAAAAAAATATCTTTAAAAAAACTTCTGCTATTCTCACAAACACCATTCAATATGTAATTGACACCGTTAATGAAACTTCACACACTTAGTGTGTTTGTTTTTTAGATAGTTTTTGTAGTTGTGATTTAAAAAAAAAATTTAGAAAAAATATTTTTAGTTGTAATTAGTTGAATTTAGACACGTATTTGATAAAAATTATGATTTAAATTTAAATATAAAAAAATATGTATAAAAAAACTAGTAAGGAATATTTATGAAACTCAATTAAAAAAATATAAAAACTATTATACAAAACCTTAATTTTAAGCTTAATTTTTTAGTAAATTCCGCAACATAAAACTCACTTTTATACTATACTAAATATATTATTTCACTTTTTTTTTTTTTTTGGAAATTGTTGTGTTTATTTCACGCTAACATGAAAGCTAACAAAAACAAAAGCAGTCTTAATCCTCGCTATCTAATCCAGATAAACATCGCTATCAACAAGCAAAATTCCCATTTTACCCTGTTATCCACATTCGACTCTCCCCCCGGTCCCTGTCCCTCTTAACTCTTCGTTGAACTCACACACATCCCTTAATATCTCACCATCACCATCTTTCATATCATCAAAATCCTCTCAACTCGCCCAATAATCCACACTCAACTCTCCGAGCCAGCCTTCAAAACTCGCCGGAGTCATGAGCCGATTTAGAAGAATCGAAATCTTCGAGCCTCACTATGCTCCTGTATTCCTCAGAGAAGCCTCCGTTTTCACTCCGAAAACACTCGCTTTCCCCTCCTTTGAAGAACCTGAGGAACTATCTTTTGCTGCTCTCGATCTCTTGCACTTAAAACCTAGCTCTCTCGAGGTTTTTTATACGGCGGCGGATCTGGTTAAGACGCCGTCGTTTTGCCATTCCAAGAGTCTTCGCGACCGATTTGAGACTGACTTGCGCTTGCAGACTCTTTCTGACCGCGTCAGTGAGCTCGAGTCACAGTTTGACCGCCTTGTCAACGCGAAGATCAACGGCGGAAGTGGTGCTGAGAGGAAATACACGTGGACTGCAGAGATTAAAGGACCGGTGACGGAGAGGAAGTATAAATGGACGGCGGAGATCAAAGGAGGAGAGGAGGAGAAGAAGAGGAAGAAGAAAGAAGAGCAGGTTAAGAATTATAAATGGACGGCTGAGATTAAAGGAAAGGGAGAGGAAGAGATTCCGATGTCACGGAAGTATACTTTTGAAACATCAAGTGGATTTGCAGGTGAGGGTAGCAAAGAAGAGAAGAAGGAGAATGAGAAGAAGAGAGAGGGTAAGAAAGAGAAGAAAGGAGCTTGCGCCACGCGACTTGTTGAAATAGAAGATTACCCTGGTCATGGAGCTGTTGTTTTACGAAAGGTAATCCGGGCCGGATTGCGGGATTTAAGTTAGTTAAAAGTGCTCAATGGAGAGTACATTATGTTTTCTTACTGGCATTTTTTTTCTCTTAGGCATTTGCGAAGAGGGCTGGAGTGGTGGAGAAGAGAAAGGGAAAGAAGAAGGAATTGTCACCGCAAGATGCAGCATTGTTGATTCAGGTGACATTTAGGACTTATTTGATTAGGAGATCGCAGGCGCTTCGTGCACTTAGAGAGTTGGCGATTGCGAAAGCAAAGTTGAAGGAGCTTAGAGCGTTGTTTAATAACTTTTCGTATAGGCGTCATCTTGCTCGTGATGCTGAGGAGAGGCAGAGGTTTTCAGAGAAAATTATTGTGCTGCTGCTCACTGTTGATGCCATTGAGGTAAATCATGTTTTATTTGTTTGAAATTATCTGCTCTGTGATTTTGCTTGATATGCTAGTACAACATGATAGCTGCTATTGATTGTTGCATATTAGGCCTCCTGAGACATTGCATTTAATATTTGCTTGATGGTAGTGTTGGATTATTGTACTTTCAGCTGGTTTTTAGTGTAATGGTTTCTTGTAATAATGAGTGATTGCTTGATTAAATACCTGAATGGGTTCCATGGAAGATTTTTCCTTTAGTTGCGAGGTGCATAGATCCCATGCTTCATTGTATTTTACAGAATGAGGGGAGATAAACTTCATGGTGAATTTTATCAGCATATACCTTCACATCAGTTATTACAACAATCTTTTTCAATTGCACCCGTTCTCACACTGGATTTTGCTACCTTTCTATGTTTGACTGTTAAGATTAGTACTAAAAGAGTATGTTAAATGAAGAATTTATAGAGTGTGTTTATTTGTGTTGATAAAATCTATCAAAATGTGGGAGAGGACGTGTTTTGGAAAATGTGAATCTGCTCCTTAACTCTGTACAAATGTTCTGTTGTGCAAAGATTGAACACCAACCATCATTGTATCAACTCACCAAGACCCACCAATGATTTCAATACTGGCTGTTCACTTGACAAGTGTACTTTGTATGTTCTGTAACAACCAAATGAACTTGCTTTATAGCTTTGTTTAAGCAGCTACAAATTAATGAAAGAGGCTCCAACATGTTTGTTAGCTTTGTTTTCCTCAACTGTAGGTTCTTTGCACAATCATACTTTTGTTGTTTGTAACAGTGATTTATTTTTACATGTTTTGCTCTCATTCACTTAGTCCATGACCGGGTGTTTGACCTGGTCCACCTAATAGCTTTTGAATTGTTCACTGTCCTCAAATTAAAATTCAGCTTGTTAATTGGTTGCTCATTTAGGAATAAAAATTAATGAACTTGGAGGGTGTGAATGGTAATATAATGCTATTAGCAAAGAGGTATAATGTGGTGCATTGTTTAACCTTCTACATTTATTTTGTACAAGGATTACACAAATGATACAACTTTGTACTATCTTTTATCATTAATCAATTTTTATTTCTCAAGTTCACATGATAATAATTTAATTAGAAATGCTTCTTTAAACAATTTTTGTATTTTTATTTTCCTAGCTAAACCATATATGAAGTCTGCTAGTTTCTATAGATCCTCTAAGAGCAACATGTATGATTCTGCACCTACAATCTAACTTTGCACAAATTTTATTTTTCAGCATTAGGGTTTGAATATAGTCCTGTGTTTGGTAGTGTGGTTGGACTAGCTCCTTCTGTTATAATAGTTAAATGCACTAATTGCAAAAGTATGATCTTGATGCTTTTGCAATGGTGTACCAAATAATTGGGTTTGTGGCTGTAGCTACTCCCACCATACCATCAAACAAAGGCTAAGACTCACGCCATACTTTTATCGGTCAAGTTAAGGCACAATGGCTGAGTCTAGTTGATTGATAAACTTAACCAATTCAATACCTTTTTTATGTCTCCGCTTCACAAAACTGATGATTATTGTTATGAGTGTTAAATCTTGATGTTAAGAATTGAACTTCTATGTTATAAAAATCCCTTGCATTTCATTTATCTAACAAAAATATTCCTATACATTTGAGGTGTTAACTATCTCACTTTTAACTCAGAATTTCATATCAAGTAATATTTCCTTGTCTAATTCAGTCGGTTTCCATGTAGAACACTTATCTAAGAAAAATAAGTTTTTGTGAACCATAAGAGAGGTGTGACCATGTTGTTTTGTTGTCTCATCCACAAATCATTGAGATGGTTATTGTGTTAGACGTTAGAAGTGTCACTCTGATGATGATGGACTTTGCTTATATAGCTGGTCTGTGTTCACAAGTTTCATCACCACTTTTTTATAACCTTAAACATGAATCATCTCGTGTTGCACTCTTATTGACATGAATAAAAGAAGAAGAAAATGAGTTCCTTGGTGACTATGTTTAAAGATGTTTTTTTAAAAAAACAAATAGCATGGTTCCAAAATATTTTTGGGAAAATATCACAATTGGAAATTTATTTAGGAAAATAGCAGAGTTTTTTTTTTTTAGTTGTGGCAATGCCAATGCCACTACAATTAAATTTTCATTTTTTTGAAATTTAAAGGTTGCGGCATTAACACTGCCACGACCTTTGAAATTTAAAGAAAATGTTATTTTCAAGCATATAAACCACATAAATTTATTTTAAAGCTTTATTGGAGGTTGCATATGATAATAAATCTGTGGTTTATATTATATGCTTGAAAATGGCATTGCTTTTAAATTTCAAAGGTTGCGGCAAGCCTTTCAAGTTTTTGAAATTTAATTGCTGTGGCATTGGCATTGTTGTGATTTTTTTTATAAAAAAAAAGTGTTATTTTTCCAAATAAATTTCTACTGTTTCCCCCAAAAAAATTGGGACTTTGCTACTTTGAAAAAAAAACTCCATTTTTAAAGGGGGAAAAGTACAGTATCTAGATATCTTAGATCTCATTGTTAGGCTAGTTGATGTAGAGTACTAGAATGTTTGCTTTCAATTGTGAGAGTATGTTGGTTTTGGAGGGAGCGGCCAGGGCAGCCAAGCACCTGGCTTTCTGTCTAACATGGCATCACTTGTATTGGTTCTTGAATGGGCTCTGATGCGTTGCGTTGTTTAGGGAGCTGAGCTAATGGTTCGAGCTGCAAAGAGGTCAATGGTGGATGAGCTGGAGGCAATGCTGGATGTGGTTGACCCCCAACCCGCCGGTAGATCACTTTCCATGAGAAGACGGACATTTGATATGCCTGATGGTGTCATTCATAAGGAAATTGCAGAAAGTGTGGCCCAGGTTGTCCAAATGCTTGACAATGAAGAGAATGGCACCAACACCTTTGAGGCATGTTTGTAAGGACGTGTTTAAATTTAATAAAATAGACCCATTCACCTTCTGGGGTTTTGGGTGTCCAAGTGCTTATTTTGTTGCTGTAAAGTATGGAACAGAATTTGAAAGCTAACTTGTCATGCTATGTTTGATGAGGTTGCCCTAGCTAGCTTGATGTTCTTCTATTTTGAACGAGGATTGTGTACTCTAATGTTCTTCCAAACGTGTCTTTGGTGTTTCAAGTTTCTTTATTTTCTCAAACTAGAAATTCCAGTTAATTTTTCACGGTTAAAAATTAGATCGTGTCTCTTTAATTTCTTCTGCATTATTTACTTGCATTTTCATTACTCACGGTGGATCTGGCCTCTTTGCCTTTTATCTGTCTTAATGTGTCTCTGTCACAGGTCATTTTCGGACTAGTCTGTGTCTGTTAAGTCAAATCCCAGGGTTCAGAATACAAGCGATGGAAACTGCGAGGGTAGAATAAGGTTGGGGGCAGAGGGAGAGAATGGGATTGGTGGGCGGTCGTTTATCGGAAAGTAGTTTTTAAAAAAGTATATTAAAATTTTTTTTTTGTATTTTTTTTATTAGAAAAATTGGATAATAAAAAATATTTTTGTTTGTTTTCTGGAAAGTGATTTTCTAGAAATCGCTTTCTAAACTTTCATATGTTTGTTTGCCATTAGAAAAGTTGGTCAATAGAAAGCACTTTCCAGTCAAAGAAAAATTTGACTTAGTTTCATGAAAGTGTTTTCTTAAAAAATTTGTGCGGAAAATACTTTTCAGAAGTTGTGAAAAATTTAAAAATATCATTATTTGCTGATTATATCAAATTGGATCCTCAAACTTTTGATTATTATATATAATTTGTTTCGAATATTTATTTTTCATTTTTATCTCTTAAAATTTAATTTTTATATTAACTTTGGTCCTTATTTTTATAATTACTATTTGCTTTTTCCTTATCATTTTTTATTGAAATTTTATATCTATCAAATTTATTACTTATTTTATTTGAAATAATTTATGAAATGTTAATTATTATTATTTTAATTTCTTCATCTTTTATTTTTTTTTAATTTTTTATATTTGATCTCTATTATTTTGATTATTATTTATTTTCTTTGAGATAATTTATGAAATTATATTTTTTTTCAATTTTATTCTCATTCAACTTTTTAATTTGTAAGATTTGTTCCTTATTATTTTAATAAACTTGAAAAAAATAAAACATTAATAAGTTATTTTTCAGTTTATTTTTCATGACATAACTAAATACTGGAAAATGTTTTTTAATTTATTTTTCATTACACTATTAAATATTAAAAAATATTTTTTTAGAATTTATTTTTTAAAAATTTATTTTAAAAAAATTATTTTTCAATAAACAAATAATAAGCCAGATGCATTGGACATAAAAGGATGGATATTAGGCTCTGTATATTGACTCGTTCGTGCAGTGCTGTAGCTGACGAGTTAAGCTGGGGAAGTGAGTCCATTCGCAAGAGTAAAACTCAAAGGCGATGGAGACCTCTGTAACTGGACAGGGACTTGTAGTGAGTTGCGATTCAACGAATGTGGGGCTTGCTTGATTTGAATGATTCGAGCCATTTTCTGCCCCTCTAGGCGCCAAGATTGACCAAAATAGGCCTCTATCTATCCCCACCACAAGAAAGCCCATTGGCATTTTCCACTTAGAGCATAGTCTACTTGGGTTGACCCAATCAAGGAAATGGATTCCAAGTACATGAGTTGATCCTAGTTAGATGAGTTCATCTGAATGAATTTAAAAAAAAATTAAAAAAATTAAATTTTAATATTTTATATGAAAAAGTTAAATAATCTACGTGAATATAAGCTATACATATTATAAATAATGATGTTTAAAAAATTATTTTAAAAATTTTTTTATCTCACATCGAAAATATACTATGTTAGTATGTTATTCTTTTAAGTTGAAGTATTTAAATTAAAAAAAAAAATTATCCCACTTTGAAAAAACATAAGTTTTTTCTTATGAACATAGAGAATATATACTAAAAGGTTTCAAATCCACATTAAAAAAATAAAATATTCTTCTAATATTTATATAGTGAACTTTGAAAAAGATTAATAGTTATATATATATTCTTTGGTTAGGAGAAAAAACACATTTGAAAAAAAAATTAGGTCTCAATCGGGTCAGGTCACCCAGGTTTTGCTGGGTTTTTTCTCATCCCGGTCTTTTGACCTACTCGGACCGGTCTAATCATTGGATCCTGAGTCGACCCGCCAGGCCAGTCCGGGTTTAATAACTATGCTCTAGAGTAAAGTTATTGCTCTGTTTGGTATTGTATTATTTTTTATATGTTTATATCGTTTTGATGTGCTGATATTAAAAATAATTTTTTTTAAAAAATATTCGGATACATTTCTTAATGAAAAATATTTTAAAAAGCAACTATTACTATACTCTCAGATATCTTTTTGTACTTGGTTACAACTATTTTGTAAATAATTACTTTTGTTTCATGATTATGGTAGTTACTAATTCTAAACTACCACCTTAAAAATGACTCAAAAAGTATTGTCATCTAAAAAAAATGGTATTCACTAATTATGAATTGTTAAGTGGATTTATTTATTGTACCATTACAATATTATCTTATTTTTTATAATTTAATTAATTGATTCGAAATTGTGATAATTAAGAATAATAAACTACATTTAAAAAGAAAAAATAAAATTACCTTGTTACCTCAACGAAGAAAGTGGTGTCCACTTCCACCCAAAAAAAAAAAACCTTTATAATTTACTTTGAAGTTTGAACTAGTGGGTATTCTAATCATAGTCTACTGTATGTTTCAGAAGCCGGACAGTGCTCCATGTTCATGGAGGTAGCCTTTATAGGGATTACTTAGTCCAAGTCAAAGAAAGAAGCCCTAGGTTTAAACCAATTCAGAAAGGGGCCTTTTTTAAAATTCAAATGTGGCCTCTTGTTTGACAAAGACTTGGCTTTTGTTCTCTTGAGTCACCCGTAGAAAGTTGTTTCTTCAAAACAAGAGAAAATTGACATTGAAACAGGCCTCATAAATTTACAAGTAAACCATCTTGTTCATAAGGAAGGACTCTGGGTTCGAGTTGGCAACCACCAAAAATTTTATATTGTGTTTCCATAAACAGAGATATTGTAAGTTTCATTCCCGATGTTGTGAGTGGGAACATGGTTCTCAAAACGGCTCGAATTATGTATTTTTCGAGTTAATTTATGTATCCAACCTAGATTTATTTTAAAATAATATCTTTTTAATTTTTTAAAAAATATTTAAAATTTTAGTTTTTTAACCCGATTAAATCTCATAATAATTTAATCAGGTCAACCACCAAATAAGATGTTGGTGTCCCAAATTCAATTATCAAAACAATTTTTTTTAAAAAAAAAACACTAAACTCTTGCTGGACTTCGGGTAGACAAATCAACCGCAAGCGAGTTCAATAACTATGGGGGTATGATATGTCCGATCCATCTAGAAAGAACAGCTGCTTTCATTTCGAGACAGAATATCCCAAAGGAAAATTAGCAATCAACTGTGTACCCTCTCGAGGGTGAATTCCTTAATGGAGAAGCATAGAATGCAGCTTCCAAGTCTCATAACTCTGCCGAGAATCTATTGGGGTCAAGAGTGGAAACTTCGAAGTTTGAACATTTTAATCTGACTGCTATCTATGGGTACTTTTCCAACCTCCATGTGACAGGGAAACTGTTGCTGCCAGGCATGAGACGTAAAGGAAAAAAGAAGAAGTGCAGCCTCATTTATGGTAATAAATGAGCTCTTGAAAGCTGTGCCAGGGTTACCAACTGATGTGCCCTCACATCTGTCACCCCTTGCCTGAATTTATTGCAGCGGGTCAGAAACAGATCCTTTGAAAGACAGGATTGGAGGCGAGACATGCGAAAATAAAAAACTTTTTTCAACAATTTCACAGCATTTAGTTGACAATAAAAATAATCCTGACATCGTGCGAAAATTATATATGATACTCAACATTTAGTGAAATTTGTTTTTAATATAGATGTATGTTCTAATTCCTGTATTTTTCAATTAATTTTATAAATTCTAAAATTAATAATTATATAAAATTTTAATAGCCCTGAAAAAATTTAAAAATATATTAAAATAATATTTTTTATTCACACATCAAAATCATATAAAAAAATTAATTTAAAGCTAAAAATTTCTTATTTTTTTTTGTAAACACTTTTAAAATAAAAAACAAATAAAATCTTAGGATTACAGTTTAGTTTGCAGCTTGTATAGGAAAAGTATTTCATATATATATATATATATAAAAGATTAGTTTGAAACGCAATGTCAAATGAGTATTTCTTTCGAACATGTTTTATTTTTTTATATATAAAAAGTAGGTTAAGAAGCAATGCAAAACGAGTCTTATAAACATCTCTTTGCTTTTCATTTTTTAATTAGTTTGGTATTTTTCCATCTTCCAGACTAGAGAAAGAGCACGAGAGATTGGTTAGCTAAACCTAACTTGTGTGTAATTTGTGGCCCTAATCTCTTGTTACATTAAGTTCATATTTCTTATAATCCCCTGCAAAATAAGAGAGATTAGGAAAGAAATCTCCACTCTTGGCAGCCCAAATTCAGTGAACTTCTCGACAAGGGCAATCTTTTTACCAAATTCAATGAACTCCTCGACAAGGGCAATCTTTATACTGATTAGATGCATATATTGTCATCTGTGCTTCTTCTAACATGAAATATCAAATTTGTTCATGGCTTGACATGGTCACATGAGCCCTCGCTTCCAGCTGGTCCCTGTAGTGCCCTCTCATGCCCACCTAGAGTTCCCTCGAAAAGCCATATTGCTAGTTTGTTTATATATATATATATATATATATATATATATATATATGTATGTATCTTTGTGGCCATCATTCCCCGCTGCCATGGCCAAATCTTTTTGATTTAGCTTCTTTCCCAAGGAAACAACATGTTTTTTATCACGACCTCATCGACTATGTCATTGCCTTATGTTTAAAGGCATCTGTATCACTGCCATAATATTTTAATTCAGCTTTCTATGTTTTTTTATTAGCTACCTTGCAAGATTCAGATTCTAGTTAACGTGGCAAATTAATAGTGGCAACTAAGTCCAAGTCAAATTAATAGCCAAATTTCTTCTGAATTAAGAACTATTATAATTGTCCTTTCACGTTCAAGTGTTCTCTAATTAATAATTATGTGATTGAATTCCAAACAATTTATTTGTGTTTTTTATTACCTTATTCAATAAGAGTTTTCTTCAATCTGAATTGGAGGAGGAGTCCATTTATTATTTTTTTAAAAATAGTTGGTAGGTTTTTTAATTATCCCCGGGAAAGGAATATAACATTGATTAGGTTGGTTGATATTTTTTAAAAAACACAACTATAACTTTAATATCTTTATATTTTCTATTCCAACACAATAATAAATAGATGAATTGGACAATTAACACACAAAATACAAATAAGTGGCTAGTTAATATAGGATAAAAATGTTTTTTTTTTGTGAAATGCCACAACTTGAGGATATCGCGGTTGAGAAACGTGATTTTTGACTAAATATCGCGATTGAGAACCGCGATATAAATTGGTGGACTGCTTTGGCTGCTATCTAGTTTTTTTTAAAAAAAAGTGTTTTGAGCTTTAAGAAGTTTATAAAATCATAGTTTTTTTTAATCTAAGATTTACAACAAAAACATCAAAGGATGCTTTAAGGGTAAGTTTAATTTTTTGTTGTTTGAAAGGCAAAACCTAAGTGTTTAATAGGTTTTCTTAGAAAAAAATTGAGGGCGTCAGTAGTTTTTTTAAGAGACAGACATCGTTTGTATGTTGTTCTTTTTTATATGTAAGTTTAAATTTTAATTAATATTGTGTTTTTCAAGCAAGATATTTGACCTTGATGCTTTTTAATAACAATATTTACTGAATATCATGTTTTTAAAGTATAATGTGATCAAATCATGTTATTTTATTAAATATTTTTAAAATAAAAATTATTAGGAAAAAAATCCCTAATAAATCACGACTGTTTCTCTTGGCATGATTTCAACGGTGAAAACATTGAAATCATGGACTTAAAATCATTAATATACAATTGGGTCATTGTCACTTCACCGACATTTACGAAAAGGCACAGGCAAATGTTGGGTGAACGACTATTAAATAATTATAAATTAAACAATTATTAAATGATGATTGTGAATTGAAAAAAAACAACCAGCCAGATTATGGTTAAGTTGATGACATCACATGGCAACATTTTTCATGCTAGAATTCAGGCGCGCGTGGCACAGATGTCAATTTTTTTTTTTTTAATTCCTCATAATTTGATCACGCCGTGGTGTAAAAAATATGAACTTTATTTCTCAAAAGCATCTCTGTGATGCTGAGGAAAAATTCAAAGGCATTGGTTTTCTAGTGCTCTTCAAAACATTTTTTTTTTATTTTTTTAAATAATTACAAAAAATATCCTGAAATTTAATTGTGGTTTTACTTTTTTTATTGTGCTTTTGAAAAATTACATTTAGCACGTAAATACTTAACATCTTTTAAAAAAAATCAACAAAAAATATTATTTTTTATAAGATTACTATTATTTTATATTTAATTACTAGAAAGCTCTTGCAATACTAATATTACAACTTTGTTAAAAGTTTAAAAGTATCTCATAACTTTTATTAAACAGTTTGAAAACCAATTACAATTTCTCAACACATATATATATATATATATTATTAATTAAAAAATAATATAAATTATATATTGAAGTCTCACATAATAAATTAAACTATTGAAATGAATTGATTATTTAACATGATATTATAATTTTGATGACTAAACGATTACAAGTTTTAGTTTCACCATCCTCTCTCTTCTAATTAATAGTATAAGATAGTGCGAATTTATGCAAATTTAAAGTCCAATGTAATTTCTATAGTATATTATATACTATAAAAATTATATATGAGGATAATTTTATTTTTTGATTTTTTTTAAATTAATTTATTCGAGAATTTAAGTGTATTTTCTCAAATTACAACTGGAAATTAAAAACACAATCAAACTATCATAGGTTTTTATATAATGTGGCCACCAAAATGTGACAAAAAATTTCCTTTTCAATTTTCAATTTCCGTGATGAAAGTATCTAATAATTACATCGTGAAATTAATATAAAATTTCTCAAAAGAATTCACGTGTTAATAAAATACCTAGCTAGGATCTTATACTGACGAACAAGTTAATCTAAAATAATCTTAAATGCCGAAGCAAAACTATGGGTGCTGCCTCTTTTCATTTCCTCCTGGATTAAGAGTGGTTTTTCTCAAATAATCAATGTATCTCACTGTCAAGATTAATTCCTTCCTAATTATCAACTACTTCAGCATCGATAAAGGGTTTGGTGTTAAATCTAGGTGCTAGCTGGCTCATATATACCAAACCTAAATAATATAAATTCTAACCTCAAATTTAAAATGAAAAAATAAAATCTAGAGTAAGCTTTAGAACCCTAGTAATAATATGAGCCTGGCGGTGAATCCGACGAGTCGCTGGGGACCGAGATTTGATTTAGACAAGGTGATTGAAAAAATAATTTTTTATTAAAATAATATTATTTAATATTTAAAAAAAAACAAAACTGAAATTAACCCTCTACTACCTCCATAAATGAGTTGGCATCAGTGATAAACAGGAGTAATACACTCCTGCTACTCACACCTCCTCTCTCATAATTTTGCTCGTATATTTCCTCGATGAATCTTTGAAATATTCAGGGCATGTCAATGTCAAAAAAAACCTAGAAGAAAAGGAATACAAGCAAGATTATTTAATGCATAAATTTATTAAGAGGAGGTCCATCTTACCACAACCTCCGGCATCGAAGAAGAAGGTTCGGTAAACTACCACAGATCAAGGCCCCCCGAGCGCGGGAGAGAGAGTTGAAAAGTGCAAAAATCTAAGTTGCTTTTTCACTTTTCAATGTACAAATATTACTGGTTTTCCTTTCCTGGTTACTTCCTTTCGTTTTTTTATTGTCAGCGTCTTTGACCCTCTTCTGTTCTTTTTGAAGAACTAGCCTTTTGTATGTTTGCCAGCTTCCAATGACCGTACACAGCCCCCCGTTTTGCTATTCAACGGAGCAGCCGCCCCCTCCACCTTCTTTATTCCACACTGTAGCCTAAAAGTCAAAAGTCCATGGTGTAGAGTTAAGATTCCAGTCAGCATTGCGTGTCATGAAGATTTTTTAAAGTATTTTTTTATTTAAAAATATATTAAAATAATATTTTTTTATTTCTAACCGTAGCATGAAGTCCACTACAGAGGAACCTCTTTTTCGAGTGCGAACCTCGAGAGATTTGCTTTTGTGCGTTTTCCTTATCATATGCGTCTGCGCGTGTGTGTTTATATTAACTCCGTTTTATTTGGCGGAAAGTATTTTTTTAAAAGTAAATTATATAAAAAATAAATTTTAGGAAAATATTTTTTAAATAAATTTTAGAGAAAATAAATTCCAGGAAAGTATTTTTTGATGTTTGGTGGTGTAATAAAAAATATAAGTTGAAAAATAATTTCCAGTGTTTGGTTATGTTATGGAAAATGAGCTAGAAAATAACTTATTAATGTTTTATTTTTCTCAAGTTTATTAAAATAATAAGGAACAAATCCTACAAATTAAAAGGTCGAATAAGAATGAAATTGAAAAAAATATAATTTCATAAATTATCTCAATAAAATAAATAATAATCAAAATAATAGAGATTAAATCTAAAATATTAAAAAAATAAAAGATAAAAAAATTAAAATAATAAAAATTAAAATTTCATAAATTATTTCAAATAAAATAAGTAACATTCAAAAGAATGAGACCAAATTTGATAGATAAAAAATTTCAATAAAAAAATCATAAGGAAAAAGCAAATAGCAATTATAAAAATAAAGACCACAGTTAATATAAAAATTAAATTTTAAGAGATGAAATTGAAAAATAAATATTCAAAACAAAATATATATAACAATCAAAAGTTTGAGGATCAAATTTAATATAATCAGCAACTAATGACATTTCTAAATTTTTCACAACTTCCGGAAAGTGTTTTCCACTTAAAATTTTTCGGGGAAAACACTTTCCGAAAACCAAGCCAAATTTTTCTTTAACTGGAAAGTGTTTTCCGTTGACCACCTTTCATAGTGGCAAACAAACACGGGAAAGTTTGAAAAATGATTTCCCTGAAACTATTTTCCGAGAAACAAAGTTGGCCTAAATTAAAAAAAAATTGAAAAAAATATAATAAATCTTTTTATTATTATTAAAATCATTAAAAAAACATTAAAAAAATTCAAAATTTTTTTCAAGTAGAACACACTCTTAAAATGCAGGCTATCACACTTTCAAATACTCAAGTTTTATTTTTATAATTAAATAAAATACAATAACATGGCATGGATATATATATATATATATATACATGTGTGTGTGTGTGTGAAATTTCTGTTATAAAATCAAGATTTAAAATACAATTATACATGGAGTCTAATAAAAAAAACATAAATTATTTAACTTACGAGACAATAGTTTTCTTTGTAATTGGAAAAATAAACACAAGCTATTATAATTCAAAATATTCTCTAAAATTCCCTTTCATTGCATCAACTTTTCCAACTCAGGCTTGAAGATTATTTAAGAAAATCCAGTAAGTACTGAAATCTAAATGACGTGTCTAGAACTTTTGGTACCATAATTAATTCTTATTTTTATTTTATTTTGGAGAACGGAGAAGTTAATACTAGTACGAATAGTGGTTATTTTCTAAATTATTTTTCATTAAAAATATATTAAATAATATTTTTTATTTTTTATATTTTACAAAAACATAAAAAACCAATTTAAAATAAAAAAATAATATTTTTAAAACACCTGAACAAATTTACCAATAAAGAAATATTATTTTGAAAAATTGAGTAGCCAGCAGGTCATGTCCCATCGCATGTCTTTTCGTTGCCGCCTACAAAGATTCAGCAAGGAACATTATTGTTGTCGACATCGACGGGGGAGTTTTTCTCCACGATTGTGGTTATAATCAAATCTAATTTAAGAATTGACTTGAAAAAGAACTTGCTTGATAATTATTGGTTTAACTATTTTTATTGAAAAAAGGTATAAAACCGATTTTTTCTTAATATTTACCTAATCAAGTTTAAAATAAATTTGAGAAACCATATTAATTGTAATACTAAAAAATTTAATTTGGGTTAGACTCCAAGTCTGAATTTTTTAGAATTAATTTATTTTAATCTATTTTCTATAGACCTAATACTATATTTTGATATATTTTCTATAAAATTTTCATAATCTCATAACCTAAATCATGAATTTAACATGTTAATTCGGGTTGTTCAAGGTTAATCTAATATAATTTTATTTTAATATTAAAAAATATATTATCTTAAAATTTTATATAGTTAAAATTTGTTTTTATAAGTTGTATGAGTTGTTTTTAAACCAACAAAGTCAACCTGGATTACATCGGGTAAGCCATCACAGGATTTATTTATTTTCTGTTAGGAAAAAAACATTTAGCTATATTTAAATATTTTTTTTACATTTAAAAAAAAATTAATTTAACCTATAAAGTAGCACAAGTAAATTGTCCTGGTATTAACTATATGTTATCGAGATTAACCTGTTTGGTCAAACCTCGTGGCAATAAAACTATATTTTATTGAGATTAATTTGTTTGGTGACATCTCGTGGGAATCAAAACTTTCTCTCGATTGAAAGATACAAATGAACTTTCTTTACCGCAAGTAATGGCACAAGTTTTGACTTGTAGCCTTGTTCATAGTTTAATTGTCAGCATGGAACTTCGCGTGCAACTTTTTCCTTTTACGTGCATGGTCTCCATTTTTCTATAAAAAATGTGCTCCCATCCATAGAAAAGGGCAAAAAAAAACTTATTATATACCTTAATAAATAATAACTTCTTCAAAATTGTCTGGGACATGATGTATTTTAAGAAATTTTGTATATATATTCGATTAGTTTATTCCAAATACATTTTCTAGTGAACATTGATTCCTTAAAAAATCCCATTCAATATATTAATCACTTCTTTTTTATTGTTAAAAAAATATATATTTTAAACACTTGCCGTGTCTATATTCAGTCAATTTGTTCCAGTATAAACTATACTATAATCTTTTAAAATATTCTTGATTATATAAGAAATAATATGTTATACTAATTTGAAAAATATACCATTAAAACTACTTGAAAAATAATTTTATTTAATGTAAATTATTTGAAAAATACCATAAAGAAGCAATACACAGTATGGTCATAGAATAAACCTCTTCACACCTAATTATTGTACATAGAAAAATAAAATGGAATATTTTCTCTTACTAAAAGCAGGGCGCCCTAGGAATTTATGAACAACAATAAAAATTATAGTTGTTACACTAGTCTCAAGGTCGATTTAATATAGATATAAAACTAGAATCATGGGTTGAGTTGATGCAAAATTCAAGTTGAAAGTTAGATAAATTATCATAAAATAAAAATAAAATTTTAGAAAAAATCATTTTATATTTTTAATTAAAAAAGTTAATTTAATAGGATTAATAAATTAACTTTAGACTATATTTTTAAAACTTGGCCCGAATTAATCAAGCTTATTTTGAATTGAACCACAGATCAGGTTTAATTTAGGCAGTGTTTGATATTGTATTTTGAAAATGTTTTTGAAAAAATTTAAAAATTTATTATTTATATTTTTGTTTTAAATTAATATATTTTTGATATTTTAAAATTATTTTAATATGCTAATATTAAAAGTAATTTTTAAAAATAAAAAAAAATTATTTTAATATATTTTAAAATAAAAAATATTTTAAAAAATAATCATACTATATTTTTAAACAGACAGCCGAATATAATAACGAGGCAGATTTTTTTTTTTTTTTTTATAAGGTTTGTGGTGCCCTTTCAGTCATCTACGGCACCTTTAGTTATTTACGTGGTTAACATTAACTGGACCTTAAAATTACTGGACCCCACATCATTACCCCATCTCCTGCCACCTCACATCATCGCGTGGCTACAGTTACATAGAGCATCTTAGGCCCACTATCCGCAATTCCTGCCACGTGGGACCTTATACATTAATCGACCGTCACCGATGACCATCGCCCAGCTGTTACTCTGATACTGAAAGCGACGGCACGTTTCGGTTGTCCCACTTGTTTTTGATAACCCGTTTATTTTTACATTTTTAAAAAATTAAAAATATTTTCAAAAAATACTCTATACAACCACTCTAAACATGCATAATTGTTTTGTATTTTTATTTTTATGCATTTTAAACTACTTGTCTAGATATACTACGAATTATTGAGCTTTTTTTATTATATATCTTGTTAAATTATATATATTATGTTTTTTATATTTATAAAAAAAGTAAAATATAATAATGTAACATCATATTAATTATGTTTCTAAATTTTTGTGAAAAGTTAACAGAGATTAATAATAAAATACAAAATGAGTAACACTTAAAAGAGATGAAGATTAATACTCAGATATCGTGTGTGTTGTAACCTCTAACCTTTACCAATAAATTTAATTAATTGTTTGATTATTCTAATATTGTTTGGAACTATGATAAGTTATTTTTTATAAATGATATTTTCATTAAAAAGAATAAAATTTTCTGTTATTATTAATTAAAAAAATATATTTTAAAGTCATATTCTTAATTCACCAGGGATTATTACTATAAGTTTTATGATATCAAGATAATAAATTACATTAAAAAAATTAATGAAATTAAAAGAAAATATTATTTTTAGAATAGAATTAGAATATTTTTAACTCAATTTCATCTACCAATTAAATCTTAAGATAAATGTAAAACAAAATTCTTCTCTTGACACGTGAGAAAACCACCAAACCAAGGTTCTATTTTTTGCATTATTAAAATAAGTTATTTTTTAGTATTGTTTTCATTTAAAGAGAGATTTTTCATTTCTATCGAATCAAATTTCCAGCATCGCTGCCTGACAACCGAACCTCCATCACCACGACCACTCTCAAAAGTCATCGAACGTACGCGTAATAATAACGCGCCAACTGATGTTTATAGTTTTTTGCTAAAAATTACTATTTCAACAGTGTGACAGTTGAGAGGTTTTCTACTTTTCTAATTTAAATACCGTGAAATTAGGCTTATAAAACACATTCATTTTAAAAATAAAAATAAAAAATAAAAAAAACTATATTCTTGTTTATAAATACCTGCTCTCCTCAACCAACGTTCTTCTCTCCTCTCTCCTCTCTCCCTACCTATCTCTAGCTCCTCCTCGTTTTGCGTCAAAGAGAAAGAAATCTTTCTATTGCTTGATTCTCGTTCTCTGCGATTCTTCTGAAAAAAAAGGTATTTCCCATTTTTTCTTCTTCTCTTTCTCTTCCGAAGGAAATCTATTTTCTGTTGTTGGGGGCTGGGGCTGGCTTTCTTCGTTTCATTTCGTTACGACGACTGTAAGATATCTAAACGGTTTCGTTTCATCTGATTCCTTGCGTTTTATTCATGAAGGAAGGCGACTGCATTTTAAAGATTTCCTTAGCGTCCGTTTTCATTTCGTATTGGAGATTCTGTTAGGTACGTTAATTTTCTTATATCTCTGTAAAAACGACGGCGTGTCTGTCCAATCTTCCTTAGTTTCTCATCTTTCTCTGCTGTCTTGCAAGCTGGAATGCTGTTTGTTTTATAAACGACAGCGTTTTCTGTCGTCAAATTCTCCATGTCTGTGTTATTGATTCTTTTTATATTCTTACTTACGCGAGCAACGTTTCGGCCATTTTTTTTTGCTTTTGTGAGGGAAAAAAATGATTTCTGCTGCTTGTTTCATTGGGTTGCATCTCTCTCTTTTTTTTTAAAAAAAAATTAATTAATTAATTGAATCTGATTTAAGTTTTGGTGTTAGTTTTATTAGTTTGTTATTGTGTCTTTTTTCTTTGGTCAAAATTAAAATTAAAATTAAAATTATTTTCAGTTTTTATTTCGTAACGGCAAAAACGACATTTTTCAAAGCTGTGTGTTTGATAAAGCAATAATGACAATGGTGATACACGCCTTTGTTATTATCTCTTCGAATTTTTATTCGCTAAATGGTCGTCGTCAAATGTCAAATGTCAAATGTCAATTTCTTTTTTTCTTTTCTTTTTTGCGTTAAAATCGTGTTCATGAATCCTTATTTTTCCCTTGCTGGAATATTGACCATAATAAATCCACACAGATTCTCCTCCTCCACGTTAAAGAAATATAAGTTTTTAAGTGGTTTTACTATCTGGGATTTATCTTTTTGAAAAAAAAAAGTTTTTTTGAGTGGTTTTATTTTCTGGGATTTTCTATTTTTCTTTCTTTTTTTAAAAAATTGGTTTTTTGAGTGGTTTTGTTATAATGGGTTTTTGAGTACTTTGTGTCTGACTGGTTTTTTTTTTTTTAGGGAACTTGGTGTTGTTGTTGCTGTTGCTGTTGGGTTGTTGAGTTTAGAGTAGAAGAATGTGATAGCAATAGCAACAAAAGTATGGAGATATCTTTGTTTTTGAAAATAAAAGATTTTCTTTTAATTTTTAATTTGCATTTATGATATATATTTACATCAGTTGATAAATCTTCCGGGCCCATGTGTTTTAATGATTCCGTGCTTGTAAAGGCCCATTATGTGTGGTTGCATATGGTATGCTTCAATCTCTACCATGTGGGGATAAATGAGTATTGACAGCTTTTTATTGTACACAACTACCATTTGCTCATATTTTTCTCCTTACCAGATATCATCTTTGTGGGCCAGTTTTTAATGCTGAACAGTGAACACTGTTTTTTTTTTTTTATAATGTTTGTCGGGTTACATGGATTTGCTTTAGTGTTCTTTTTCCATGATGTTTACCTACTATTTAGGTTAATAATGTTATTAGTACACTATTTAGGGAGAATGATTAAAATAGTTTAATCTTGGCGTTTTGAATTCGTTGATGGATGCCGCACTGCTGATTTTATCTGGAGTTGTTTCCTGTAAAACTAGAGTCCTTTATTGGAAGATTTATGGCTTATGGAAACGGATTCTATATTAGGAAATTGTGAATGCTTGACAATCAGAGTCTTAACAACCATTTGGCTTTCTAGTTAAAATGGATACAGAATAGAGAACTCAGTGTAAGATATATTTCTGTTCTGTCTAGTGGCAGTTCTCACGCGAGTTGAATTCTGTGGTTTGGTAGTGATTTGCAAATTACCGAGTCCATTATTTTTTGAGAATGTTCTGTTTGCCACACCAAAGTTTTTCTAGCCTACTTGGGAACTGCTTTGTGGGTTTTATTCCTTTTCTTTTAATGATCGTTTCGTTTTGCACATTCAACTTGAACATCTCTGCTACATACAGTAGATTATTTTAGGATTTACAAAAACTGCTTTATTTTGGTGTCTCTTGCATCACTTAGTTGTTTCTCCATGCTTTGCAGAGGATTGAAGATTTCCTGTGGAACTTGAAAGCAAAAATACTAACAGCATTTTCAAGCCCTTTTTTGGCCCATCGTGCTTAAGGCGATGAAAACCTATAGGTAAATTGGATATTGGTTTTCTTTGAAGAGAAACTTGACATTGTTACTTGATTATATTTTTATGAGCATTTGTTATGGCCATTAGCATTCAGGAGCCCGGCGCTTGATGGACTGCTTGCCAAGCAGCAGTGACAAGATAACTCTGAAGAGGTGGTTCTTCCTCGATAAAAGGGTTGGGTGAAGAGATACCTGACATCCAATAAAATCTGTTATAGGTTCAATTTGCAAGGACAATCTACTGTTAGCATTTGCTTTCTTTGGACGTTATAAATTATCTTACGAATCTGGATCATCTGGATCCGATGGACCTCAAATCAAATCACAGTGCTCCTGTGCTCACTGATTCTGCACCCCTAGGCAAGTCAAGACTAGGTGGGCATCATGGTTTGTTCCCATGCTCACCCTCAGGCGGTGCAGCTTTTTCGCCGAATCTATGGTTATCTATTCCTAAGAAGAAAACTGGAGTTCTTGATGATGTTCGCTCCATTGGTTGGCTGGACGCAATGAAATCATCATCTCCTCCTCACAAGAAGTTTAACAAGGATATTAACATAGAGCTTTCCTCGCCTGATCCGGAAGCTGCCTACCGCACTTGGCTTGTAATTCTTTTCCTTCAAGTTCATTTATATGTTTTATATTATTGTTATATTGGTAGATGATTAATTTTTATGATCTTGTGCATCTTTCTCCATCATGCAGCTTAAATATCCATCTGCTCTTGCATCTTTTGAGCAAATTGCAAACCTTGCAAAAGGCAAGAGAATCGCCTTGTTCCTGGATTATGATGGTACTCTATCGCCGATTGTAGAAAATCCCGACAATGCCCTCATGTCTGATGTTGTAAGAATAGTTTCTTAATGGCATATATGGAAAATTTACTGTTGAGATTCACTCCCTATCCTGTTCTTTTTTTACCGTCATCACTGAAGTCCTGCATTTGTTTTTATAGATGCGTTCTGCTGTGAAGAAAGTGGCAAAATATTTCCCCACAGCAATAATTAGTGGAAGAAGCCGCGACAAGGTACCTAACAAACTTGTTTTAAAATAAATGAAAACACTTTTTGATGACTTTGTCAGCATTTATTTTCCTTGGTTCATGTTTTCATTCATCCTTGGTGGGTTTGTTATTCAGGTATACGAGTTTGTAGGACTCACAGAACTCTATTATGCGGGTAGCCATGGAATGGATATTGTGGGCCCTGTTAGGCACTCCACATCTGATGATCACCCAAATTGTATCGAGTCTACGGACATGCAGGTAAACCTCCATGAAAATCTTGACATCTCTTTGCAGTGTCTTCACTTCTGCCCATAATTTTCTAAATTGAGTTTTTCATTTGATTTTTCTGAATGTAGGGAAATGAAGTTAATTTATTCCAGCCAGCTAGAGAATTTTTACCTATGATCGACGAGGTCTGGGAATATCTTCTCTTTAATGCCAATTTTGATGTGCTTTTGTTTGTTTTGCTTATTCTTGATTTCTTACTTGCAGGTTTTTAGCTCCCTTGTCAAGAGTACCGAAGCAATTAAAGGTGCAACAGTTGAGAACAATAAATTCTGTGTCTCTGTACATTACCGAAATGTTGATGAAGATGTATGTTTCTTTTTTGAGCATTTAAATCTTGAATTTTCAATCCACATCTCTCGTGCTATTTGCCACACAAAGGAGCTATTCCTGTTTTAATCATTCTTTGTTGAATTTGTTTTCAGAAATGGAAAGCAGTTTGGGAGTGTGTCGAAGATGTCATTAAGAAGTATCCCCGCCTGCGATTGACTCTTGGGAGGAAGGTAAATTCTAGATCCATCATATAAAATCATCTGTACTTCCATTTTTAGTTTCGATAACCTCCGCTCCTTTTGGTTTAAAGAATTTATTATTTATGTTCTGTTATTTTCATAATGATTAGGTTTTAGAAATTCGTCCCACTATCAATTGGGACAAGGGGAAAGCTCTTGTGTTTCTACTTGAATCACTAGGTGAGCAACTTTTTACTTTTGAACTGTTTGTTACAAATGATTTATAGAATATTAAGCTTTGCTTTATACTGAGTTGCAACAAAAATATGTTTTAGGTCTCAGCAATTGTGATGATGTGCTCCCTATTTATGTTGGAGATGACCGGACAGATGAAGATGCATTTAAGGTAATCTATGGATAAAATACCCCGCCATCTTCTTTTAGTATATGCTGCTGAATTTTTTATGACATGTTCTTTAGTTATCTGCTGAATTACTTTGATGCACATCCAATAGATTTTGAGAGAGAGGAACTGTGGTTATGGGATTCTGGTATCAAAATCACCCAAGGAAAGCAATGCATTTTACTCTCTCAGGGACCCATCCGAGGTACAATTTATTTTTATTCGAATTACTTTTTAACTTTAGAAATGCTTCGTGAAACATGTCTCGTGGATCTCTTAATTCTGTGTCCCCATGAGGTTTCTTTTCTGCCTTTGCGCTACGTTAGAAATGATCTGTAGTCCCCAGCAATTTAATGTGCTTGTCATTATCTTAGGTCATGGAGTTTCTCAAGTCCCTTGTGATGTGGAAGAAGTCGAGTGCTCAATAAATGCTACAAGGAACACACAAAGAAGAGGAGAATACTCTAGTATAAAACTTACAACATGAAAGACTTTATATGTTTTTTTCTAGGAAATACTCGCAAGTGGTTTTGAAGCAGAGGTGCAAAGAAGAGAGGACTTCCATTAGAGACCTGAGGACCATCATCATCCTGCTTAACTATTTCTGCTCGAATCTTCTTGTCTTAATTGTAAATCCCCTTCTTTAATGATCTTCAGAAAATTGCCATCATGTCTTGAGTATATTAAACCCCCCTTCTTCAGTTTTGGTCGGTTTACCCTCTAGGTAGAGTCAGTCAATCCTAAATATTTGTTAATTCTTTTAAATATAGAAATACATGCTCTTGTACCTCCTAGTTTTAAACCTAATATTTAAGTTATTGTTCTTGTTTTGTGCATTTCATTAACTTTGCTGATGGATGATGGGCTATGTAATGTTCATCATTTACGATGTTATTCAAGTTTTCGGAGCATTTTTAAAAAAAAAAATTGTTGAGAAAGAATACTAACGAACTTTTTTTTTTTTTTTTTTTGGTCTTTTTATTTTTTTTTCTGGCGACTACCTGAACCAACATGAACCAACATAATTCCGATAGAAGGTTCTGGGAATATCCAAATTATAAGGTATAATTTATTTTCAATTCCAAATTGGGGTTTCGTTTCGTGCACTAATATGCCAAGGAGATGGCAAACGCATGCATGCTTGACGGATCTATTAACCACCACTAACGGAGAATGCAAGTTGGGGTAATAAAAATGTTTGTAATAAAATTAATACAACTAAAAGATTTGGGAGGACGCTACTTGTGTAATGCTCTTGCACCAACATGCAAGGGTTCCATTTCTTGTTGAAGCCATACTCATGCAAAACTTTTAACACCCCAAGTTTATTCCACTCATATTATTTGAAATTTGTTAGTATCATATAATTTTATTCTCGAAGTCAATTCCCTTGAGTAGTCTCTTCGGGGACATGATCCGATAAAATCCAAACTCTTAAAGCTACCATGAGGTACGCAATCCAGACTCTGTTCAGTACTGATGATACTATAACTCTTGGCCAGTAAATGCCTTAATGTCAGGATTTTCTTGAAAAAGCAGCATAGTATCTTCTTCCAAGCTCACCCATGCCTCAATTCCATCACCATCTTTAGTGTCTACAAGAAAAACCATCTCAACACCAGGCACATACAGTCCACTAACCCAACCAGGCTTTCCCCAGCCAAAATCTGCTTGATAAACTGGCATCCGACACCAGCTATTGAACATATAGAGATCCATTTCGCTTCTGGTAAATGCTTTTATCGTCTCGATCCTGATCTTCTCCGCCATAACAAATAACTCGTCATCACTCGAAACTCTTGCACAATCTGATACCATGTTCTTTATTCCGTTGTAAACTCTATCTACAAAGTCATGAAGTTGCACCTTGGTCTCATCATCTGCTGTAAAGTGTGAAAGTGCCACATTTATGAAGTTCCCACAAGAATTATCAGGTATAGGCATTGCTATCTTCCCTCTCATGTTAAACGTATGCGACAAGAGGGAAGGCCTTAACCGACCATGTTTCGCTTGAGCCACCATTGTTAGTGTCTTCCATATAACTGCTGTCACGACCTCGACTCGTGTCGGCTGGTGTGATCCATTGACACTGGCACTAACAACAGCCTTCAGTTTCGACAAGGCTGCACCAGTAAACACAAACCTCTTCATAACCACAATCTTGTGATGATTGCGGCCGATGAATCGATTAGGAGAAGATATTGTATCTCTTGATGGGAAGAAGGAAGGTAATTGGAAACTTGGGGCATGTAGTACTTCATCAAACCCTAATTTACATGCTGTAGCCCAAGTACGAACGAATGTAAATACTGTATATGCATCAGCCACCCTGTGTGTCACACACAAGCCAATGGCCACCCCGCCGGATTCAAACATGTTGAATTGGATTAGTACTAGAGGGCTGTTGTCAGGTTGAACTGGATGTGGAGCCAAATGGTTCCGCAGCTCGGTCTCAAGTTCTCCTCCTTCGAGAAGCCGTGAGAGGCAACCGCTTACCTGGGCTTCTGTATATTCAACTCCCTTGTCATTACAATCAATTATGAGATTGTTATCAATGTACCTTCCAGCAAGTGGGTAGAAGATAGTCAATATCTCTGATAAAGAGTTCTGTAATTGCTTGCTTCTTTCTTCGTTATTTTCATCACCATTGGATGGGTAGTAGAAAATGAAAGGTAAATAATTATGTGGCGAGAGAAACTGATCAAGCCATGATATTTTCAAGTTTTGAAGATGGTGTGGAGTTGGAGATGATGGAGTTATCATCTTTCTAGATAGGATTTGAACTTTCATATTGGAATTCTTTTCAAGGTCTGTATCAACAAGGAATGACAAAAAAAAAAAAAAGGATTAAAAATTGTGTTCGTGCACAAGCCACAGCTTATTTTTTTTGGAAGAAGGTAAATGCTCGTATATATATCACCAAGGATCGATGATCAAGAACGCAATATATTCGTAACATGTTAGTATTAAATATTAGTTTTCAATAACACAAGGTTTAATAAAGGAAGAGAAACATTTCTTGAAAAAACTAAGCAAATTAACGTATATGAGATAAGAATGAACGGAAGACAAAATAAATTTAATTAAATTTAGTGAAAGTTTTTCTCTTGACAAAAGAAATTAAACTGATGAATGTAACCAATATATATGTTTATACGATGAGATACGGGAAATTCATTACTGTCTTTAATAATAAATATCTATTTATTTAATAATTGTTAAACCCCAAAATAAAACTTATGTTATCACGTAACCCCCCTTTTTTTTTTTTTTTCTTTTAAATTTTTTTAAAAATTTTCTTTCAGTAATAAAACACTAGAATTTTTTTTTTAATTAATTATTTTTATTAGAATAATAACTTTTTATTTGTTTTTCTTTTTTTTATTAAAATTTTTTGACTCAAGAATAGTAATATCTTGAAGTGTGGGCTGGATTTTCAACATTAATTTCAAGGGTAACACAAGAGTCTTTTTGATTCCAAACGTCTTCTTCATATGATAATCCAACAAATGAATTGTCAATATTAATCAAGGGTAAAATATTATTTGAAATGCCATATATCCTCAAGCTATGAATATTCAAAATATAAAATGGCATTCGAATCGATGATGAGATGACAGATAAAAGATCGGAGTTTGTGTGGGCATTCATGAGGACGGGAATTATATATATGCCATGGATGGGATTGTTTTGGCCTTTATAGAGATTGAATTCCATGATCAGCTAGCTAGCTAGATCATGTGATCTCCCAACTGAAATTCATGGCTAGCTAGCTACCATTCTTCGAGCAAATGCTGCAAACAATTCAAGATCTAAGAATGCTGTGGCCAAAATCTGGATACATGCATGGTGTAGCTTCTTCTTCACATGGTGGTTTTGCTGAAAGGGCTACAAGAGACAATAAATCTGGACACGTCTAGTCATCTCACATGTTCCCATGTTTACCAGACACTCACTTTAACCTATATCATTGCTGTCATGATAGCGAAGGGAGTTCATGCATACCCATGTTTCTTACTGTGTGTGTGTATATGTGTATGTCTTTGATCAACTAATTCCACGTGTATTTACCATTATCAAATTTAATATATACAAAATATATGTTTTTTTTTTACTTTACTTTGGAATAAAGAGTATTTCTAAGCTAATTTATGGTAAAGTATAATATAAATTAATTATATCCTCTTAGTATCTTAAATTATTAGATTGATATTATTCTTTTACATTATATCGGATATTTAATAAGTAATGACTATGAAATCAGGAGTTTGAATATAATCATTTTAGGTATTTTAAAGCTTGAATGATAAAAATAATTTGATTTTAAAGTTAATTTATTCATTTTAGGTACTTTAAAAATGTTTGTTTTTATGTTTCAAAATTTTTTTTGAATTTTTTTACTTACCAAATTAATATTTTTTTATATCATTTTGATGTCTTGATGTTAAAAATATTTTTTTAAAAAAATATTATTTTGATATATTTTTGAATAAAAAACACTTTGAAAAGCAATCGCTATCATACTCCATCAAATTAATTTTTAAAGATATATTAGTTATTTTACTATGTAAATTTTTTTATAAAAAATACAATCTCACCTCTAATAGTTAGGCCATTTGTTTTTGTTGAAAATTCCAAAATAATCATTTCATTTTTCTAATCCACTATTCAAATAAATCTAAAACCACAAAATTTATTGCTGCAGTAAATCTTCTGCCCTTTTAGTTTCTTTTAATAATTAATACATTTTAAGTTTTTTTTTTAAATGATTTATGCTGTGAAAGTCAAGGTTGTAGTAGCTCTCTTCATTACTTTTTCCCAGGAGGAAAAAAAAGCCTATATTCATGCCCCCTACCTGACTTTGTAGGTGTCAAAATCAATCACAGAAATTGGAGTTAATTCTAATTTCCATGTCATTATTTAACACTTTACTCCTACCACATGGAGCACGTGCATGTGTAGACTGTTGTAGAACCTACTCAACAATTCTTATATTAACATTTTCCTCCCATAAGAGGCCCAGTTTTGCTTTCTTTTCTTGCAATTTGCTGAAAAGGAAATGCTTGGTTACCAAAGAATTGTGTTGAGGATATGATATGATTATTTTTAAATATATATATTTTTTTATTTAAAAATTTATTAAAATAATTTTTTTTATTTTTTTAAAATACTTTTAAGATCATCACATCGAAACGATTTAAAAATATAAAAAATTTTAAATTTTTATAAAATATTTTTTGGGCCGGCCAGCGTTTGAAGCTATCTATTTAATTTTTTTTTTTTGTTAAAATCAAGGTCTAATGGTCCCAAAATATTAAATTAAATGAGATAAAGAACTAGTTTGACAGTGTGATTGTGGTTGCTATTTAAATAATTTTTCGTGCTGAAATACATGCCAATGATGTTTTTTTATTTTTTAAAAATTATTTTTGACATCAGCACATCAAAACAATCCGAAACATATTAAATTTTAACAAAAAAAATTGAATTTTTTGAGAACACGGTTTGCACCGCGTTTCCAAACATATTCAAAATAGACACAATGAAGTTGTAATACAATATTAAATATAATCAAAAGAATTAGCTAACCAATTAATCAGCTACCCCAACTTGTATGTTGGATCAAAGCATGATGATGAGCATCAATATTCATATGCTCCTTCTTTAAGAAGTCCAGCTTTTAAGGCCATCTATTTAACTAATAGAAACCTGGAAGGAATGTGATTATTCTAAACGACAATATATCATTCGCAGTAATTATGGCGAGACATATTTAAACTACTTGTCGGTTATTCAAAATCACAAAACCAAATAATTCAAGATTTGTGCTGGCCGGATTTCATATTAAATTGAATGAAAATTAATATTGTTAAATTTAATCAATTTGTTGAGTTAATTTACGGTCCGATCAAAACTTTATTTTATTTTTTAATATTATTTTGAAGTGTTTTTTTTAAAATTTTAAAATGAATTCTTTTTTTATGAAGCAGATTTTCAACACCTAAAAACTGGGTTTCCTAGCGCTTTATCTTATTTTGATGCATTCGAACTTCCAAATGGCTAGTAATTGGTCCTTACTAAATTAAAGTCAAATACAAATTAACACATGCTAGAAAAACATTCCCATATGTCCACATCCAATTTATGAATGCGTGGCCCATCAAAGCCGAAGTACTCTTCAGATCACCCAACCTCCCACGGGTGATCATCTTAAAAAAAAACCGGTTGAAATTGATTTGATTTGATTTTTTTTATTTAATTTAATTTAATTTAATTTTTTTTATTTGGTTCGATTTATTTTTTTCAGTTTAAAATTTAGAAAACTGAAACCGAATCAAAACAAAAAAAAAACTGAAAAAAAACCAAACTAGTTTCAGTTTCAAGTTTAACTCGGTTTTTTTTATTTGGCTCAGTTTGGTTCGGTTTTTTTTCAATTTTTTTGGTTTGGATGCAGTTTGATTTTTTCAGTTTCAGGCTTATAAAACCAAAACTAAACCGAACCGGTCGGTTTTTTTTTCAAAATTCTAATCTGTTTAATCGGTTTTTTTCCCGGTTCGATTTTTTAATTTTCTCGATTTAATCGATTTTTCGATTTTTTTACTTACCCTGTAACCTACCACTCCTAATAACACTTGACATAATCACGTTTCTTCAAAGAATTGCAGCAGATCAATGGCTTGTTAACTTGCAGTACGCATTTCGGAACAAATTCTTGCCATATAAAACAGGAATTTCTACATGAATATAATTAGCAAGTTTAAAAATTCAATCTTGGTATGCAGAAATTACTATTTTTACTGGGTGTTATTGTAAGGTAGCGTGAGGTGTTTCTGTGTCTTTATTCCTTGTAAAAAATCTCAATCCCTGCAGATATGCTTTAGGAGTTTGACTAGAAGGTATGAAGCTAAGATGACACCTACCTCCAATTATACACTTTCCTAATTCCTTGAAATTTACCATTCAAAGCTTGAATTTCCGCTGTATATTTCATGTCATTGTTTTAATAAAAATTTATTTTCTTTTCTATACCGTAAATATCTTGAGTATTGTAAATTAATATTATTCGGAAGCAACTATTTAGGTTCTAAACATTATTTGTTTCCCCTTTTCACTCATTAACATGCTCCATTGATTAAAACCATTTTCCTCTCTCCAAGAAAGTTGGACGGACAACCACAAATCCACGCCCATAAACAACCAGATCATGCTCGAGCCTCCACTACACTTCAACCCTTACTGTGATCTACCTAGCAAATGGGTCTCTGACACAACACCGTCTCCCTCTCCCTCTCTCTCTATTTAAGCTCTCTCTCTCTCTCTCTCTCTATTGAAGCCCATTTTGCATTTCACTTCACTTTTGCATCCCTCGAAACTCCCACCAAAAGAAATGGATACTAACCCCTCCCATACCTCCTCTGACCCACCATACACTCCCTTGCCAGACAACCCTTCTCCGGCAAGAATCCGGCGACCCTTTAATGGTTTTGCTGCGATACTCGCCTCACTCATTTTCTTGCTATCTTTAGTCGCATTAATCATTAACCAAAGCCAAGAGTCATTACCTGAGCAAAACCAAAACCGGTCACCTTCAACGCCAAGACCTACAGAGTCATTTTCCAAGCCAGAGCCAAGAGGAGTGGCTCAAGGGGTATCACCAAAGTCAAATCCATCATTTTTCAGTGATAAGGTCTCCTATAATTGGACAAATGCCATGTTTTCATGGCAAAGAACTGCCTACCACTTTCAACCTGAGAAGAATTGGATGAATGGTAGGTGCAATATTAATTCTTCACTTCATTTTTCATTTCTAGCTATTAATGGTAGGTAACAGTGTAGAACTTTTTATTTTCTCGATATTTCAATAAATCTTCATCTTTGTTTTGTTGCTTTGTTTTAATGAAATCCTTACTGTCATTTCTTCCTCTCATTATTGCTGTCTTTGGTGGGGGAATCGCTTCGTTTCTGCTGCTTCAGATCCTGATGGTACGTCCTTTCCATGACTAGCACTACATCTTCGTTTACTTTTATTATTATAACCAAAGTTAAAGTAGCTCATGTTTTTATTATGCGTTTTGCTTAGTTTCATGGGTAGAATCGTATTTTTTTATGGAACACATTATTCATTAAAATAAAAAAGGGTTAGTAGATTTTTGTTTTTCTTATGTTAAAGGGTTTTTTTAGTTTTTTTTGGCAGCATAATTAATTAAAAACCTCTAAAAAATAATATTTCTTAATTTTGGATATGCAAGATATTTTAATTATTTTGTTATTCTTATATGGGATTAAAGTTTAATTTCAATCTACACTCTCAAGTTTGATGTTACTCTTCTTTACAAATTATGAGAGAAGAGACAATATTTCATTTGATTTGTGTTTTATAGAAGTAAGAGTTGATTAAAAGAATAGAATGCTCAGGCAGCGTTTTTTTAAACGGGTGATTTAACTCTGGCTACAAAGTAGGTTTTTTATTTATTTTTTAAAGTGTATTTGAGACTGTAATAGTTGTTTAAAAAATATTAAATTAATATTTTTTAATAATTTTAATATGTTGATATTAAAAATTTTAAAAAATTATTTTAAAATAAAAAAATCTTTTAAAAATATTATTTTTAAAAAATTATTTTAAAATAAAAAAATCTTTTAAAAATATTATTTTTAAAAAAATACTCTATATATATAACATTACTAAATACACACGCAATCACGCGAGAGACTAGGTGACCCTCGAAATTAAGCTTAGAAGTGTTTTGCATTTAAAAAGGAATTGACCATCTTTATATTATTTATTTTATTGGCTCGAAATAATGCACATGTGGGGGTTTGCAACTTCTAGTCCATGTCCCAACCTTGATTTGATGATATGATCAGTGTATCCATATATATATATCTTGCAATAATTCGACTTTTTTTATGTGGAAATTTTGTCCATATTGTGTAGAAAGCGAATGAAAGAAGATTGGTCGGCTGATACTGTCCGAATAGTATATATTACAATAAATATTTGGAACCATCAACTTGCTACCATGGCCATATATTTGGAGTTGAAAATAGTTGTGAAACCGAGCTCGAGGCTGTGGTTAAAAAAAAAATAAAATTTAGGTTATCGAGTTGCTAGCTCGACCAATTAATTATTATTTTTATCTAATTAATATAATTTTTTAAACAAAAAAATTTTGTGCTGACAAAACTAGGTTTAACCAAGTTAACTTACCATTCCAATTATTCAAGACTCTAAATCACAAATTTATCAAAAAAAAAAAAAAAAATCGTCATGATAAGGAGTGGCTTTTAGAAGTTGCCGAGCATTCAGGAAGGGGGTGCAGTTTTGGCTAATACAATGACCATATATTATGCTGGATGGGGTCCGTAGGGTCTCCAAGTGAACCTGCTCATGGATGATGATGATGTGCTCATCAACACAAGAGCAGGTCGAACCTTCTCATTTCTTATTTTATTAAAAAAAAAACCGAAATTTATCGCATTTACTGTCGTTTTTATGTTTTAAAAATATCAATACATTTATATTATTATTATTTTATATAAAAAACTAATCAAAGTAAGTTACATACATAGTTTTTTATAATTAAAAGTAAGTTATAAGGCACCATAATATACTGGAGCAAGCATCACTATCACTTAGATGGGGTCTTATTAAATTTCTGCACATGATTTCAACCCTTTTGTGAAGTGATGGGTGCTATCTCTTTTGACCGGTGGTTAGCTCAACTTGGTTCGGTTCAACAAGAAAATCTAGCATGTGATTTTGTGATGGGGCTAACCATTGTCTGCCTGCAGGTCCATTGTTTCACAAGGGATGGTACCATCTATTCTACCAATACAATCCTGATTCAGCCGTGTGGGGCAACATTACATGGGGCCATGCCGTATCAACGGACCTGATTCATTGGCTTTACCTCCCGTTCGCCATGGTCCCGGATCATTGGTACGATATAAATGGCGTGTGGACCGGGTCTGCCACGCTTCTTCCTGATGGTCAGATCATGATGCTCTATACCGGGTCAACTAACGAGTCAGTACAGGTCCAAAATCTAGCGTACCCTGCTAATCTATCCGATCCTCTCCTTATTGACTGGGTTAAGTATCCCAATAATCCGGTTATAACACCACCAAACGGGACCGAGACTGACGAATTTAGGGACCCGACAACAGCATGGATGGGACCCGATGGGACATGGCGGATCACAATTGGGTCAAGACATAATAAAAGCGTTGGCATTTCGCTTGTGTACCAAACCTCCAATTTTACAACCTACGAGTTATTGGAAGGGGTCTTGCATGCGGTCCCGGGTACGGGTATGTGGGAATGTGTGGATTTTTACCCGGTTGCAATAAACGGGTCAACTGGATTGGATACTTCGGCTCATGGAGCGGGTATCAAACACGTGCTAAAGGCTAGTTTGGATGACACAAAGAGGGACCACTATGCAATTGGGGTTTATGACCCTGTAACCGATAAATGGACCCCGGATAATCCGAAGGAAGATGTGGGCATTGGGTTACAGGTGGATTATGGAAGGTATTATGCATCAAAAACGTTTTATGACCAAAACACGCAAAGGAGGATCTTATGGGGCTGGATTAATGAAACTGATACTGAAACTGATGATCTTGACAAGGGATGGGCCTCTGTTCAGGTACCCCTTATTTAATTTTATTTTGATGTAATTGCGAGTTTTAATTGGTTTTATAATAGAATTTTGGAGACGGGCATGATTTATTTAGAGGGAAAAAAAATTCTAACAATGTTTGTTCTGCAGACTATTCCAAGGAAGGTGTTGTATGATAACAAGACTGGAACAAATATACTTCAATGGCCGGTGGAAGAGATTGAGAGCTTGAGGTTGAGGAGCACAGCTTTTACAGAGATTGTGGTTGGACCTGGTTCGGTTGTGCCACTTGACATAGGACAGGCCACACAGGTTTGTTCACCCCTAGTCTAAAACTTGGACATTACATCTTTTTTGTAACGTTGTATTAATGTCTTCTCGGCAACAATTTCTTTTGACAATGTTGGCAGCTAGACATATTCGCTGAGTTTGAAATAGAGATAATATCAGAGACAAAACATGAAAAATATGGTTGCAGTGGTGGTGCTGTGGACAGGAGTGCTTTGGGACCATTTGGTCTTCTAGTCGTAGCAGACCAAACACTTTCAGAGCTTACCCCTATATTTTTCCGGCCAGTTAATACAACTGAGGGCATTGTCGAAACTTATTTCTGTGCTGATGAAACAAGGTTTGTGTCTCAAATCGATTTATTGAATTCAATTACTGAAAAGATATTAATCTATGCACACTCAATATATGAACTTGTCTATGGGGTTTTCGGTGTCGCGCCGCCTTGGGAGGTAGGCTGGTGAATGATGATGGAATTTCAATGTTCTGACTACAAGACTGTGCTGTAAACTGATAGATGTTGCTTAATGCAGGTCATCAAAAGCTTCAGACGTTTACAAACAAGTTTATGGAAGCACAGTTCCTGTGTTCACAGACGAAAAGTTTCAAATGAGGGTATTGGTAAGGGAGATAGACCTTCTTCATGATTGCCACACAACAAGTTAAATGAGGTTTCTTAGAAAATACATCAAACTTAGAAGATGATTGATGAGATTTTTTATGCAGGTTGATCATTCAATTGTGGAGAGTTTTGCTCAAGGAGGAAGAAGAGTGATAACATCAAGAATTTATCCAACAAAAGCAATTTACGGGGATGCAAGGCTGTTCTTGTTTAACAATGCAACTGGGGTGAACGTTAAGGCCACACTCAAGATTTGGGAATTGAATTCTGCATTTATCCATCCTTTCCTATTTGACCAAAATTAGAATGGATTGCTCTCAGTTCCATTAAGCCTATTGGATAATATTCTTTTATTGTTTCATTTGGTTGTAAAAAAATATGTGAAAACCTTGAGGCAACCACATGAGATTGTTTTGGTCCATTAATTTAATCCCTTGGTTTTGTAGTTTGCACAAGCTGGATTTCTTCCCGGAATAAAGTCACAATTTTGAAATTTTGTACCTGCCCTTTGTTTAAAGACTATCATTAGCCTTGTTAGTTTTACTGTGTGTTTGATATTATGGTGTATGATCTCTTAAGCATTTTTTTTTATGCAATTAATATGAAAATTCTGTTCTTATTTGATAGATTTTCACTTCTCGAAGAACTAAATGATGCCAAACTTGGAAACAGAATCAAAGAACAAATCTAAAACATGGGTCTCATTTGGGCCAGTGTGGCCCAGCTGCCTCAATCTTCTATTCGGCCACTGGCAATTCAGAGCCCAAATGTTTTTGGGACAACAATTTTACCATTACGCAAGCCCAGATAGATTTCTGCAGTATTCCCAGAAATTAACCACCGTCTTAAACCCACCAATCAGGTGGTGGGTGATTTTCAGGAATCCTATTCGGAAAGCAAGCTTTGTGATTTCTATCTTTATCATACCTCGAGGAACTTCCGAGCCAATGTTGAAGGTGCGGCTTCTGTGATCTTTGTCCACAAAGTCAATTGCCTCGAGGAGGATTCACTTGCCTTAACTTTAACTTGCCAGGGGCTGGATTTATGGATCACGTTAGTGGATTATGAGCTGGGGGAGCAGCTTCAGTATCGTGACCAAATCTTATTTGTAAACCCTAAGCATTGGCCCATTTAGAGGAAGGAATATAAAGATTTTTCCTTTTTACATCGTCCGAGGTGAGGCCAACATACGAGGAATTATAAGAGGTTTCTCTTTTGTCCAAGTGCCTTAACATGATTTGGATCTCCAAGAATTAATTTATGCATCATTGCTTGATTATGGAGTAAGGAAATAATCCAAATCATAGAAGATGATTTGTATGTTACCTATTTATTTTGTCATTTGTGTGACTCTATAACCAATAAACAGTGCTCTTGACACAAGACCCTGATAGCCATCTATAATGTAATCAATTATTAATTATATACCTGTTATTCTATATGATTTTTAAGAATTTTTTAATTTATGCTTTATATTGTTGTTCATTAAAGAATTTGAAGAAACCATGAAAATCTTGAAATGTTTTTTCACATGTATTTATTCTCTTGTAGCTATAATTAGTTGACCAAACCTATGACCAATCAACATGAAAAATAATATCATTTAAAAAAAATAATTATTAGAGTTGATTAAACCAAGTTTTATTTAAGTTTAATTGGCTCAATTGAATCAACTCTTAAATTAATTAGAAGTAAATTTTTTCTAGGCCAAGTTTTGAGCCCATAATTAATTTTATTTTTTAAAAAATAAAAAATAATTATGAATTAATCAAATTAAAGTTTGATTGGTTGAATTAAATCAATTAAATTTAATTATGTCAACCCTCAAATCGGTTAGAAATAAAATCCTTCATTTCCTAGGTATCCAGTCGGAGGATGCTTCTCGTTGGCTACACAGGATGAAATCACCTTCTAGGTTTTCCACAATTCCTAGAGTCCTTGCTCAAGGAAATTGAGCAAATAGGTTGTTCATCCACTGATGTAGGAGAAATTGAAATCAAAGGCTAGCTGGGCTTCTCTCAAATGCTTCCCACTGGACTTGTTCGCAAAGTTAAACACTATTTCTATCGTTGACTGTCCAAATCTCGAATCACTTTGTGCACATAAAAGGCCTCTGAACGATCTCCCCTCTCTCCATTCTTTGAAAATCCAGGGGTGCCCTAATTTAGTTTCTTTTCCCAAAAGAGGATTTACCTACTCGAGTCTTAACATAAATTATATTACGAGATTGCATAGATTTGAAGCTGTTTTGATTTGATTTTCTTGGGAACACTTTTGATGAACAAGCTGCTGCTGCCGTTTCTGAATGGCAAGCGTTGCCTGAATTTGCTGCCGCCTACTTAATTTCTCAATCATCTCCCGGGATGTCACTCTCTGGGGTTTCACTGGACAGTCAGTCGGCTAACTTGTTCATAGGATCTGCATCGCCTGAAGAAACTTCATAACCATAAACTTAAGAATGATGATTAAATGACTAGAAATGTTGGTGGAAACTCACAAAATTTTCACAGGATTCGCATCACCTGAAGAAACTTCATAACCAGAAGCTAAAGGTTGATGCTAGAAATATAAATAACTGGTTCACGTAACCAATGAATATTATTATAGAAAAAAAATATTTTAAACCATAACTAACACAATTTCGAGCAAATCTGAGGTGCTGAGGCATTAAAATTACGAAATAAACAGAACGTGGGGTGTGTTTCTTCTACAAAATGATGCTAAATTCCATGACGATATTTGAAGTCAATCCTACCCAGATATGAGCTGGCAGCTGTTAGGGATGCAGTCAGACCATTCGACTTCGGGCTTCGGTATTTCTGAAGAACTTTATATTAAAAAAAAAATGCAGTTTCTACTTATTTCAATATTTACCACTTTGTCAGGATTAATGCAGCCTTTTAGTGGATGATTGATGGGCAATATTGCCTCTGGCATAAGCGTGCCAATAGTTTTTTTTTTAATTTATTTTTTTGATTTTCTGCACTTTTTGTCTTTTTGTGTCTTATTTAAAGATTGTTTGACATTGTGTTTGAAACTGTGTTTCATCAAATTTTAAAATTTGTTTTTTTGTTAAAATTGAGTGTCGTTTGTATTTTTTGGATCGTTTTATGTGCTGATGTCAAAATTAATTTTTAAAAAAATAAAAAAACATCATTAGCATGTATTTCATCACGAAAAACTATTTGAAAAGCAACCGCTACCGCACTGTAAAACATACACTTACTTCTTATCCAAAACTATATCATTTTATGTTTCTTTCGTGCTGTTACATACATGCTCTCACCGACTTTAATGAAGTAGCGGTTAAGGGGGTGTTATGCAAAACTTTCACTTTTATTTTTTAGATTTTTTTAAAAAATATTTTTGATTTAAAAAAATATTTTTAAAATATTTTTTAATAGTTTTGATATTAAAAATAAAAAAACCTAAAAAATATTTATTTTAATATATTTTCAAACAAAAAACTATTTTTAAAATTAGCATAAAATTATACAATCTCAAAGACCGCCCCCTAAATTGGTATGATTCTGAAAGTGTTTTATTAAAGAAGTTTGGTCGGCATCTCAATGAATTGATAATTAATTATCACGTACGAGGTGGATGGTGCTAAAACTTTTGGGTAAAATGGCTTACTAACACAACAAATAAAAAATATTGACAGAATAATATAAATATAAAAAATATTAATGAAACGACATAATTTTATATTTATATAATTTTATATTTACTGTGAACATGTAAAGATACTATGATTGAAAAATACAATATTTAATATATATCTTGTTTAAAAAACACAATATTTATCAAATCATGATTTATCCCTCTAAAGATATCATAATTCAGAAATGTAATATTATAACCTATTTTATTTTTGAAGCGCCATAAGTATAAACGGTGTAAATATTTTAATTTTTTTAAAAAATGTCTTATTCTATCAATTTTTTAATTAATTGCATTAATTTTCAAAAAAAAATCATCACTTTTATGGCTATTATTTTTTTTTAAGGACTTATGTAAATATATAGTATTGTCGTATGAGCTCAAAATAATTATAACATAAAAATTAAGCAAAACCTCCCGTAGGTTTTCTTTTTTTAAAAAAAAAAAAAAACCCTCCTGCAGATTCCTAAAAATAAAAAGTCTGATGAACAATAAAGTTGGCTCTTTTTTTTTTTAATTATAATTGATGTAAAAGTTAATTTAAAAATACCCTTTATAGTATAAAAAAAACAAACCAAAACCATTCACAGAAAAGATGCATGGATCCACAGAGGGACACCGATAAGTTTCCTCAACTCCCATGTGCAAGGTAGTTGTTGCCCCCAAGAAATCAAATTCAACAGAGAAGACGAGCTTGGCGACTTATTTAATCATATGGATGGGTAGAGTTCTATATTTGGTGGTCGATTTTCCACTTGTCCAAATTAATTAAAAATAAATAAACTAATGCAATATGACTTCGTCGGCACATGGAGGGACCTTCAAGAAATAGAACCAAATTAAATCATGTTCATGGAATTTTGTAGCTGTCACTTGTTCTTCATGTTCATATAGCATATATCTACAATCGGAATTTGTGACTAAATTAGAAGATTATGACTCAAATGCGTTAAGATTGGAATTTAAAAATTCCAATGTCTAATATCGAATCACAGCAAATCATTCTTGCAGAGCAAAGTCCTCACATGTTTTTGTAAAAGGGGAGGATAGGATTCAAGGTGGCAATATCTAAATGGTTAGGTTATGATGATCAAGGTAATTAAAGTTAAGGATGATTTGCGTGGGTTACTCTACAGCCAAGGGTGCAGGGTATTGCATTCCGTGAAATTTATAAGTATTTAAGCTTGGATATAACTAAATCAAGAATGCTCAACCTCTTACTAAACTCATGTGTAATTAAATTTAACATGTAGTTGATTATAAAAATATTTGTTTTGACATCTTGTTAAATTCATATATGATTGAGTTTAAAATATGACTGAATTCATGGATATTGGATCTAATATCTTGCTAGATTCACATGCATTTGAGCTCAGCATATAGTTAAATTTAAAGATGATATTGGGTCTGATATCTCACTAAACTCGTATGTATTTGGGTTTACTATGTAGTTAAACCTAATGATATTGAGTTTGATAGTGTGTCAGACTTAAATACATTTGAGCTCAATACATAACTAAACCTGATAATATTGGATCTGGATCTCGTCATACCTACATGTAATTGAGTTCAGCGCGTAGTTAAATCTATAGATGTTAGGTCTGACATTTCGCTAGACTTACATGCATTTGAGCTTAATACGTCACTAAACTCAAGGATGTGGATGTCAGACTCACATGTAATTGGATTTAACGTGTTGCTGAACTTGTGAATATTAGGTTTAGAAACTAGTAGATCTATGTTATCTTGATATGATATTTTACCAAATTTAAGTACATTGAATTAATACTCTACTTTTAACCTTTTAAATAATGAATATATAATATATATATAAACAATTTAAAAATATTTAATTTATAACTAATAGATACTTACAGCATTAACACGGAGAGCATAACAAAAATCCTAGATTAAAAAGAAGTTTCGGCATGTCAAATGCAATAGCTTAAAAAAGTACCACATTAAAAAAATATTCTGAATTGGGATTTGAATGAAGTGATTGGGAGTTGAAAGTTATCTTTATTATGATAGATACGAAAAAAATTAATATTATTAGTCTCTTGTTGCATGTTAGATGTTAAAAAAATTATTTTAGAGCTTAAAATCAAAGATGATTTTTTTATTGTATTTTATAAAATAATATTATTTTAATTTTTTTTATTTATTCAGATAAATTTCAACTAACTTATCTAATTTACATTCCACATATTCTACTAAATTATATTTAATAACAATAAAAAAATGTAGTTTTTCTAGAAAAGTAAGAGTATTTTAATCATTGATCAATCAACTAAAATAAGAAATGTCAACCTTGATTTTTTAGCCATTTCTTATATCACTCGATGGTACAAGCTCTATGCTCTTTCCTTTTGGGTTCCATATCATGATTGTATGACAAGACATCGTGAAATTAAATTCATTGGTAATTTTGAGAGCTAATTAATCTTAAAAACTCTATTCTCTCGTCTTCCTAGGATAGCAAAGTAATCAATATTAAAAAATTACTAAAAACTTATATGATTATTAATTTTAAAATTTATAAAATTAATTAATATATATACAAATTAGTTTAAACATTTATATTAATAATAATAAAAAATAACACTAAATTATGTTTTAAAAAAAAAGATTTCACAAAATTAAATTGCAATTCAAATCCCTTGTATTTTAATTAGTCAATCAACATAATTGGGATTCGAGTCAACCATCTCAAACTACACTAAAAATCTGACCAATCATGCAAAAATCAAGGGATTGATGGATTAATCAAAGTTTTTCACATTACATGCGATGCTTGATTACCCAACACAAACTAGGAAAATGGATCCAAATAATTCTTGCCAGCTAAAAGTCATTTATTAACCTTTCCAACTAAGAAATTTATGTTGTTCTACCTACGTGTTCAAGGAACCAGAAAATGGGCGAAAGCACCACCGCGTGGAGTGTATAATGAGCCGGACTAGCTAGTGACGGGGCCACGAGGACAGTCCACGGTGTATAGAAATTGAGAGGTCATGTTTAATATGGTCCCAAATGTTTCATATTTTGATCAGTTTAATCTTTTCACTAAAATGTTGTGCACATTGGTTTGGATCCTTCAATATTAAGAATGAAAGTAGATCCACCCACTTGATTATCCAACGCAACCATGCTTGATTTTCATACTAATAATTGTATGTGATGGTTTTGGAATTTAAGATCCATGTACCTATTTATGTTGGAATTAATCCATCTATTTATCTATCTATATATATATCTTTTTAATTTATACTATGTTTATTCTTTAAAAATTTTATTTTGGGTCATTTTTACTAAGCATATTTTAACCTATTTTTATCATGATTTATTTATATAAGCAAATTGAGCTATAGCTCAAAGTTCATGTCAAACAAAATCTTAAATAACCACAAATCAACAGTCGTAAAATAAGCCGGTATGCTCACATTTGTAATATAAGGCTTAAAGCGACCAAACCCAATAACTTCAGGGACCATTCAGAGTGTAATTTGCAAAAATAATGGTGAGACAATAGAGAAGGTGTGGGGGCCGAGGATGCAGTTTTGTGTGGCGCTTTCTGTGGCAAAATCCGAACGTTGAGAAACGTTTGAAAGGATAGAAAATAAAATAAAAATAAAATCGTGGGCTGTTCTTGAAAATAATTTGAAAAGGAAAGCACTTGAAGCCGGCACTTGCGCGTTCTGCTGGATTGACTATTGGCTGTCACTTTCCCTTGTCACCTGCTATATCCAGTAATATAATTAGCCCACGTCACAAGTTGCACAAATGTTGCTTGTACCGTATCATTCGAGTACCATTTGTCTGGACTGGATTAATGTTTAATATAGTTTAAAATAAAATCCGGCTAGGATTAAGTTTGGAATTGCTGGATCAACGGGTTTAATTTAATAACTATACTATAATTCAAATAATAATAAAATAGTTAAAAGCCAAGATAGATGGGTTAATTTAAACAAATATATATTCTTTCTATTTTATGTTTTAATTTGTCCATTCATTTTCAAATATAATACAGAGATATATTTGAAATTTATATCTTTAGATTTTAATATATAATTTAGTCATCATAACACTAAGGGAACTAAGGAAGAGACAAGTATTCTAATGAAATATTACATGTTTATTAAAATTATTTTGGATTTAATTGTCATTTAAGCTTTGCATGTTCACATAGCTTCAGAAAATGATTAAAAAAAATGTTTCCTTGCTATAATGCTTAGTTAACAAGTGATTGAAGTGAAAAAAAATATTTTTTTATTGTTTTGATTTTATTAAAAAAATTTAAAAATAAAAATATATTATTTTAATATATTTCTAAATAAAAAAAAATTTTAAACCCACGTAATTATTATAATCCCAAACAGTCCCTAAAACCGGCTTAGCCAGTACCCTGTTTCCAAACCCCACGAAAAGCCTCCAAAACGACGGTATTATTAATTTATTCAGGGGGCTTCTCTTCTTACAAAACCAAAATAGAGGCACCTCTCTCTTCCTCAAAAAACCTCAACTTTCCTCTACTCCACAGCAGAGCACTCACTCCCGCTCTCCATCTCCTTAATCAGTTCCTGTTTTCTTTTGATCATGTAACAATCATTTCACAAAAATCTTCAAAATCTTTCTTCCAGTATTTTCTAAAAATCCAAAACACTGAAAAAGATTCAAGCTTTTCTATGGCTTTGTTCCGGTCCTCTTCAACTTCTCTGTTTCTTTTGATTCACATTGCTCTGCTTTCAACCCTCTCTCTTGCAGCAGACCCAACTGTCTCTTATGACTTCAAGCTCTCTTACATCACTGTCTCTCCTCTTGGTGTTCCTCAAAAGGTTCCCCTTGATTCTCTTTGTAGACTTTATCTTTTCCATTTTTTAAAGCTTTGTTCTTGGGGTTTTTAGGACTTTAGTGGTTGTTTTTGGCTTATGAGATGTGGTCAGTATGGTGTTTTAGGACATTAGCTTAATGGGTTTTGTTTCTTTCAAGGTGCTTTGAAGTAGTTTGTTTCTTTGAAGGTGCTTTGAAGTAGTTTGAATTCTCGTAGTCTGTTTATTTTGTTTCAAAAACTTTTTTTTTTGGAAAAAATGATTTTTATTTTTTGTTTTTTTTGTTTTAATTTATTTTTAGTGTTTTTATATTGTTTTGATATATTAAATTAAAAATAAATTTTAAAAAATAAAAAAATATTATTTTGATATATTTTTAAATGAAACGTACATTTCATTACCGGCGCGCGATTACAATACCAAACAGCTGTTGCTGAACTAGATTAATACAATGATTCTTGGCTAGCTCAAGATGATTTCTCCATGTAGGCTTATTTGTTAGTTCTTGTTTTCTCTATGCAGTAATTTGCATTATTTTCCAAAAAAAAAAACCCATTTATATCTGTTTTGTTGTTGTAGAGTCAAACACTGGGCATTATGGTATATGGCTTTACACAGCTTATTTTCAAGTTATCGTTATTTTGAGGTTAATGCTTTTAGTGTTTTGTTTTTTACCCCCTTTACGTGTTTTTCTTATGCTCATTCTATTCAAATTGTTAAGATATTGTAGAAATGTGTTGGGGATAAAAAATTGTGCTCTCCTTTTCAAGTAATCCATGGTCTGTGTTCTGTTTTTTGCTGCATTATTTACTTATTTGTTAACATATAATTGCAGGTTATAGCTGTCAACGGACAGTTTCCTGGTCCTCTTGTTAATGCTACTACTAACAATAATGTTGTTATTAATGTACGAAATGATTTGGATGAAAACCTCCTAATGACATGGTAGGTTTTTATGCAATAGAATTTTTTTTTTGGTTTTTGTCTCGTTTCCTATTCTTCCCTCATGATTCACATTGAGAGTGATTTTCTGAAACTTTGGGTTGATGGCTGACTATTTAACAGGCCTGGGATCCAAATGCGACGCAATTCATGGCAGGATGGTGTTCTGGGCACAAATTGTCCAATCCCTCCGAATTGGGACTGGACTTACAGCTTTCAACTAAAAGATCAGATTGGGAGCTTTTTCTACTACCCGTCTCTGAATCTTCAAAGAGCATCCGGTGGCTTTGGTCCATTTGTTATTAATAACAGGGCAATTATCCAAATTCCTTTCGCTCAGCCAGATGGTGATTTTGTACTCCTGATTGGTGACTGGTATACACGGAACCATTCGGTTAGTATTTGTTAGGAGGTTTACTTCTATTTTTAACCCATGCTTTGATGTTTTTCAGGATTGAACTCTAATGGTGATCTTTTACATTGAATTTCAGGCGCTGAGAGCTGATCTTGACTCTGGAAAAGACCTTGGAATGCCTGATGGAGTTTTAATTAATGGGAAAGGGCCTTACAGATACAACACAACTCTTGTGCCTGATGGGTTACCTTATGAAACCATCAAAGTTGATCCAGGTTTGTTCTTCAGGAATGGAAAGTGAAATGCTCATTAAACCATATTTTTGTTTGCCTTTGATTGCGCGTGAAACAGTTTTCTTTCTTGTCCATTGATTATCTGTTTTCTTAGTAGCGTAATTGAATTGTTTCATGTTTGATAATCGGTTATAGCCTACTTGCTATTGTATTCTTTCGATTTCAATTTTTTTCTCATTTTGGTGATTTTGGTGGTGATATTGTTTCGTACAATCATTTTCAAGCCCAGAACTTTTTGTACATGTCCATAATTAGACGTTTAACTACTATACATGTTGAATTGATTCAACTATTTGTTATATGTTCATACTGTGTCAAATATGCTCATCTGCTCAAAGTTTTAATTAGCAATGTATTATGTTTTGCAGGCAAGACTTATCGATTTCGTGTGCATAATGTTGGGACTTCTACTAGTTTGAACTTTAGAATCCAGGGACACAATCTGCTGCTTGTGGAAACAGAGGGACATTATACCGTGCAACAAAATTTCTCTAGTTTTGATATTCATGTGGGGCAGTCTTGTTCCTTTTTGGTTACCATGGATCAGAATGCTACTAGTGATTACTATATTGTAGCAAGTGCTCGGTTTGTGAACGAATCACTTTGGCAAAAAGTCACAGGTGTAGGAATTCTGCAATATTCAAATTCAAAAGGGAGTGCAGCTGGTCCTCTGCCTGAAGCACCAAGTGATATTTACAACCAGTGGTCAGCCATGAACCAGCCCAAGGCCATCAGGTTATTTCTTTAACTCAGGAGGTCATTTTCTAGTACATTTCATCTATATATGGTCTCAGATATGTCATGTCTAGATACGATTTTGCTTTTGTTTTTAAAATGTAAAAGAAAAAACATCTTTGAGCAAGCACATCCAATGTAAATTCTTGCATTTTATGTTTATAAATCTGTGTGTCTATCCTTTTGTTTTGACTTTGGAAAAGAGGAACGAACATCTCCCTGGAATGTTTTAAAGCAAGAGAGGAAAAAACCATCTACTTAGTGAAGAAGGAACAAGGAGATAATGTTCTATTTTGTTTTAAGAGTGTAAAAGAAGAAGCATCTTTGAGTGAGCATTTTCAATGCAAATTTTTGTTTTTATGTTTATAAATATATGTGTCTTATATTGTTTTTACAATTGAAAAAAGGAAAGGATACCTCCCTAGTAATGTTTTAAAGCAGGACAGAGAAAACTATCTGCTTAGAGAAGAGGAGAAGATTGCTTTCAATTTAGCATTTTTCTGATTTCACTGGTTGGAAAATATTTTCTCATCAATAATTGGAAAACTTTATTAAGATTTTCTGCCCTTTGGACAGCCAGCATTATAGCACGTAAGGCTAGGTGTCATTCATGTGTTGATGCATATGGATAAAGAGCCAGCTGGTTTTATTTCTTTCTGCGTATTTTTCATTTAGGTTTAGTGAAGTCATGGTTTTAGCTATTTAGTTAAGACAAGTGTTGCTGTTTTCACATGCATTAGGCAAAATACAACTGCAAGTGGAGCTCGCCCAAATCCACAGGGGTCTTTTCACTATGGTTCAATCAATGTGACGGACACATATATCTTAAGGAGCTTGCCACCATCTACCATTGATGGGAAGCTGCGTGCAACTCTGAATGGGATATCATTTGTCAATCCAGACACACCAATCCGGCTTGCTGACCTCAACCAAGTGAAGGGATCTTACAAGCTTGATTTTCCCAGTGAGCCACTTAACAGACCTCTTCGGAGGGATACCTCTGTCATTAATGCTACATATAAGGGATTTATAGAAGTCATATTGCAGAACAATGATACCAAAATGCAGAGCTTTCACATGAATGGTTACTCCTTTTTTGTTGTTGGGTAAGAATGCACTCCTTTTCTTCTAATATGCTAGCTGTTGGAATTTGGAATTGTCATATAACAATTTGTGGTTCCAATTTCAGTATGGACTGGGGGATTTGGTCAGAGAACAGCAGAGGTTCATACAATAAGTGGGATTCTATTTCTCGCAGCACAATAGAGGTTGGTTTTTCTATCTGGATCATGTGTTACCGTATATGTTGCATGCATATGTTTTTATGTTGTTGCCGGACTATTTCATTTCTGGAGATTTTCTACATTCTTTCCTTGGGTATCTTTTATCTGCTTATCCATCTGTTGTAAAAGCAGCTTTAATTGATTAGCATGCTAAGAGGATTATTAATTTTTGGAGATTCTGGGATGAACCTTGTATAGTTTTTCAGCAAGTCCCCCTTTTTTTGTGTTGTGTTTAGGTTTACCCTGGGGGATGGACAGCAGTCCTTGCTTCCCTTGACAATGTTGGAATATGGAATCTTAGAGTAGAAAATCTTGATAGATGGTATCTCGGCCAAGAAACATATATGAAAGTCACCAATCCCGAGGAAAACGGCGAAACAGAGATGGCCCCCCCTGACAATGTTCTATTTTGTGGTGCTCTTGCTTCCAAACAGCAGTACGTATCAGAAACCATTTCATAAATCTCTCTCTCTTGCTTTTTCTCATATGAACAGCAGCTAATATTCTGTTTGCATCTTCAGGGATCGAAGTCACAAAGATTCTGCAGGATCGATTCTCCAGGGCAATCCTAATCTGTTTTTCACTGTGCTGATGGCGGTCTGCGCCGCAGTTTTGGTTTTCAGTTAAAGGTTTCTTCTGATTGCTTTAGAAGTTGACTCTGTTTTTGTTGTCAGCAGTGTGGACTCGTAGCACACCCCTCATTTAGCTGTGTAGATTAGACATGGAACTTCATTCTTGTTAGTAGAAAGTTTCATGGTGTCATTTTTCATTTGTTTTTTTTTTTTCTTTATTAATTCCTTGGGGAGCTTGGCCCCCCTTTTCTATGTAATTTAGGTCATCGGGGATCTGTTGTCCTTCATTCATCTCAAAGCAAATACTGAACATGATTAAATCAATCCATTTTCTTAAATATCATTTGACTTTACATGCAAGAATTGTATCCATTTTCTTGGATAACATTTTGTGTTTCATCTGGCTTCTTGAATCGATCGTGCCCCTTATCCTTAACGAAGAGCACAATCATACCTTTTGCCATATGGAAATTATTCTGTTCATTAATGTCCACTGTATCACTGAAGAGGATAATGCGTGCGCTCAAGTGGAATTCTATGTCATGATGGTGGATCTTGACTTTTTTTATCAAATTGTCTGAAGTCTGAACATATTCCTTTCTTGATTCCACTACAAGTTTGCTAAATCATTTGGGTGCCTGTATGCTTTGAGGTACCTTGGGTGATTTAAGGATTTTAATTTCAATTGAAGATGTAAGTTAAAAGGAAGTGTTGTAGGACCGGTTAAATCAGGAACTGTCTTCTTGTTTTTCTGGATTGTAAAACAGGTTTCTGTTTGCAATGATTACAGTCATCTAAAAATCTTGAAAAATCCGTAGTTCTTGATTGACTATTAATCGCGTGTTTGTGATCGTGATGGAGAATTCTTTGAAAGTATTTTTTTGAGATTATTTTTAATTTCTTATATCAATGCATTAGAATTACTAAGAAATATTAAAAAGTAATTTAAATGATAAAAAAAATACATTAAAAAGAAGATAAACTAGGCAACAAATAACATTCCAGTTTTGGAATCCTACTTTTTGCTCTGGCTCTTCTTCTTCTTCCTTTTTTTTTTAAAAAAAAATTATACAACACACAAGGAAAATAATAGAAGATTTACAACGTTCCATCAAAATGTGGTATCATAAATTTTCCTGGCATTTGCCTGTGGGAGATCATGGAAGCCCTGATTCGGTAGGGTTTGGGTTGATGGGGACCAAATTTCCAATTTCTTTCAGATGGGTTGGGCTAGGCCTTTCTAAGCTAAACCCCCCACAAAGCTACCAAACTGCAACTTGTTTAGTAAGGAACCCTGGTCAGGGGAGAGTCAATGCGGAAGGGATGAAAGCACCATGGATCTTGGTCCCAAGAGTTGAGCCATTACTTTCTGATGAAATCATTATGTGAGAATTAAGGGAAACAATAAAGGGAAGGGAACATCAATCAACCAACGGTTGCTTTGATGTTAGCCAGAAAACAGGTTTGCTGCCCAAAACTTTAGAGACTGGTGGGGCAGAAAAAAAGCATGGGCTTGGGGATTTGTGGGTGGAAAGAAGAACATAATTAGCAGTCACATGGAATTGTTTCAAGCAGTTCATAAATTATATGATGTTAGCTTCCCTCACAAACAACAATTCTTAACAAAACCCTAATTATTCACTCACACCCCTCAAATATTGCCAGCCACTGATCAAATTTCATGCATGCGCATGGACAATCTTTCTTCAACTTTGCAGGCGCCCGCTCTGTCTAGCAAAGGAAACACACTGATTGTGTGCAACCACGAACAAGAAAAAAGAAAGAAAAGGGTCCAGCTTGTTGAAACAAGGAAATGTCCATGTCAAAACATAGTCACTTCACTTGCTTTTTTCTACTCCTAGGATTTTTTCTGTCCCTTTGTGACTAGCTCGATGATCAGTAGAGAAGACATAACACAATAAGTATGTTCTTTGGACATATCCATTTATATTTCGAAGTCCATTCATGCTCTTGACTTCACCAGAACTCCACTAGTAAATGATCTTTCCATTAGTGCAAAATACTATATATACTCCTAAGATTTTACTTCAAAACCAATATTTTGGCTCTTCCTTTGTAACTTGCACCCCAATATTTTCCACACCTTCTTGCTTAATCCACAGTAGTGTTAGTATTTCTTCTTTCGTGCTTTCACATTCAGTACTGCTGCTGCTTCCTGCAGCTCTCAGCCTGTCAAATTATGAGACCATATTCATGCACGTTTAAGGCAGGTACAGAGTTTTCGTTTGACAGTTTGACGTTAAGAGCCATTGGTTTTTGCTTTCTTTTTGTGGTGATAATAATAAATTCCTTTTAGCTTAATTATAGATAATTTGTTTTTTTTTTCATTTTCTTCTCTTGTTATAGTTCTAATATTTTTTGCACGATGGTATGGTCTGCTCTTACACATCATGCAACCAACAATGAAATTTTTTCCTGGATTCGGGTTTCTTATGTCTGAAAAGAACATGACTTGTCATGTTTTTCTATTCTTAGAATTTATTTTTAAATTTAATAATATATATATTAGATGAGAGAAAAATAATAGTATTAATTATTAAGTTTAGCAATTTTTAACATATGCTAGAGTCTAACGTATTTATTTTGAATTGTATGTTGTAGATTTAACAAATAGGAACAAACATTTGAGAATGTTAAACTGGTTTCTAGATTAAAAAATTAAATTTAAGAAGTAATTGTTTTAAAAAAAAGTAGTTTTCTAGTTTGAAAGAGATCGAACCAGTGAACCAAAATTTGACTCAATGCCTACTTAGGGTACTAAGCGATTTTATTTGCTTTCGAAGGTGACTTACAAGAATTCAAATCAAAATTTATCTGGTAAAAATACATAAAAATTCAAAATGTTTTCTTGGAGCCACATAAATCACCTCTAATTGGCCGTTTGATATGCATGATTTAGAGTTCCTTGAAATTCAAGATTGTAAATAAAAGTGACAAGTGTGTTTCAGCATAACATGACGTTGAAGGTTTGTATATAACCATGTCTTAACCATGACTTTGCCGGATTATATGTTTTATGGGTTAGTAAATGGTTAACTAAGATTAATTATTTTTTTAAAATTTTTCTTTAATAACATTATTTAAATAAATAAATAAATTTATCAAATCAATCAAGTCATAGTTTAATGTGATAATACTTTTTTATTTTGCAGTTGAAAAGAGCTTTTTGCAAAAAATTAAATTTTTTTTATTTTAAATAATATTTTTTTGTGTTTTAAGAATTATTTTAATATATTAATATTTAAAATTTATTTTAAATATTAAAAAAATATTATTTCAATATATTTTAAAAATAACACTTTAAAAAATAACCATAAAATATTAGGAAAGAAATTGTAAATCATTTGAATTTCATTTGATCAACTATATATAATTTTTTAAAAAACAAATTAGGCCGATCAAGGATAGGATTCGAATTGACAAGTTTTCAAGGTAAGCTGTCATCAAAACTAAAGTAGAGACAAACCTCCTTACTGATTTATGCTAGCTAGGTTGATTTGGTTGGTCTATCCATAAAATGGGCCAGACCAAGATTTGATTTAGCGACAAATTGACAAGTCACTTCTTGAATTGTACTTGTCTGCCATGCGTCCTTCGCATCTCACCACCTTTATTAAGTTGTTGATATTTTTCTTATTGACCAAGTAAAGGCAGAGCTTGCTCAATAATTATCTGTTAATTAATCTTGTCTTACATGCATAAATAGTAAATCCCAGCTCTAACAAAAGCTATATCTTCCTAGCTAGTGGTGCCGATTTTATGCAAAAATCCAGCTGATTGGATTTTTTGAGTGCCGTCCACGCCGAAAAAGGGAGCATATATAATTCACATACGTGCATTTGCCAAACTTCTCAGCAAAGCATGAACTTATCATGAATTTATGATATCATGATATATATTGTAAAAATGCATGCTTTCATCATGCTATATCATAGATTTGTATAGCTGAAATTCCAAGATAAGGTGGTCGGTCCAATAATGTATTTCTTTATCTAAGGCCAGGGCCTTCGGCTTAATTAATGCTACTCATATCCTGCCAATTAATTATATATATATAATTAAGAAGAGGGGTGGATGTCTCGAGCTTGAGTGATCTAATACGAAAATACTACTTCGCACAAATGCAGCAAGAGGAACAGAAATTCTTTATTCTAATATTTCAAAGTTGAAATTACAGGCAGATTTGATATCGGTAATCTCATAGATTCCATAAACAGCACGTACATGGCCGCTAGACCAAAGGCTACACAATATTAAACCTTTACGTACTTGCTTCAAGTACTCCCTTTACCCACACCAGCTCTCAGCTCCCACAATCCACTTAAGAAACATTTCATCTTACAAGAAATTAAACATATAGAATGGTTTTCGATAGTCTAGTTTTGTTGTATTAACTTAATTTATATATGTGCTATAGCTAGGACAACAACAGTTAAAGCTACATATGTTGTTTTATGTTTTATTATGTACAGGAACTTAATTAAAATCATAATAATTTCCCTTGGCTTCCAAACTGAAACATCCTATGATCAGTTTATGCCATGAATCATAGATTTTGGCTGGATATCATCACTTCCATAGATCAATTTGACAACTGGAGGTTGACGGCGAGGCGTTTTCCTGCACGGATGCTTCTTGCTTATTCAAGTGTCTGACAAGTATGTTTGCTGCGTGGACTGATGATGTGTTGAAAGTGTTGTTGCTAGCATTTGGGTGGTTAGTTTCCTTGATCACATCTTCGTGGCTCAATTGAGAAGCAACAAATTTGTCAAGCACTCTCCAGTCTGTGACTTGATCAACTGCTTGCTCATGATTGCTGTTGTTGTTACCATAGATGGTGGGAAATCTTTGCTCATGTGTTTGTTGAACGTGATCTTCTTGTGTGAGTGTTGAGGATTGAAAAGTGCTTGTCTGGTTTATGTCTAGGCCATATGCAGCATTGATGGAATTGCAACTTAATGTAGGAGCCGATTGCAGAAGTTTAGGACTTTGTAGAAGTGGGAGCTGGAGGAAGTGATCATGAGGGATTTGGTACTGAAAATCCAGCTCTTTCTTGCAGGAGTAAGGGAATTGATAACCTAAGTCACGCTGGAAGTTTTGCTTTGGTGAATCCAAGTCATGCATGAATGCAACTTGATCATCATACCAGCAAACTGATTCATGCTCACTCACTTTTGGCATCGTTGGTATTCTCTTCTTGAACACCCTGCACACAACCCAACCTTCTTCCTGCAACAAAATTACATAAAAAAAAAAACTTTCACACTCGAAAACAAATGTGCAGCTATGGTCAAGACTTAAAAATTAATGGCTTGCAAGAAAACACTAAATGAAGAAATTTTTATGATTATACTTGCCTGTGGAGTCCCATTTTCATCTGTTTCAAGTCTGTACTCATGCATAATCCAGTCCGATTTCTGTCCATTCGGAGCTCGACCTTTATAAAAGACTAAGGTCTTCCTCATTCCAATCAAGTCGTGCTTCGAATAAATTGCCTTGTCTCTACCTGTTGCTTTCCAAAATCCTGCAACAGTGGCTCTATTTGTGCGAGTCCCAGTAGGATACTTCTTATCTTTGTGGCTAAAAAAGTACCATTCATTTTGCTCCTCGGTTCCTATTCGGCACAGTTCTGTTTATATGCAAAACAAACATATAATAGTTAGTGAACTTTCATGGACTCCAAATATTCTTGAAATAGGGTATTTACAAGAATTTTATGCAGTACTACCTTGAAGATCCCATGGCTCAATCTTGTAAAGCTCGATATCCTTAATGACATCTAGGTCAATCCTTCTTGAATTTACTTTTTTTCTAAGGTAGTAATGGACAAGTTCTTCATCGGTAGGATGGAATCGAAAACCAGGAGGAACGTGTGTAAAAGAATTCATTTTCTGATCCTGCTAGGCCTTGAGTCCTGCAATCCAATTATCACGCCACATTAGCATGTGCATATTTTCATCCAATTATCAAATTTATACAAGAAGAAAATCCATTTTCATAATTAATGGATTTAATTATAAGCCTTATTTTGGGTTTTAATTTTACTTTAAAGATTCAATATCTTTGATAGTTACTGAAATGCATAGCATTGCAAATTAAACCTTCCCCTTTTTTTATTAGAAATTCTGAAAGGGGTGAAGATCCAAGAAAAATGTATATATATACTAGCAATTTCCTTGTAAGACGTAGAAAGTTATTTTTTTCAAATATCAAATTATACTTGGGTTGAAGGACTAATTTTCATAGATTTTCCAGCTTTTCTTAATATTTTTCCTGATGAAAAACCAAGAATTTGTGTAACCTGCCAGCATGTTAATTGGCTGACTCTCCCTCCCTTAAAATGAAAAACAATAATTCTCCAAGAAGAAATTTAACAGGAGCAGCATTAAATGAATATAAAATTAAGTCTATCCTTCTCTTCAAGTTCTTGTACAATAATATTGTGGCAGAAATGATCACATCTCCATCTGCATAACTATCATATATATGCACATCTCAATATTGTTCAAAATTCATTTTAATTGAAGTGCATTTTTCATGTTGTAAATTTATTTTGACTAGATCATCTCAAACTAATTTTTTTTTTTGAACTTGCTATAAAAACAAAAATCAGGGTAACTATGATGCATGCCGCCACACACTTTTGTTCCCTTGATTTCTAGATTGGAAAGCTTGGATGAAGAGAGAAAAACCTCAGGCCATATGCTGGAGAATGAATTAGTTTATGATTCTATATGTAAGAAGTTCACTATTTCAGCTCTCTCTTCTGCACAACCATATAATTTTGACAAATGAAAAAAGAAGTCTTTAAATTTTTACCATATATCCACATGATTAAATCATAAAAAATGTTATTAGAAAACCCAAAAACTGAGTAATCTTTTCTGGCCATAGAAGCATTATTTTCTTGGTCACTTCTCTTGTAAAGGGTAAGCTAGCTGGGGAGATATTGTATAACGTAAACTATTTTTCTATATTAAAAGATAATTTTGGCATAGAAACAAAACAATCATTTACAAATAATATGAAAACAGAAGAAACTTCATGCAAGAACTATCACAAAAAACAATATTTTTGGCCCAAGAATTGAAAATATAGATATAAAAAAGATAGAAACATATTTGTTTCAATACATAGAGGCAAAACAATCATTTACATATTTATGATATAATATTGGAATGAATTTATGTATTTTTAAAATAAAAATATAAAAAATCATATCTCATTTGCTCTATTTTCCTGTTTTTTCTATTTCAAAATAGTAATTAAATGCTATTAAAATAAACGACGACTAAATGAAATTTATTGGTCATTGATAGTAGAAACATATATAAACTTTTATTCACACAAACAAAAACACACACACACACATGTAGAAGATCTTTAATGCAGATCAAGAAGGAAAAAAAATCATGTTGCTCCCATTTTTATATAAAGTACCATCTTTTTTTCTTTTTATTTTTTTTTATTTTCTATCATTTTACCGTGTGTAGCCAATAAAAAAAAATAGTAAACTTGCGCTTAAAAAATATTGAACCGAGTAAAAGGAAAACACTACTTTTACCGCGCGTGTGCATATGTTAAGACCGATTAAATCAAAATATCCAACTTTTTCTATTTTTCTTTCTTCTTGAGGTCAAATGATATGAAAACACGTTTTTGTACAAATGATTAATGGATTAAGGGTTCTTATCAAAATGGAAATTAAGGCAAGATTGGAAGGGAATATCAATTTTTTCAGTGTAATTATGAAAAAGGATAATGTAATCATGAAATAATATTCAACTGGTTGAATGAATTAAGTACTGAATTTAGGTTTTCTTATTTAATTAGTACTATATATACATAGACCAAAAGTTTATTTTTTCTAGCTCCATTTTTATCATACCAAAAATGATTGCAGTAAGGTGAAGAAAAAAAAAACTGCTGTAATATTTCAACACAAAATTAAAAAAGTCAGCACATGAAATATTTCTAAAGAAGATTTAGCCATTGAATATGCGGAGATCTTCTGGCATACAAAAAATTAACTTTCCTCTTCAATGAACACGCATTTGATGATAATTTTTTGTGCAAAGCCATAACCATAATGCAATATTATTTTTATGATGCAGAATTATGGACATTCCATTATATGGAACAGGAGAAAAACAAGCAATACAGCCCATAAAAAGGTGTAAAATATAAAATACCAGATCAAACGTACGTATGTGATGAATGAAATTGTACTGTTAATCATGATTAATAAAATGCACTAGGTATTTCAAGATCATGACAAGACCCTTTTTAGCTATATATATATATATATATCCTTTTCTTCTTAATTTTCAAGAAAAAAATATTTCTCAGATTATTAAGATCTGTATGAACATCGACCTTATTGATTTTTTCATCAATCCTTTTTCCAAATTTCATTTTCATCAAGTCTCAAACATGAAATATCATTGATTTTGTTTAGAAATGATCCTCGGATTATAATATTCCATGCATAAGCAAAAAATAATAATAATAATAATCAAGAGAAGAGAGAGCTCACGGATAAAAAAATTAACCAAGATCGATCTCTAGTCCTTGTAACCCGCAGAGATCTGTATTGTTGACTGAAACTTCCTTGAATTCAACAAAGCTAAACCCTTTTTTCTCCAAAAGTAGAAGGATAGGACAGAAATTTTGGCTGCTCTAGCTCTCAACTTCACTCCAACTATAGAGGAAGCTCCTAAAATCAGACAAGGAAACAAGACAACAAAAGCACTTTATAACTTCTCCTTGGAAATTGAACCCCCTTTTTTACTCCAGCCAAAAAAATGTGCTTGTCTAGTTGTCGGATTGGATCCCAAGGAAGTCAAATAAAGAACAGCACACACTCTACAAGGAAAAAAGCTGAGGAAGAGAGGAATTGAAGAAGGGATAACGAGTAGGGTTAAATAAGAGAGAGAGAGACCAAGAAAAGAGAAAACCCTAAAGGCCAAATATTGTTATCATCAATGATTCATAAATGTTATTCAACATCATAAGCTCTCGTTTTCGAATTGAGCTAGATTGGTGGACAAGATTTGGGCGGGAAAAAGGTGGCAAAAATAGAAGGTTAGCTAGCTAGGTAACCCCAAAACGCCTCCTCTCTTGATCTCTCTCCTTCTTCCTCTACCCGCAACTGATAGAGACCCTAATGAGAAGAGAATCCAGCACACACGAAGAAATAGAGAGAGAGAGAGAGATATAGAGGGGTGATTAAATGGTGGAATTGTCAAGGGATAAACTCACTGAACAGACCAATCAAGAAAGCTTAAAAGAGTAGCTAGATGGCCCCAAAAAGAGAAGAAAAAGAAATGGTGATGATATTGGTGGTGACGTAATGGAACAGCCACCAGCCAAAAAGTTACACACAAACTACATATCATCACTCTCTATTTCTTTTATTTTTCCATGAAAGTGGCATGGTGGCCCTTGCTAGCCCTAAACTCCATTCCTAGTCCCTACCATTTCTTAGAAGTCTTAACTGTGATAAAACCTGAATGATGATGTTGGATCTACCATGGTCTCTCCATCACAGTACTATTGTGGTCCGGCACCAATAGGTGTGGCCATAGAATTGGCTACTCTTTTTCTTTAAACTTAGGGGTAAATAGATTGGTGAGTTTTATCATCACCGTGATAATTCTTAGTCTGGGCAAGATATGGATATTTAATTTCTTTATGTGATGCAAATGTTTTTTTTTTTCTATAAGATTGAACCATCCAATTTGTCTATACATTATGGTTAATTTCATTAAATATGATCTATTTGGAATTGCTGAATTATGACCTCGTCTATGAACAGATTTCAATTCCTATCCAATTCCTAGCTAGGCACTAAGTATTGCTAGTCACATACCAAATGGTAACCTCAAGCTTTTTCCTCTTTTTCTCACATGAAAGGAGATTTCATTTTACTTCAGTGAATGCTAGGATGTCTATAGGAGTCGTGCTGTTTTTTAGCTATATATGAGGTTTAATTTACTGGTGTTCTGGCTGAAGTAGCCGGTGCCCAAACTATACCAATCCCTTGAATTTTGAGTGCTAATTTGTTTAATTTATAACTTGTTTTTCCATCCTAATATAAATATTAACTCTAATGATTTACGTAAAAAAATAAAATTAAATACCGTTCCTTTTGGTAAAGTTCTTTATATATTTAAAAAATTACTAAGTTAATAAGAATTCGATCGATTTTTAATAAAGCATATACGGGAATGAAGGCATGCATGCCACAGCCCTCAAGGAAACTACTATAAAAGTTCCCCCCTGCTTTAAGAACTGTTGAGAATTTTCAACTATTTTTTAGCCTAGCTTTTAGTGTTAATTTTACTGAATGTTTTAAAATCTGGCCCGGTCCATATAGAGTTGGAATTGGGCTGGATTGAAGAAAAAATAAAAAAAAATTTGGTATGACTTGGTTGACCGGTGAATTGACCCGGCAAAACCCGGTCAAAAATCTAGTTGCAACTCGTTGACTTTTGTTTTTTTACTAAAACAATGTCGTTTTGAATTTTTTTTAAAAAATTATCTAGGTAACCTGATCAAAATCTAAAACCCGGACCGGGTCTAAAAATTATAATATCCATAAATCCTTTTGTATGTACGAATGAAGTTCTTATTTGAGCACGCACTCATCGTCATCTCCTCCAACTAAAAGTTTCTAACTTCACCATTATGAAAATCAAATCTCCAAGATACTAAAACACCATTTTAATAAAACTATACCGTAATAGAACTTCACGTAATTTTATTTTATTTTTGTGAAAAATCATAACTCTACTATATAATGCAAATTAATTTGCTGACATGCTAAGAAGCATAGTTATATAAAACTTAAACCATGATAAAACTCAGGTTACAAGTTAATTTAAAAAGTGTTTTTTAAAAAAATAAATATATTAAAATAATATTATTTTAATAATTTTTTTAAAAAAATCTGAATTTTAACTAGATAAAGCATGATTCGATTAAGTCACCAAATTAACTCATATTTTTTTTTATTGAACCAAAGAAAATTTTTTTCTTTATTATTTTTTTCACCCCAACTAGAAATCAGCAAGAATCTAGGTCTTGACATGCTGGACGGGTTTAAGTTTTATATCTATGCTAAGGAGTAGTTTAGTCCCTTTTACATTATAATGTAATATTATTTAACGTACCGGTTTTGCTCGTGACCGATACGTTTCCATGCTCACAATCATAATGTCTTTTACTTTTACTTTTTTGTTTTTTTAACGTATAAAATAGTCTTTCAGCTTGGTGTCTTGCTACGGGAGCTCAAGCCCCGTTCAAGTTCCAGCCAGTCCTTTTACCCCGTTCCGTTTTGGATTCAGAGTGTTTTTGGCAATTAACCAGGCAAGTAGTGTCAAAGGTGGCTGGATTTGGTTGGTTTGTTATTTTCTTTTCTTGTCTCTCAATGGGTTTTTTTAACCATAGTTTTTTCATGTTCGATACCTCATTAGTTCTTGAACTCAAACTTTCATTTTATTATTATGTCTAATTTGGATATTTTAAGATTTAGTTCTCCTATTGTGTTTTCAATTGAATTCATGATTTGATATAAAAAAATCAAAAGAGAATTTTTTTGGAACATAAATAAACCATAGTTCTAGTTCTAGTTCTAGTCTATAACCAACAAAAATCCAATTTAAAATAAATACTTTAGCGAAAGTTTATTTGTTTTTGTGTTTTTTTTATATATAAATTCATCATTAAATAGATAGGACTCAAATCAATATTCTCTTCATTATGGTGTCATTGCTTTATAATAAATTCAGATTAGATTTATTATTACTAATGGTAGTTGGTTCAAGTGGTTCGACACTTGTTTTCTTTAAGTACGGTCTCAAATCCAAGTCTTGTGAATGAAGTATATCATTACTGGAAAAGCTTTACCTTTTAGTGAGCCGTCCTGGCTCGACCAGATTAGTTGGGGTTCAGCGGACTTCTAAATACCGAGATTTAGACTAAAAAGAAGATTAGATTTATCATTAGATGAATTGCATTAATTACTAATTTTAACTTCAAAAATAAAGGATATATAGGCACAAGTGGTATGAGAATCGCGTGTAATATTATTATTATTATTATTATTATTGTTATTATTATTATTATTACTACTAATATTATTGTTATTCAATACAATTCAAAGCTTGTACTATACAATGGAAAATATCCTTCATTTAGTATAATTATAATAGAGAAATCATTATCTTGAAAACTTGAATGTAGCTTTATGTAGTTATCATCGATGACTCGGTCATTGGGCTAAATTTACTCCTAATTTACTTGTATAACATGTGATGAGATTCTAAATAACTTATCATAGACTTGATTTCGATAAATACAATAATTCGAAGTACCAAAAAAACAAAAGTAAGTGGAATTGTCTGTTCATGTTATATAACCAAGACAAAGTGACAATCCTTAATAGTTACTACAACTATATTCTTACGGGTGGGCCTACGAACCGGCCAATGGCTTTTGAGAAAGGGACGATCCTCCGAACTACAGGATTATAGAAAATTCTATGTGAAGCCGGCTAGATCTAGGTGAGCCAAGCAGATTATGTTGGCTTATGGGTCCCACTTGAGATAGGGAATGATGGAGCCTGAGGTTTCTCTGTACTTGGTAGCGGCTCGCGGTCCGGCCTGGGCTAGCCACTATCATTAAGCTCGCAACTTGCAGGGTCGTATTCTTTGCTGGCTTGTTTCTGCGGGACCTACTTATCGCAAGTGGGTTCCACATTAAACACGTGAATTTTACAAGCATTTTGTGTACTTTATTTTTTCCCAACTTTTTACCTGCAGTCTCTATTTTTTATAAATTAAGTCAATACAAAGTAGAAAACTTTTATCAGCATAGTTTTTAATCACAACTCGGGCGTATGAGAAAAAAAATTCTAAATTATAGGTTAATTGAATTTTTTTAATTTATGAAAATTAAAAATAATATTATTTTAAAAATTAAAAAAATCAACTAATTTTAACCAAATTTTAATTGGATTTTTTAAGTTTAACCTGGTTACATGTCAATTAATTTTTTTAATATTGAGTTAATTTTTCTCTATTTTTATTAAAATTCAACTTAATTTAAATTGGAGTTGTAAAATCATGGGTAACTTGGATTTCAAATCAATAATTTTATATACTAATTTTGTATATATACTGATTTTGTATGATTGATGATGCAATAAACACTCTAAAAGCATCTTGATCATGTCACGTGAAATCTATGTGAATTTGTTTATGAAATTATGCAAATGAAGCAACGAAAACTCTTTTATTCGTTGCTCTAATGATGCCATAAGAAATTTGTTTAATAATTCTCATTAAAAATATTTTCCGTCAATCTTTTCTTGCTAAATTATGTATATTGAGAAAAGCCTTTCTTGTTTTACCTTGAAAAATTAATTAATTAAAAATATGATGTATGATTATAAATGAATTTAATTTAACCTTACTTGTATCATCTAATGCATTTAACTTCTTATTTATTTTAACCAATTAAAATTAAAATAGCATTCGATCCGATTTTATCACCAATTAGGGGAGGCGTTTTATCGATCCCATCCTTGATTGACCCTGTATTATTATTATTATTATTATAAATGAAGATTTATTAATTTTAGATCTTATATAATTATTAAGGATTGAATTTTTAAGTTTTTTAATAATAAAAAATTAGGATGGAATTAATGTTAATGAATAAATCCTTCATCGAACTTATATAATTCAATTAAAACAAAAAAAGTGAATATATTAAATATTATTTTAATACAAACATATATTTTTTTTTTTGTATTTGTTCATCTATACTTATACTTGATTAACTCGACAACTTAGTTTTATTAACTAGTCGAGTAGAATTAAAGTAGCCATTATTTTTTTCTATGAAGTGAACCAAAAGTTTCAAGCATATGATCAAATAGTAATCTCACATCACTTCCACCGCCCCAATTTACATCATCTCTCAAATTATAATCAAATTTAAATAAAATTAATTAACGGTAACCTCACATCACTTCCACCCCAATTGACATCATCTCTCAAATTATAATCAAATTAATTTAAATAAAATTAATTAATGGTAACCTCACATCCCTCCACCCAAATTTACATCATCTCTCTAATTATTATCACATTTATAAACAAAACCAAGTAAGATTAAAAAAAATAAAAATCAAACACGTGTTTAAAAACCCATTAGCCTTGGAGCACCAAACTCAAGCATTCATTGATACATTCTTGTCTTTATACAATTAAAATTAAAATTAGATCTAAAAAATCACAACAGTGCAAATATTTATGATGTGGGGCTGTGATTTATCCACGTGGGTCCTGCTCTCTATCATCACAGCTGCAGGAAGTCATTGTTTCGGACAGCACGTTTCGGGGTTCGCACCGTCACGGCATGACGTGGCACCGTTTGGATGGCTGAACTTAGCAGCAACCAATAGGGATGCGACTTCTGTAATACTCGTTGGGACCCACTTGTGATTTCTTTTGCTGTTTTAGCGTGTTCAGCATTGATTTAATGTACTCATATAAAAAATTAAAAAATATATTTTTAAATTAAAAATAATTTTTCTACTTAAATGGGAGGTTTCCACATTGGAAGTTTCTACTGGATTTTGTCTCTTGGGAGTTTTTATAGGACAAATTCGCCCTTCATTATGAGCAGGCCATTGATTAAGGTTAAAAAGGGTCTGGTTAGATTTATTACATGGCAATGTGTTCTAATGCCAATAATTGGATGGATATTTGAAGTCTTTAATTTCTCGAAACAAGAATTAACCCTCCTCTTCAAACCATAAGGTTTTCAAGCATTTAATTAGTTACTATTTTAAAACAATATAAATTTATTTTATATTTTAATTTGTTTCTTTATTAAAATATATTCTAATTTTTTCTATATTTATCTTTTTAATTTTAAGACATTAACCAAGTACAATCTACCATAATATTTTTTTTCTTAGATTTCTTAAGGTATTTTTGATGAATATATGAAATTGAATTAAATAGATTTTTGTTCCAATACTTTATTACTTGGGGTCATCAACTTTTTTTCTTTTATTAATATATTTTCAATCTATAAATAAGTTAGTAGACTAGTTTTACATAAGTTAGTAGAGGTAATTAATTATTAGATTACCTTCAGGCATAAATTAGACATTTTCAGTATGTGTATTCTCTCTTCATCTTGTTTCAACTATATATGAGGGCAGCTTTGGAATCAAAAGTTCAAAAAAATATCTAGGAGTATAATGTACGTATACCTGCCAGAAGTACGATATACTCAAAGCATAGGGTATGAATACACGGGGTAGGCCATATGTGAAAGAGAAATTCTACATAATCATGTACTGTATAGAAATCGAAAGAAGGACAGTTCACCAGCTTTTTATACAGAAGAAAATAAAAATATAGTAATTAAAACAAGAAAGTGGTAGAAAAAGTTTCTGGGTCCACCAAAATGTTTTGTTTATTACACCAAACCTAAAAAAGGGATAAACCTCTTCAAAGCTAGCTAGAAAGGGGCGCCAGTCGGTATAAAATCTAGTGAACATTCGTATTTGTCTGAAGTCTATATGTGCAATGATAATTATGAATTATTTAATTATAAATTTGATCACGGTCCCAATTGTAAGTAGCTGGGACCAATATTTTAGGATGCATACTTTTTATCAGATATTTCTTTCATGCGAAGATATTTTCTGGGACCAATTTGATCTTAATATATATGATCCACTAACAATAATTCTTTTAAATATATTCTCCAAAGAAAAAAAAAAGGGGGGGGGGTATTTATTTCTTGAAAGGTGACTGCTAGTTTTACTTCATTGGAGCGAAGGTTCAAGTAAATTATAAAAAATAGTGTCAAATCATCAAATGATGAGTAAATATTTCTATAGAATATAAAATTTTGATTAAATGATGAATGTTATAGCTATGACAGTAACTTGACAAATTACATTATTTGTAATGTAGTGTTGACATGGTTCTCCAGCTCTCTTGCTTTCAACCTTTTTTCTGTAATTTGGCCTTCTAATTTTCTTAATAAATTTGCTCGTTCTAAAAACAAATTGCACATATGGGCAGCTTAAGATATGAATCTACACTCTCTAACTATTTAAAAAATATTTTTTAATGTTTTTTTATATAATTTTAATATATTAACATAAAAAATAAATATTTTAAAAAATACATTCATCACAATCTCCAACACACCATGGACACCCTTTATCACCAAGGTATGTTCTTGGCCTGCCATCACATGCATGCATTATAAGCAGCGTTATAGTGGTATACCCTAGTCTACATGACAATGGACCTTCGCCTATAGTTAGCGCAGGTTATGGTGATGATTGATTCAGCTCCAACTTGGATGCCAAGTTGTGAAGTGCGCCGAGATTTTGAGTATATTCATGGAAAAATGTTGAGAACTAATAATTTTTATTGGATTGCAGTTGAAATTGACATAATTAAAAGAATTTTTTATTACACTGTTAGTCGTAAAAAACTCCATTTACCTCTCAAACACGATAGAGCAACCAGTAAAAGTGTATTAGATTCTAAAATTTTCTCAACTATACTAGTTTCTAAAATATTTTTACTGACTGTGCTATTTAAAAAAACTCCATTTACCTCTCAAAGATAGTCAGATTAATCGTTTAATTTTGCTTTTCAATATTAATTCATCTAAGAAAAAAAAGGGCTTATTTTTTTATTTACTATAAATTAAAAAGAGCTTAGGATTTATATATATATATAGTGACTTTATGATTGCATTATGGTTTATAAGTCACCGTCAAAATAATAATCTGTAATTATAACTTATAAATATAATTATATAATACGAAATGGGAACAAATAAAAGGTTAAAAGAGTGGAAGTCGACATGATTAAGATCATAATTACAGCTTATCTAGAGAATTACCGTCTGAAATGTATAGTGTGTCGCAATGATATACAGCTAATTGTAGCTAGTTGGTTATCGTGCTGGATACTAATTATTTTGAGCTAGTTACTTGTTAAATGATGAACCTGGAAAAATGGTGATAATATTTAGTAATTGGAAGCAAAACGTCATGCTCACTCGATAAATTATGATATATTGTTTATGAAAAAGAATAACACAATTATCAATTGATTTATTTAGCTCGATAATCACCCCAAGATTTACATGGCAGATTTGATATGGCAGTGTTGTTACATTTGTATATAATGGTATAATAAAGCAAGAAACAAACTTAAATTAAATTAATCATATCAAAGCAAAAATTAATTACTTTTTAATATTGATATAATCTGGATTTTTTTTATATTAAAGTTATCAACCTGACTGGTATATGAATTTTAGTTATAGATTAATTGAGTTAACTCAAGTTATTAACCTAAATAAATTTAAAATGCTTTTATTTTTTCTAAATAAATCAAAATTATATCATCTTGAAAAAAAGTCAAAAAAGATTTTATTTAGTTAATCAAAGACACAGCTTATTTTTGTCGAATTGACAAATTATATTATGTCAACTTGTATTTAATTTAATTTAAAATATAATCAAAGTTAAAGCCGAATAGCCGAATAGATGAGTCATCAAATCAACTTGTCTGACAGATTTGAGATTAACAATGCTTTTAATTATTATCATTATTAATTTTTGGAACTGTACTATTTAATCAACATTTCTCACAGGATGGAATGACAAAATTTCTACATACCTAAACACCAAGACAAAATTGCCATGGTTTCTATAATAACATATCAGTTAATTAATGTAAATAAATAAATAAAACCCTAAAATAAATATATATAATTAAATATTTTTAAAAATCTAATCTGTTACCTTGAGCCAGTTCTGTTTCCCCTTCCCTCTCTTTTCCAATTTGTCTAATTATTACCACAAGATGGGCTTGTGGATATATTTAGTGGGGTGGATCACTGTCAAAGTCAAAGGCCCTATAATTGAGATGGGCTTATTAAACCCTGTTATAATTAATGTTAGTTCAGGCCATTAAATCTAACTTATTGTCCAAATTAGGCCCATGTACCCATGCCCACACTCCTAAAACACCTCAACCATTACAATAGAGCATGGATTAATTACTAATTAATCAGATAATCCACACACACACACACACACACACACACCAGCCCTGTTTGCATAATATAATCTTTCCATTTGAATTTATATAAGGCTGGGTTTGGATTTCTCATGATGGGTTATTTATACAATAAATTCAACTAATTTCTTGAAACTACTGAGAAATTATTTGTGAAAAATTAACAAATATATATGTATTACTTCTGAAAAGAAAGAAAAAACTTCATGTAAAGTAAAAGGAAGAGAAACCAAAATTAATAATAAAAAAAAAAAATCAGGATTAAATCCCATGCTATGCTTGATCTATATATAGAATGTTAGTCTATTCAAGAAACGACTATATATAAGTGTTAATTAATTAAGAAATCAGCTGTTAATTATTTCTCTTGTGTTATATATTCAGAGGCTTGATTAGCCTTGATTGCTTACTTTGTTGTAGATGTCTGTTCCTTGTGACTTTTATAGGCTTATTCTGCTTTTCAAAAAAATAATAATTAAGAAATCAGTTTTTTGCTATTTTTTTAAGTGCCCGTTATTAACTCTATTGAATGGAAATTGTAATTTATTATATGCATTTCTGGTATTACTATATTTTTCTTTATTAAAATCGACAACTTTCTTCGTTATTTTATTTTTAATAAAAAGCTATATATACAAAGTATGCTGGTATTTTGCATAATTTTATTTCTACATTGGTTTTATTGAAATGACATGTCTATATATATATATTATTACCTTATTCAATATATTTTTTTTAACTTAGTACTAACTTTCATAAAAAATATTTTAACATGCTCTGTAAATTTAAGAATATTTCATAGATTATTTAATATAAATGAAATGTATTTGTTTAAATATTTTAAATATAATCCTTATTGGTCATTAATTTTATATCTTAAAAACAAAGAAATATAATTTAATCAAATAATACTATTTAATTGCTTTAAACATTTATTAGTACAACACTGGTTACTAAGTACTACTTTAGTTTTATCCCACAAAACATCTCAGCCACAACCATATTACACAAGAATTCGAAACATGTTTTAAATTAAAACATCCTAGCCTTGAATTATAAATCGAGTGTTTTTCTTTAAGGTAATTTTTTCAAACAAGCTTGAAGAACCATTTAAGAAAATGCTCTTTTATTTTCCTTTTATTTTAAGGAGCTTGAACAAGAAAATGAACTTAAACGAGAATTCAACTTCGAGTACTAACAAATCAATTGCTTATATTTAACTCTGTGTTTAAAAGGCCAAAAGGAATGTCAGAACAGCACCAACCTACAGTATATGTGATCCCGGGACAATTGATTTTTAACTCAACAAATCCATGCTCATTTATGTTCATCTAACAATCAAGTTTTCACAGCTCAATGGGGGTAAAAATGCCTCAAAAACTCCATACATGGAGCTACATGCATTTAGTTTTGCTAGAAAATTAGGAGAAGAACCCAACAAGGTTTGAATTAATTCACTCTTATGAATGTGGCTGCCCTCCTGGATGCCAATGCAACCAGCCACAACACTATTGAAAATGAAAGAACATGCATTGAAACAATAGTGCAGGGAACTGTCAATTGTATCAAAGTCCGGCAGCAAATTGCACACCAGTAGCTGGCAACCATGAACGGCCACCTATGAAGTTTGCGACTGTGAATTCTGATGCTTCTTCTGCACTAGTTATAACCTTGTAACCAGGCCACTTAACTCTTCCACTAGTCGAAGCTCCAGGTCCGGTGTTCTTGTACTCTCCATAATACAAAGTGTTTAGGGCAAAACTACCATTCCACTCTAGCCATCCTGCCGGATCCACCAAAGAATCAAGATAAGTTGAGAGAAAAACTGTACGCGAGTATTTCCTCCATGGCCTTCCTAAGTATGTTTTTGATGAGCCAAGGTCTTCTGCAGCAAATACTTGTGAATTATGGATTACAATCCCTGTGTTAGTATAAGGGCAAGACCTGCCTTGGGCTGTTATAACGTTGTTTTGGCTACCAATTGGCCTTCTTACATATATCATGCAATTTTGTAAGACAACGGCTGCATCTCCAAAAATGAAGTCTATTGTACCATAGATAGAGCATTCCCTATAGAACTGTCTTTTACTGTGGACATATAAGGTGTCTTGATACCCTTCAAAACCACAACGGTAGAAGACAGAGTAATCGGAACTTGATCGAAGGGCTACAGCTTGATGGTTTTGTGGACCAGCTGTGTTTTGGAATGTGATGTCCCGAGCAATGAATCCGTGACCATCGACCCCTGAGGATTCGTCAAATTTTTAACATTGGTCTTGATTTTCACACATAATAGATAAGAAAAAGGCTATTTACACTTAAATTAAGACAAAGAGAGAGTTAAAAGATTTACCAACAGTTGCAGTGTGAAATGTGTCAACACCTCCACCGCTTCTCTTGTTCCCAGTGATAATGGTTTTTGTCATTCCATCACCAACAAGCATAATATTCTCTAGTTTCTTACCAATTTCAAGATACTCTTTATACACCCCACTCTTAATATATATAACAAACCTCCCATTCCCACTACTCTTTTCTGCGGTTTCAAGTGCCGCCTTTATGTTACTGTAATCACCCGATCCATCTTGAGCCACCACAAGATCTGGAGATGGTGAAGGTTCCTGCAAGAGCTTTCTATCAGATGCTTTAACCCAGGTAGGAAAATCATCTTGATAAGTTTGAGGGAAAACTGATGAGGCTTTGTTATGTAGAGCCAAAGAGTTGGTTATTAGCTTCGAAACATTGTTAGACATCATGAGAGGTAACATAGAGTCTGAAACCCCTAGATCATTGATTGTGTATTTACAACTTTCAAGATAGGTTGACGCAGCGCTAAGCCAAGTTTGGGTGTCAAAATTGGTGGATTTTATGTTAGAGTCAAGGGCGAGGATGAGTTCATCAATGGTCTTGTTGTAGAAGTTTAAGCAATGTTTCCATGCATTCTTTTCTTTCTCATTTCGTAATGTTGGCCATAGCCGCTGGTGGTGATTTTGAGCAGTGAGAGCACTTTTCAAGGCTAATTCGATTGCCACTTTTCGAGACTCAAATTCTTGATTAGGTATAAAGGGGTTTGGGTTTTGCTTCATGGAGTATTTGCATGGTTCAGGGTGTGGGGTTTTGTTGCACCATGAATCTATCTCATTAGAGGTGATAGATGACAATGTTGGTGAAAACAATGAGCAAAAGCTTATGAACAAAACAGATAAACCAAACTTTGTAGCCATTTTAGTAGGCCTAAAAACTCTTGAAAACGTGAATGTAATCTTTTTTGAAAATGGTGAGTACTCTGCTTGCAGCTTTTGGCTAGTTTGTAGGAAAGGACACAACCGAAAGCTATACAAGCTAAGATAAAAGAACAAAGATCTTAGTACTTTGTCTATAAAGTATATGTTGTTCCCTTCAAGAGAAGCGACTATATATGTTGGAAACAAAAACAAATTTCAACCAAGAACTCAGTTTTTATCAAATTAATAAGTGCTGTTATAAATCTTTTATTGTAACTTATCTTTTGCTATAACCTCCATGCTTAATTTGACATCATACTTCTGCAGTTACACCCCTTGTACATGTTTAAGAAGAAACAAAACTGTTTTGTTTGATATAATGGACAACAATTACAAGTTTTGACCTAGGGTTTTATTAATTTCACATAACCTCTATACGTCGTTTTCGTGTGCTCATATGTTGGGATACGTACGTAGTATTCTTTAAGTTATCTTGATCAGACTACTTGTCAATAAGGTTCATGGGTATACATTTTACTTGCTAGACTATAATCTCAGTTAATGATGCACTAGTTTAGAGAGTTTCTTGCTTTATAAGTAGTGTAGGCCAGGTTGTGAATCTAACGACAAATTAGGTGGTTGAGCTCCACAGCGGAGCCACCTTTCGAGCTACAAGGTCAAGCGAACCTATTAGGAAAAACCATCACATATTGCTTAGATAAATATAAAATGCAAAGTTGTTTGTGCATTAATGTTTTTAGATTGATCCCACTCATGAATAAGTCCATGAAGCACATCCGACTCAAGAAAGTGCATTATTATATTTAAGAAGAAATAAATTTTATCTTGTTTAAGGACCATTGATCTTCAACCTAAAAGGTCCATGCAAGCCCCATGTTCCTTATATATTTCTTGCTAAAAAAAACTAGCAGCAAAAAGAAAATTTGCATACTTAAGTTATTTAGTACAAGATCTGATGAAAATGGGATATTTCTGATCTTATGGCATGGATATATAGAGCTTTCAAATTATTTTACACAAAGCATATACCATTTATAATAAATAATAAATTTAATATCCAAAGGGGTGAAGGCCCCTACTGGCCCTAAGGTAGCTCTGCCATTAATTCTATCAATTAATGGCATTGCAGTGACAACATGTTTGTTTTTACAGCCAACTCTCAAGGCTTCTCTTTCTCAAACTACTTTCTTCATTCTCCCAACCTTGATCACGCTAGGAAGATCAAATATGAAGATCCTCCTTCACCTAGAACCATGCATATATATATTTTTTTAATATGTATGAAAATGTAACAATTGACAGAAGAGAGAAACATTAGAACAAATGGAACTATTCTTATAGCAGATGTAGTCATTTTTGCAACTGCTAAATAAGAAACAAAAACTTGGGTTAGGAAAATGGGGGCATTTTAAGGACATCAAAGTAGAAAAATAAAGAAATGTATCACATACCTGGTAAGCTGGTTCGATATCTTTCATCCCTGCTACCTTTAAAAATTAATGGTAGATGGACATACCTGCCTAAGAAATGATTCAATTATGAGGCTAATATGTACAGCTTTAAAGCTGGGAGGCATTTGGAATTCAGAGTTAAAAAATGAACCAAGAACGCCACCAAGAGCTGGCTGCAGGAAAATATCAGCACATAATTAGTTAAACATTAGATACAAATCTTCCAAATTAATTTTGTGTAATTTCTAAAAGCTATTAGAGGGAAGAAATTGATCAATTAATTTGAATTTTATTTCTGAATTTCCTTTTCTTTTTGGAAATTATATGCGTGAAAATATACATCAACATAACTAACACATCAATATAAGAGAATATTTTGTGTTTGGTCAGTGTTCCAAAACACAAAAAAATATATATATAGAAAAGAAAAAAATATATTTGGATAAAGAGATAAAAATAAATATATCTTCCAGATGCTTGAGCTTAATTTTCTATTAATTCCTCCATCAAGATCCCAAGTTAAAAGAGATAAAGAGCCTGAAATATTACATGTAGCCTTTCGAAACCGGAAATAAGGAAAACAAAGAGAAGAAGGAAGTAGCATAAGGAAATTCCAAACTCACCTCCAGGCGAAGTAGTAAGTCTATTGTCTAAGAAATCAAGGTATCGCTGTGTCCAATCAGAAAATGCACGAATCGGCTGTAAAGAATGGAGCTGATTCCTCAGCCAATTTATGCTGTTTGTCAGCTCTTCAAAGACAAAAAACTCAGCATTTTCACCTGGAAGATCTTTGTTAGATTCGTCACATAGCTCATACCGGCAAACTGGGCAAGTATTATGCAAGTTCAGCCAACGAACAATGCAATCAGAATGGTACAAATGCTTGCACGGTAGCTCCATCACGTCACCACCAACCTCAAAGATCTCCTTACATACAGGACAATGCATGTCGTTCATCAAATGTTGTTCAGTGATTTTCACCACCGGCAACGCTTCAATTGCCGAAACTGGTGCAGGAGGTGGCCCTAGCGGTTCAGTATGTGTCGTATCTTGAAGGAGCAGATCATCTTCATCGTTACCAAAATTGTCAATATGGCTTCTGTTATTACTACTATTACTAGAAGGAACAACAGGCTGTGGTGCCGCGATAGAAGGTCTTTGCAGGCTTGGAGGATCCACAAACTGGAGGGTAATCCAAGGTCCATTGGCACTTCCAGGTACCCATCTGATTCTTCTACCAAAATCAGCATCCTGCCGCCTTGTAGGAGGATCGAGCATTTGCGCCAAAGAGTCCAACAACCGTGCACCTGGAGACGGCTCTAAGCCAGATAGATCAGCAATAAGCCTGGGCCTTGATACATCTAGCTCGTGATTTATTTCCCCAAAGCAATGCGGACAAAAGATTTCAAGTCGGTTTAACGAGGTGAACCTTAACGTACGCTGGCAATTTTGACACCAGAAGTAATGAAAAGTTCTCATTCTTCTGATTCCGTTGACTGTAACACGAGGGCGATTGATCAATGACATGTGTTTCAGGGGGGCTGAGCAAGTATCTGCCTTTGTTAGGTCTAATTTGTCGAGGAAGAATGTTTCACAAATATCTTTTATATGTGAAAATGTCACAGAGAATGGCTTTTGGAGGCACAGGAAGATATTCTTTTTCTCTGCTTGGAGGTGTTACTTAGGCCTAATTGTCACTTTCTTTCATGAACAGTTTCTTCTCACTTCTTGGCAAAGCAATGGATGATTGAGAAACGGTGCAAAGCTAATACATAACTTTCGGTTAAACAATGAGCTAACCAGACAGACGACTTATCCATAAAGTTACGTATCTAATTCCCTGAGAGTGAATGAAAAGCTAAAGAAAACACATGTGCACTAGTTTCATATGTTCTGGTTTGCATGGAACCCATACAAAGATTCCATGGCAATAAAGAAGCCAACCAGATTCCATGGAATCAAAGTTTAAAAAAGAAAAAAAAATCAAGATTATTGATCAGCACGGTATAATGGGAAAAAAATAAAATTATAAAAAATATTGACAAAAATAGGTGTAAAAATGGGGAAAATCAAATTAAAAAACAGGTGCTATAAGTTAAAGACTTATTTTCTTTTAATTTTTTTTCTCAATAAATACGAGTGAAATGTACTTTTTTCCATGTGTTAATTTATCCCGACCACGTCATTATCAACTACTGTATAATCCGAGTCCTGACATTGTATTTTACAGTACTGCTTTCATGGAAAATAAGTGGTTCATGATGAGAAGTTACAAGCAATGGAATGAAAAGAATAATTTCTTTATTATTTGATTAATGTCTTCAAGACAAGTTGTGAGCCATTACAAGGGAATCCAAAAATTAATTAAGAAAATGTTGAAACAATGAAAGAACAAACATAATGAAATAATCAATGGTACCGAAGGGGACTGTTAATATCATCAAAGTCCAGGGTAAAATGGGACACCCGTAGCCGGCAACCATGACCTTCCGGCTATGAAGTTTGCGACTGTGAATCTTGATGCTTCGGTTGAGCTTGTTATAACCCGGTAACCACGCCACTTAACTCTTCCTCTAGTGGAGGCTCCAGGACCAGAATTTCTGTACTCTCCATAATACAAAGTGTTTAGAGCGAAGTTACCATCCCACTCCAACCAACCTGCTGGATCCACCAAAGAATCAAGATAAGTTTGAAGAAAAACTGTACGAGAGTACTCCTTCCAGGGGCGTCCTAAGTAAGTCTTGAATGAGCTTAGCACTGGTCTAAGGTCTGATGAAGCCATGACTCGCGAGTTATGGATTGAAATCCCAGTATTTTGATTAGGGTCAGTCCTGCCTTGAGCTGTTACGACGTTCTTTTGCTTATCCATAGGCCTTCTTGCATATATCATACAATTTTGTAAGACCACAGCTGCATTCCCAAAAATGAAATCGACTGTGCCATAGATGTAGCATTCCTTGTAGAATTGCCTTTGGGAGTGGACGTACAAGGTGTCTTGGTAACCTTCGAAGCCACAACGGTAGAAGACTGAGAGGTCGGAGCCTGATCGGAGGGCCACAGCTTGGTGGTTTTGTGGACCAGCTGTGTTGCGGAAAGTGATGCCTCGAGCAATGAATCCTTCCCCAGTCACGGCTGAAAATTCATGAAAATCAATGGTACGTAGACTAAGATTGATGTTGCCAGGAAAAATAAAATTAATGGCTCTAATTTAAAAGTCATGAAAATTAATGGTACGTAGACTAAGATTGATTCATGAAAATTAACTAGCTAGTTTGATGATGTATATTTGTACGTAGACTAAGTCTGATTTTCTTTAATTAATTAATGTTTATCCAAAAGTCTTTGGCTTGAAAATTGAAACTTCCTCTTAGTGTCTCTTTCGCTTGACAATTGAAACTTTCCTCTTAGTGTCTCTAATTAATCAAAGAGTGTAGGAAGTGAACAAGTCTATCTGTGGACATTTTCTTCTTACAAAGTGTTTAGTTTTTCACAATAAAAGATGCAAATACAAAAAAGATGCATGTTTAGTTAAAGAATTGATGATGAAAATATAAAATAAATCAATAAATTTTATATTTTTAAAATTTAAAATAAAGATAATTTTTTGTATACTATCTTTATTTTCCATACCTTGTTTTAGTAGAAAAGTAGATGAAGAGAAATTAAGGGAGAGGATGTATGTATAAAACTTACCAACAGTTGCAGAGTTGAAAGTAGTAAAACCTCCACCAACACTTCGGCTCCCGGTGATGATGGTATTTCTCAAACCATCACCAACAAGCATAATGTTCTTTAACTTCTTTCCAATATCAAGATTTTCTCTATAAACCCCACTCTTAATACGAATAACAAACCTCCTACTACCACTCCTCTTTGCGGCTGCGTCAAGGGCTGCCTTTATGGTACGGTGGTTCCCTGAACCATCTTGAGCCACCACAAGATTTGGAGATGGTGAAGATGTTTGCAAGAGCTTTCTATCACCTGCTTTAACCCAACTAGGGAAACCATCTTTATAAGTTTGGGGTAAAGTTGATGAGGCGTTGTCCTTCAAAGCCAAGGTGTTGCGAATTAGCTTTGAAACATTGTTAGACATGAGAGGTAACACGAAATCTGAAACCCCAAGATCCTTGAACCCGGCTTTGCAGGTTTCAAGGTTTGTTAAAGCAGTGCTAAGCCAAGTTTGAGCATCAAACTGGGTGCATTTTGTGTTGGAGTTAATGGTGTGGTTGAGTTCTGCAATAGTGTCCTCATAGAGCTTTAAGCAGTCAGCCCACGCAGCCTTTTCTTTCTCATTGCGGCATTTTGGTCCTAGCCATTTGTTGTGATTTTGAGCATTGAGAGCCCGTTGCACGGCTAATTCGATTGCCATTCTGCGGAAGTCAGACTTTTGTTTCGGCACAAAGTGTTTTGGGTTTTGCTTCATAAAGTATTTGCATGGTTCAGGGTTTGGGGTTTTGCTGCACCAGTAATCTATCTGGTCATTAGAGGCAATAGATGATGAAAGCAATGAGCATAAGCACATGAACAAAAGAGATAAACAAAGCTTTGTGGCCATTTTTGGGAGGCCTAGCTAGCTAATAATTGTTGAAAATATTTGAAGATGTATCAATGTCGTAGTGATCAAGGCTATGGATCGATGTGGCTCTTAATATAGGGGAATAAGGAAGGTGGACTTTTTTTTTTGTTCCTTGTTATGGTGTGCCTGGTGACAGCTAGGTGTTGGCCGGCTCTGTACACATATAGTTGAAAACGACTAATTATTAATCATCTGCTTAATACTCAGATTAACAACTCTTTTACTACTCTTGTCTTGTTATATATATATATATATATATATATATATATATATATATATATATATATATAAAGAATGCTATCCTTCTTCATAGATTAATATATTGTATACTTGGTGAAATCAAGCTTACATTGCTGGGTAAAAGAGAGACTTTCTTTTGCATGCCGCTTGCATGGATTTCGTTAAATATTTCTATGCAATTAAGTCCACATGAGAACACGGTTTCCTTTGCTTGCAAATAATTTAATTATCTTCACTTTGTGTTAATTCTAGAATAATGCTTGGTAATTAGATATATCTATCCTCTATAATACTATTTCGCCAGGCAATTAATGTAATGAGAGTGAAGGGCTCAAGACAATGACAGAATACCTCAACTTGTATTCAACTTGTCTGTTAAGAATACTTCAAAATTAACCCTTAATTAGCTTTAATTTTAAAAATCAACTTTTTTAATTTCTCAAATGGATTGAAACTGTTTCTGATGAGAATCGATTCTTCGTGAGGATCTTGAACATCAAATCACATAATCTTGTGTATATATATTACCAAATTAAATACAATTTAATTTGCTAAAAATCATTCAGGGCATCTATCTCTTACCATTCTCTTATTGTGGCTTGCCGCCTTCTATAAACTGTTCAATCTCAGTATTATTGCTTCCCTTTTTTGAAAAAACAAAAAGATGAAAATTGAAAGTCTTCTTATGGTACCTGGAAGGATTTGTTTGACCAGGTAGCCTGTAAATCTCACGCCTTACTGTTACTGAAGAGCAGTCCAATATATATATATATATATATAGACACATGACGTGCCAAGAGCTTTCTCTTCGACAGTGTAAGATGTTAGACTTTTCTATATAGTTGACTTTGAACCACAGGCAGCTGCATCTAACGCGTAATTGAGATAGATCGAAAGGCACCTAGATTTGATTATGTCAATGGTGATGACCATTTTCATCTTCTCCTCTCTCTATTATTTTCGCCTTAAAAAAGTAATTTAGGGTTTGTGCTAATAGGTTAGTGTATCATATATTTAATTAATTACCTCATATATACACGTCTCTAATTATATATCAATTAAATCCTTCTTTTATTTATTTTTTTCAAATCAAACCACCAGACCTTTTGTTTTAAATATCTCATACATTGACAATCTCAATATCCCAATTAAAGTCTTCATAATTGTCTTTTTTTAAAAATAAAAAAAAACTACGTGAAATAAACCCGAATATATATACGAGTACTTTGCCCACTGTTTATGTATTTGTTTTATATCTTATGAGGAATCCCAACTGCGTAGCCATGATTGCAATTAATTTACAGGGAGGCTCTCGATTATTCAAGCTTATACTTACAACTATATCTATGAAGCTGTCATTTATTTTTTTGGATGGAGCTATAAGAAGTCATCACGAGGCTAAAAATATAAAGAACAAGGGAACATGTAAGAGAGCATTATTGCATTAATTTGATCGGCAGCTTCGTGAGCTTCATGATGGATACCGGATAGATAATATTATATATACAATTTAATTAATTTTGATAAACAAATTTAATTCTCACTAACGTACTAATTAAAATATTTGTGGCCGACACAAGAGAAGTTTGACCTTATTATATCTATCACCATCGCAGAAGTCATCATACATGAAATAGAGCACGAAACAAGCAGCTATCGATCTCATTGAATTTGAAAAATAAATACTGAAAACCATGCAAGAAAATTGAAGATACAGCACAATTAGCTGGTATCATCTTATTTTCGGCAGCTTAATTGCCGGTCAACTCTTGAACGCTTCTCTAGTTCTATTAGAGAGAATGAATGTGGGCTAAAATGAACTGGGCCTATAAAGTTCTATCTTGGAATACAGGCCATACATTTCTTAAGGCCTTACATCTTGAGCTCAAAAAAGGGCTTGTATAGTTCCCATGCTTTCTCTAAGTAGAATAAGCCCAATACCCTAGAGAGTCTAGACAATATGCACTTTTATGAGGAAGCTGGTATTTTGTGTTGGAGAGGCCATGATCTTGTAATATTTTTATCACCTTAAATTGAATCTGAACACATTCACAAAAAAAAAAAAAAAAATCTTTCTGACTTGCTCCAATCAAGTAATAATATAAGTAAATTAACTTATTTATACTTTCAGTGAGTTAAAATGTACAGAAAGAATCCAATTAAATTAGAAAAGAAATATAGTGACAAATACCACAGCATCACGATCAAAGGTCAGAAGTATATGGGACCTTGGTGGCCGGCAGCCATGACTGGCCAGCAATGAGGCTTCTAACAGTGAAACGCGAGGCCACAGATGGGCTTGTTATAACATGAAATCCTTTCCAAGCAACCCTCCTTCTTGTTGAAGAGCCAGGCCCAGAGTTTTTATATTCTCCATAGTACAAGGTGTCCTGAGCAAAGTCACTGTTTAGCCATGGTGACCAGCCTGCTGGATTAATAAAACCATCAATATAAGTTTGAAGAATGACTGTCCTAGAATACCGCATCCATGGCCTCCCCAGGTATGTTTCAAATGCACCAGCCACCGGCTTCAAGTCCGGTGCCGGTAGAATTTGTGAATTATGGATAGAAATTCCGGTGTTTTGGAAAGGGTCATTGCGGCCTTGCGCTGTGATCATATTTGCTTGACCCTTCAAAGGCCTCCTCGCAAGAATAATAGAGTTTTGGAACACAACTGCTGCATTACCAAAAATGAAATCTATGGTGCCATAGATGTAGCATTCTCTGTAGAATTGCCGTTGAGAGTGGACAAAAAGGGTGTCTTGATATCCTTGAAAGGAACATCGATAGTAAACTGAGAGATCTGAGGCTGATCGGAGTGCAACGGCTTGGCCCTTCAGTGGACCTGCAGTGTTGCTGAAGGTAATGCCACGAGCCACAAAGCGAAGGCCATCAATACCTGCAAATAAAATTTTAGGTAAAGTAGGCATATAATTTCTTTCAGCTTACTGGACAAGCAAAGGAACACAAATTAAAGTACTGGAAAATTTTGATCAGATGATAATTATTATCACGTGCAATATCATTTCAAACAAAAATAATCTTCAAAACTATAGAAAATTGCAGTGTTCTACGCTTTGCTCGCAGGGTATTTATAGAAAAAAATAATTTAGTAATTTTTTGTCACTTTTGATTTCATTCCTTTTGAAATTTTTCTTCATAATCCAGAGATCTTTTCGTGGATCGGAACGTTTAATTAAACATAATTGATTACTAAATTTTTCTTCATAATCCAGAGATCTCTAAATTTTATTTTTACATGATATTTTAATTAAACATAATTGATTACTCTATGAAACAATATATTAATTAAAATTAAACAAACATAACCTTCTCGTGGATCGGAACGTTTCAGGAAAAAAAGGTATCTTCTTAATTTTATTTTTGTGTTGACATAATATTTTAATTAAATATAACAATTGACAATCGCTCTAAAGCTGAGGAAAGTTTCACAATTTAAATATTGTATAGATAAAAAAAGAATAAAAATCATGGAATATTATTTGAGAATCAAGACATCTCTTGTTAAAATACTCTTTACGTCTAATTATCATAGCCCTTTTTTATTATGAAATCGTAACTTTTAAGTGAAGTGATCAAAACATTAAAAGAACTTATATGGACAATTCAACAATTACGTATTTAATTATTAACCTCATTCTTCTTCTTTCTAACCAAAAGAAACTTCATCTTCTACCTTTCTATTCATCTCAAATTCAATAAGAAATTAATCGACGTCGTAAATATATTTGATTGAGTAATTCGATATTGACAAATTAACATGTATCCAATTAGAAAGCTAGCAAATAGAGCAATGATAATGGATGTTTCGAAGATGGAAAGATTGATTTTCTTACCTGCAGTTGCAGAACTATAAGTTGTATAGCCACCTCCAACACTCCGGCTGCTTGTGATTATAGTATTTCTCATGCCATCACCAACCAGCCAAATATTGTTATTGTTAGCTCCAACTTCAATATTTTCCTTATAAACTCCTCTTTTCACATGTATAATCAGTCTAGTTTTGTACCTCCTTTTTGAGGCTGCATTAATTGCTGCCTGAATAGACCTGAATTTCCCCGAACCATCTTTTGCCACGACGAGATTTGCCATTGCTGTTATTGATGCAGATTGCAATAACCGCCTCTTGTGCCTGGAGAACCAGTTTGGAAACTCTTGTACTGTATTGTTGTCTTCAAGCAAAACCCCATTGATTGCCAGAGCATTGCTAATGAGCTCCGATAGATTTCTCGACATGGCTGGCATAGTGAAATCCGACACATTAAGGTCTAAAGACCCGGTTCTGCATGTTTGAATGTTGGTTAGCGCTGTACTTAGCCATGTTTGTGCATCAACATCTGTACATCGAAGCCTCTTCTTCCTTATCCCTATTAGGGTACGGTTAAGTTGAAGAATGGTATTAGAATGAAGTTTTAAACAATCAGCCCATACAACTCTTTGGTGCTGGTGCTCGCAGTTCTGCCCGAGTTGCGAGACTTGCCTTTGTGCAATAAGGGCTTTCTCAAGGGCTAATTGGACCGACATTAACCGGAACTTGGACCTATGTTTGAGTGCAAAATGGTGGTGGCTATGGCTCATGAAGTACTTGCATGTTGAAGGGTGTGGTGTCTGGTTGCACCACCACGTTATGTTGGATTTGGTGCTCTTTGACGCTGCGAATGAGAAGATTGAAGAGAAGACTATCAATGTTGCCAATAGCCTAACCTTGGTTGCCATGGTTTCTGATTTGGACCTTGAAGTTCTTAAGGGTCATAATAACATGTAAGCAAAGTGTTTCTTGATATAGTAGAGTGAAGAAAAAGGTTAATTTGATGGACTCATAAATTGTTTGGAAGGCGGAGAGTAATATGCCATATATAAGTGCAAACGCAGGATATGGCACTACAATCCATGCTGTCTTTACTTGTGGAGTGCACAATTGAAAATGACATACATGCCATGTCAAGCAATGCCCAGTAGGAATTAATAATTCTTTTTTATTTAATATACAGTGGTTCTCCTTTGAATACTGAAATTATTTTTCATTTATATATTGATGTCGTTTGTAAGAGAAACTTGCTTCCTATCATGTTCATAGGGCAAAAATGCATAGGATTGCTCGCCTTTCTGGTTTATATTAGTGATGAAATGCATAGGCTAATTAGCCGGCTAATTAATCAGATTAAAGTTTGATCAGGTCGGTCATCATTACAAAGAGAAGACATGCCATGCTTGCAAGAGAAACGTATCCCATGAAGTTTCCTTGAACTATACATGTCAGTTCATAAATTTACTTCGTCTTGCTTAACCGTGTAAGCTTTGACATAAATTCTCATAATTAATAATGTTTTGAAGCAAAACCCAGAGCTCATCACATTTGTCATTTTGTCAACTGCTTTAGCAGTTGCTCCATTCATCAAGCTATGAATCATATCTGTCAACAGTATTTTATGTGGATTAGCCGAAAAACAAGAAACATGCTCCGTACACATGATTGTTCTGAAGAAATAAGCATTATTCTTCGTTCTTTATTTGTATTTATTAATTTATTGTACTTCTTCTCAAGTACAGATGAAGTAACAGTTCCTTTGAAGGAATAAATAAAAATTCTCAACTATTACTCAAACAATCCTGATGACGAAAGAGCCATAAAAGTCTGAATCAACCATGTGATTTCTAGATTGTAGATCAAGATATGTAGCTATAATATCCTCTTTATACTTCAATCATGAAACTGGAGTTTCAATAGCTAGCAAGCATTAATAAAAAAAAGGAAAAAAAAAGCTAGCAAGCATTAACAAAAAAAATACAAAGAAAATTTATCACCGGAGCCCTTCTGTTTCATGAAAATTAACATGCGTTGATCCACTGTATAGAGGGTGACATGATGTTTTAAACGTCATTGTAGAATGCTACCAATGACTATCGAAAGGCACCATACGCGCCGTCTAAAAAACACCAGCGCTTTCCACTTATTTTTTTTTAAATTATAAAAAATTCAGAACATCCTTAACTTCAGAAAACAATTTTCAAAATAACCAAAATTAAAAAGCTTAAAAGCCTCTCGAACTTAGGCAAAACAAAGTTGACTTTAGAAGTTATGTGATAATTACACTGTATAAAAATATAAAAATCTAAAAATATTCCTTGTTTTTTTTCAAGGGCATGAGAATAATTATACTATGTAATAAAATATATGAAAATACAATTCTATCCCTAAATATATGTTTATTTTTTTTTTGTTATTGAAAAGCTCATGAGTTGTTTTACTGGGATTGCAATGTGTATTCTACAGGAAAACTTAATAATAATAATAATAAATATAAAAGTAAATAGACCAAGGGTCCCAGGCCAAGCCCACATATAGATGGTAGTTAAATATATGTATTTTCGGTGACCTCCATAATTAGCCCTAATAATCCCTGGTTTGTACTGCTAATTTTGAGCAAATTAGGCCTATCACAACCCAAACTATACTGGGCCAAGCTCTTACCCTCGACCCGGTTGCTACAAAGATTTAAGAATCAGGGTTAACTTTAGATTCTTGGTTAACTTTGGGTTCTTTTGCGCAACAAATTAGTTTGTCGTATATGTTTTTTTAAAATATTTTTTAATTAAAAATATACTTAAATAATTTTTTTTCCATATATTTAAAAATTATAAATTTTTTTAAAAAATCAATTTGATGGGTTTTTTTAGTCAAAAAAATATTTAAAAAGCACTTTAAAAAATAAGTTATAATATAAAAATAAATACTCATAATTAAATTAGGTGGTTATTGAATATACTCTTCAAATATTTCAAAAAAAGATAATAATTTTGATTAACACTTAAGTTGATGAGAAAATATTTTTTATTATCGAAAAAAAAGTATTTTTTTAATAAGAACTTGAGTTTTGAATTATTTTTTTGATTCCTAATCAGTATATGAAAACTTTAGACAAGCAATGATATATATTTTCTTTTTTCTTTTTTTACGAGAAAGACAAGAATGGCTTGATAATATAGCATTTGGGTTTTAATTAAATCCTTCAAGGTTCATCACAGAGTCATTCCTTCCTCTGCCTCAACAGTCCAAACTCCAAAGATGGAACCTCCAAGGTTAAATGGTTAAAAAGCCCCCGAAAGCTCAAAAAGCCCTCCAAGGCATCCATTTCATTGACCTCCGCAACAGGACCAAAAGAGCCCTTATGTGAACAATTGGATCCAAACTACAATGACCAAGTTCTTACTCGTTGTCTGCGCCCAGGAAACAAAGACTTAGAACCATATTTTTTAGAATTGGCCCGATATAAGATCAAGATTAAATAAGTTAACCCACGGGTTGACTGAAAACCCAAGGTATGCTTGTTTTTAAAGTTATATTTAAAAAAAGAAAAAAAAAAGATATATTCACAATAAAACCCGATCAAAAAAGAGTTTGAGATCATCATCAGATTGACGTACCAGATCAAGTTGCGTTTTATATCATTGCTTGGAACTAGAGGTTGAGTTTTACTTCAACAAAAATGAAAAGGGAAAAAGCATAGGGGTGGCTTATGGGTCATTACGTTTCTTGAAAAGCTGAAGCCTACACAAAAGGTGAGCCTTAAGCATGCCAGAAAAACCCTAAAACTATGAAACATCAGTGTAAAATATTAGAAACATGCATTCTGTTACTTGAAATGCCGAAAAAGGCATTGTTGCTTGCCTTCTTCGTATACTTTTTGATTAGGCGTATGGAGATGTCCTATATTCAAGAAACGTGATATAATCACCTAGCTTTGTTTCTTCATTTTAGATTTTCTTGCACAACATTACGAGTCATTTGGGACGTGTATGGAATGGAATGGTAATTTTTTAAAACTTTAAATTTTTTTATTTAATATTTTTATATCATTTTGATATACTAAGGTTAATGGTTAAAAATGATTTTTAAAAATTAAAAAAATATTATTTTAATACATTACCAAGCAAAAAAAACTTTGAAAAATAATCATTATTTTACTTCCAAACACCATTAACAATTATAATTGTAATTGTTTTTATGAAATAATTACTTTGAAAACGCTTATAATGTTATTTGTAAAACCAATTCCCAGAACCATTGTAAGCACACGGTTTACTTGCACATTATTTAATTTGAGTGACAAATTTAGTTGATGGTAGCGATGATTGGTTTCTACAGGTTATGAATTTATGCATAACAGTAGCTCCCCCGTGACTCACATTTCCACAAAAATGGTCGATCCTTCAGTAGCCCATGTTAAATTACTCTCTGAATTTATTTATTTTGGTTTTAATTATTTGGGTTATCTTGAATGAGTTTTCATACAAATGAAAAATGAAATCCCTTAAAAAATAATTTTTTTTTGTAACTTTGTTTTTGAATTTGAATACAAGATAATCACCTAAAAAAAATTAGTTAACACCCCACGTTCACAGGAAGTGTACGTTGGTTCCTGACTACCACTACTTTGTCAAAGGAGTATAGTAGAAGAAGAAGCAAGCACACATCAACCATCACATATATATTATGACTATGAGTCCTCTTCAAGAAGGCAATCATCCGAACCAAATACACTGTAACTAACAACATTGATCACCACCGTAAACGGAGGCGCCGGAAATGCATAGCCTCCATTATTATCTCTTTTTTTTTCGACCAAACCTCTCCCTCCCTGACTAGTTAATTTCAGCTTCTCTTTCAAGTGAATGTACGTACCCTTTATGTTTCTTCTTTACTTTTGGTACCCATCCTGTTACAAAAATCTTGCTTGAATGGTTAGGAAAGTATAGGAGGAGGAAGTTAATTAGCTAGAGGTGTTTGATTTTGACTTTGAGAGAAAGAGAGAGATGGGTGTGTTAAAGAGATTGTTGGTTTTTGGAGTGGTGATAACGATGGTTATGGTGATGAGAGTGGCTTCACATGATTATGGGGATGCATTGACTAAAAGCATTTTGTTCTTTGAAGGACAGAGGTCAGGGAAGTTACCTCCTACACAGAGAATGACTTGGAGGAAGGATTCTGGTCTTCAAGACGGCTTTCAGATTGGTGTAAGTCTGGTTTTGTGTGTGTGTGTGTGTGTGTATAAATGCTTCTTCATTGATATACGATTTCATTTTTATTTCTGTTACCATTGCTATTGCCATTGCCATTGCCATTGCCATTGCATTGTTTTGGGCCACAGTTGTTCAGAAAAAGCCAACATCTGTTTTCAAGAATTGCCACCTGCAATATGTTAATTACCCACCTGTAGTATCAGGGCAGGTTGTTGGTGCAAGTCCTTTCGGACGGCCACTAACTTCACTTGGATCGGCGAGGGCTCAACCGGGGACTAGAGACTAACAACAGCATTTGAGTGCCATACTGTGCTGATATATTTCTGCCCATAACATGAATATTCTTAAAAATAACAACTGTGTAGGAGAGACACCGTAGTTGCTTACAGGGGAGGGGTGCAAATTTTTTAGTAAAAAGGTGGAAGGACACCTAATTGCTTGTGACTTTGAAAATGATTGGTGAAAGTGATTTTCCTTGTGAGTAGAGCACACATGTGACCTAAGAATCACGGATGTGAGTTAATTCATTCACTTGTAACCGATGTCTCTTGGCTTTTTATAGCATGTTGGCCATGTTAGTAACGACTTACTTACAAGGTTCATCACATTGTGCTATTCTTTTTCTGACACCTTTAGCTCTTCTGTAAATGAAACCAAACCATCTCTTCATGCAAAAAGCGACGAAATTGTGCAATAAATTGGGACCATATGCGCCGTCTGACACATCTAGTAAATCTAGACCACTCTTAAATATCACACTAAATCTAGAGGAAAATTGAAATTGACTTAAATGTTCTGAAAAAGTAAACTCATTGTCTAGGACCTCTAGGTTTGAAACCCAAATCAGGCAGCCTGATTTTGTCAGGCACGTAGGCGAGGGGCTGTTTCTACACGTTGGTGCATAGGGTGGACCGTGATTCCTTCCCTTTATCCAAACACAAAAGAAAAAAAATTTGGAAAATCACTTCTTGCTAGATTAGTTTTATTCTGCTATCACGTGGGGACATAAAGTTTGTTCTGAACATTCTCAGGTTGATTTGGTTGGTGGATACTATGATGCTGGCGACAATGTTAAGTTCAACTTTCCAATGGCGTTCTCAACAACAATGCTGGCATGGAGTGTATTAGATTTTGGCAATTTCATGGGTCCAGACCTGCCACATGCACTAGAAGCTATTAAGTGGGCAACCGATTACTTCCTTAAAGCCACAAGCGTCCCTGGCTTTGTATTTGTTCAAGTTGGTGATCCTTATGGTGATCACAATTGCTGGGAGAGGCCTGAAGACATGGACACACCTAGAATCCCTTATGCAGCTAGTAAACAGTTTCCAGGCTCAGAGGTGTCAGCTGAGATAGCAGCTGCACTTGCAGCATCTTCCATGGTGTTTAGGCCTAGCAATCCTGCATATTCTGCCAGGCTTCTCAAAAGAGCTGCAATGGTAAATGAGATCGATTCGTATTTCATATGTACTTTGTTTTTAAGCTATTGGCTAAACATACTTAATCACTAATTAAGAAAAATGGATTAGGTGTTTGAATTTGCTGATGCTAACCGTGGTTCTTACAACGATACCCTGGGACCGTGGGTGTGCCCATTTTATTGCGATTTCAGTGGCTATGAGGTACTCATCAGAACATTCAGAACTTGTCAATATGAATTACAATAAATCTCTGCTTCCATTGCAAAATCATATTCTCAAATTAATAACGTGTTTCGCAGTGTGGTTGCGGGTGCTTTTCAAATAATTTTTCGTGCCAAAATACATGCCAATAATGTTTTTCTTTTTATATTTTTGCATTGCCATCAAAACGCAAATCATATTAAATTTTAGTAAAAAAATTCAAATTTTTTGCGCGTGACCGCGTTATCAATGATAATGTCTTTACAGGATGAATTGATCTGGGGGGCAGCATGGCTATATAGGGCGACCAAAGCACCTAATTACTGGAGTTATGTTGTGCAAAACATAAGCGATTTGGAAAAAAATGTTGCAAAACATACTGATCGAGTCGGCTATGGCGGTGGTGGCTTCGCTGAATTCGGATGGGATACTAAGAATGCTGGTATTAACATACTTGTTTCAAAGGTGACTATGGAACTTGATTGCAGCATCTCTGTTCGTTGTTATAATATGCTCTTCTCTAAATTCTTCTTGTTGCTTTCTTTACAGTTGTTGCTTTCAAGCAAGACTTCTGATGTAGGTCCATTCATTCCCAATGCAGACAAGTTTGTTTGCACTGTGTTGCCTGAATCACCTACTGTCTATGTCTCATACTCTCCAGGTAGCCTTAATTTGTTCTTGAATTTCTTTTGCAATTCATACTTTAAAGGCAATTCATTCTGTGATGGAACTGCAAACAATTCAAATTGGTTCCAAAATTCTTTTCAGGTGGACTTCTGTTCAAACCAGGAGGAAGTAACTTGCAACATGCCACAGCTTTATCCTTTCTTCTTCTTGCTTATGCTCGTTATTTGAATCAATCCAATAGAGAAATTCATTGCGGTAATGTTGTTGCCACTCCTGCTAGGCTTATTCAATTCGCAAGAGGGCAGGTAGGCCTACATCCTTTCTGCATCCTTGGTTAAGTCATCAATCTTGTCACCGGTCTTGTACATTAGATAAGGAAATGTTACAAAATGGTAATCTACGCAGGTGGATTACATACTGGGAACTAATCCATTGAAGATGTCATACATGGTTGGATATGGCAGCAAATTCCCTCTGAAGATACACCACCGCGGCTCGTCTCTGCCTTCTTTTGATCAACACCCTGCCAGGATCAATTGTCAAGGTGGAACTCCATACTTCCAAAGCAATGATCCTAATCCTAACCTGCTAATAGGAGCTGTTGTTGGTGGACCTGATAAAGGGGATTCCTACTCTGATTCTAGAGCAGATTTTGTACACACAGAGCCAACCACATATATTAATGCACCTCTTGTTGGCCTCTTGGCTTACTTCAGATCACATCCTCCGCCCTTGTAGAATCCCCCCCCATCCTGCTGATATTCTGTTCCTAATGTTTTCTTTTCTCCTGAAAGGGGAAGAAAGGGATTAATTACAATTACAATTACAATTACAATTACAATTATATTCTTTGCCAATGAGTTGGTAGAGCAGTACTATACAACCACAAAATGGGGGTTAATATACTCTATATTATTATTATTATTATTATATCTCCAAATGCGATAAGATTCATATTCTATAGTTTGAAGACTTTTCCTTAAAACTAATGCCATGTTAATTAGTAAAAAACTCAAGTTCTCCTACCATTATCCTAAAATTAAGAAAAAAAACAAAGGGATTTTCTAAGCTCGTTCACCGCATCACTCAACTCCTCTGCACAATCTTTCATGGCGGACACCTCCCTAGGCTTCATGCCATGGGTTTGAGAGATCGTCGAAACAAATGTTAGACAACATTTATTATGAAATATTTACGAAAAAACAAAACGTCCTTTTCATATTGATTAATTTCCCCTACCAATTATTGATGGTAATTACAGTCGGCGATTTTTTTTTTGTCTGTATTATAGTGCACGCTAGTATTTATTTATTAATAAAGGATGTTTTGAATAATTTTCGTATATCCCGATTAATTTTTATGAGTTTTAAAATTAATAACTAGATAAATATCTAGTGGTTATTAATACTAACAACAATAATGTTTAAACCTGAAATTACAAGAAAAACAAATTTTTTTAAAATTGAATTTTTTTTATTTTTTATTTCAAATTAATATTTTTTTTGATATTTTCATATTATTTTGATGTATTGATATAAAAAATAATTTTTTAAAATTAAAAAAATATTATTTTAATATATTTTGAAATAAGAAGAACACTTTAAAAATAATCACTATCACAATCCTAAATATTATTTTAATATGTTTTGATCCTTGACTTTATTTTTATTTTTTTACCAATTCCAACCTTTTTCTTAATATTTCTTTCAATTTTGTCCATGGTTGCATTTCAAATGATCCCTTAAGAGCTTTTTCCAACTCAGTAATTGGTTTTACAATTAATTCAATCTTTTATCCAATTCCAACCCTTTCTCTTAATTTCTTCTCAATTTCATCCCTCATTACATTAAAATAGTCCCTCAATATTGGTGGCTTTTCCAACTTGGTCCCTGACTTTCTAATTTTTAATTATTTAGCCAATTTCAATTATTTTCTCAATTTTCTTCACAATTTCATCCATAATTGTATTTTATTCTTCTTTTCTTTTTTTAAAAAAATTAAATTTCTTGAATTTTTTTGAAATTTATTTTTTGAAATATTTATTTATTTATGAAACAAATTATTTTTTTCCTGTTTTTTTTAATATTTCAGCTTTTTTGTTGGATATTTGAGAGGGGTTAAAAATTAGATTATAAAAAACTATATACAACAATTAACTACTAGAAATCAAAATCAATGAACTGTAGTACATGTTCTTTATGTCCTCCAACCAAAAACACTAGAAATTAGTGAGCTTTAATATACATCATGTACATCCTCTGGTCAAAACTAATAAGAATTTTTGGGTTTTGATACTAACTAATGGAAATGAGAATGAAGTATAACAATCTTTATTATAAGTAAAAGCTCTCAAGAACAAAGAACACAATTTGTATTTATCAAAGTCTCCACTTTTCAAAAGCTATTACAATCCTTTTATATAAAAATAAAATTAGAAAACCCTGGTAATATTAAATAGAAAAAATAGAGTGCAAAAACTATTCCAATTAAATAGAAAAAAATAAACGGGTATAATAGCATTTCCATGAAAACATCAAATTAAATAAAGAAAATATTTATATGATATAAATGTGTGTATTATGTGTGATAATATCCATATATTACTCTAGATAAGATAATTATTAAAAAAAACTAACCCATTTGGTGGAAACTTTTACCGTGCATTATGTGTAATTAATGACATTCTATTAATTAGTCATAGGGTGTATATTGAACAAAAATACACAGATTAATATAAAAAAGATAATGAAATTTATGACCCACTAAAAATAATAGGAATATCTTAACTTAGAATTTTTCTCTCACATTCATTTCTATTTAATTATTTCTTAAAAATAAATCTTAAAAAATAATTAATACAATCTCACTAATTATTTTTAATATAATATAAAATTACTTTCCATTTAAATCTGTATAGGAAATTGTTACCCGTACGCTACACTAGATAATCCTCCTAAGACAGATAGACAAGCAATGTCATTAGAATCTTCTCTGGAACGTATCTGTCATGTCAAAATATCCATAAAGAGATTTTGAATGATCCATATATTGGTAGATATATATGACGTATTTTATATATATATATATATATATAGTAAATCAACAAATGCAGAAACAATAAAGGGAACTGGAACTGGAAACAAATCATCCTGCAACTTCCCTTTTAGAAACATCAATAATTAAAATAAAGTAAAAAGTATCAAGCAAAGACGGTAATAAAATGACAGATTCATATGATGCACTAAACTTAACTAAACCTTAGTAATTAATTAGGCTTTAAAAATATAATTAACAACAAAACCATAGTGGGAAATTGAGTTAATGCTTTCCTAACAAGCTTATACCGAGATTAACATCACAATGGTAACAGAACATACGGCTTCCTCGTCAGCATTCAGCCCTTAATTTATATATATTAGTGCATCGAGAGTTGACAATTATGCCTGTTAAATTGATTGGTAGTAGAGGAAATTGAGAGAAAGAATGGGTGGCAAGAGCATGATGAATATGGCTGTACTGATGTTGTTGTTAGGGGTAACGGTGGTGACAGCAGCCATGTCACATGATTATGGAGATGCGTTGACAAAAAGCATTTTGTTTTTCGAAGGGCAGAGATCAGGGAAGTTGCCTTCTAATCAAAGGATGAATTGGAGGAAGGATTCTGCCCTTAGAGATGGATCTGATATTGGTGTAAGTGGCTATGTCTTTCCATGCATATTCAAGCATGCAGTTCACAAATTTGCTCAATGGTTTTGTATGCTTGACTTACAAATAAACATCTGATTTGCTTCTGTACTTTGCTGTCAATTTTTTTATGTAAATTTGTTCAATGTCATTTCATGTTTTTTATTTTTAAAATTTATTTTGATTCATGAAAAAAACACAAAAATAATTTTAAACAATTTTTTTTTTTGTTTTGAAAAGCCAGCAATGCTAAACACGGTAGACCTAGCTCCATTTTCAATAATATTAGTATTTTTTTTTAATGGTGTCTCTTTTTATGATAAATGCGTTCCGATCATTCCTTTTTATAACTTTCTTTATGTCATATCATTTAGTACATAAATTTTAATAAAATTTGAAGTATAATGTTTTCATTTTCGCAAGAAATACTGCTTGTTTTATTTAATAAATTATGGACGCACAAATACAATACATAATAAAGTCCAACCAACTACCCAAAATTTAACACATTTATGCCGGCCCGATTGAAATCTATAGTTATGTGCTTCCTGCTGACAAGAAACTATGATGTTCTTAACATTCTTGTAGATGGATATGGTTGGTGGGTACTACGATGCTGGTGACAACGTAAAATTCCATTTTCCAATGGCATTCACAACAACGTTGTTGGCGTGGAGTATAATAGAGTTTGGTGAATCCATGGGCTCAGATTTGGAACATGCGTTAGAGGCTCTACGATGGGGTACAGACTATTTCCTGAAGGCCACAAGCAAACCTGGCATGGTTGTTGCCCAAGTCGGTGATCCCATCAGTGACCACACATGTTGGGAGAGACCTGAAGACATGGACACTCTCAGAACTACTTACGTTGTTAATCAAACCCATCCTGGATCAGAAGTTTCAGCCGAGATTGCTGCTGCTCTAGCTGCCTCTTCTATCGTGTTCAAGGACAAAGACAAACGGTATTCTAGTGTACTTCTCCAGAGGGCATCCCAGGTAATTGGGAGTAGCTAATTCTATAATGTTAATAGCAATTGTGGGTGTCAAAATTCTTAAATTATAAGGCAATGCACATTTGATCTCTAATTAATTTCTTCTCTCTTCTAATTATACTATACAATAATGTCTTGATAATCTTTCAGGTCTTCGACTTTGCAAACAATTATCAAGGATCTTACAATGAAAGTATCGGACGAGGGGCATGCCCATTTTATTGCGATTTCAATGGCTACCATGTATGTATTTGATCACAATATTAACGAAAGTTATGGAGTTGCTAATTAAGATTTTATAACCTGTAGTACAATATTGGTAATGATTCATCTATCCAATATCTAAAATTATCATATATATATGATGAATACATTTGTCTTACAGGATGAACTAATCTGGGGAGCAGCATGGTTATCCAAGGCAACTCAGGACCCCAAGTACTGGGATTATGTTGTAAAGAACATGGCAACTCTAGGGGGCAGTATTTTTGAGTTCGGATGGGATTCAAAACATAGTGGGATTAACATAATTGTTTCTCCAGTAATCACTCAACTTCATTTTTCTCTTCCAATTATCATTCGTGAATATCTTTAGCTTAATCTAAGATTTATTTCGATCCACAGAAGATGATGAGCTCCTCTGGTAGTTCCTTCATTACCAATGCTGACAGTTTCGTGTGTTCCTTGTTGCCTGAGTCACCTACCAAATCAGTAACATACTCTCCAGGTAGCATTTTCTGACATCGATCTTTCTGGATAGCTTGATTTACCCCATATGTTGCCAACGTTTCGGTAATGATGGATTTCTTATGTCGATCAGGCGGGCTTATGTTCAAACCAGGAGGATGTAACTTGCAACATGCAACGGCTTTATCATTTCTTCTTATTGTTTATTCTCGCTATTTACAAGTTGCCAGCCGATCAGTTCATTGCGGTTCTGTGGTTGCCACCCCGTCGAGACTCGTCGAGGTCGCCAAAACCCAGGTATTTAATATCTTATCGAGTCCACTTCTAGCCATTGAGAAAATCGTAGTCATTAAAATTAAGAAGAAAAAAAGTAATGGCGCATTATTGATGCAGGTGGATTACATACTAGGAAGCAATCCATTAGGGATGTCGTACATGGTTGGATATGGCCCAAAATTCCCACAGAGAATTCATCACCGAGGATCGAGCTTGCCTTCCATGTCTACTTTCCATGAGCATATTGGATGTCATGATGGCAACAGCTATTTGGTGACCAAAATGCCTAACCGGAACGTCCTTGTAGGGGCTGTTGTTGGAGGACCAGACAACAACGATCAATTTCTGGATAGTCGTCTCAATGTTAGTCAATCAGAACCAGCTACGTACTTTAATGCACCTTTGGTTGGGGCCTTGGCTTTCTTCAAAGGTGGAAAATAAAACTTTTCATTTTGTTATTAGTAAGGTTTTGTTTGGTTAGGGGATACAAATAACTGTATCTCATGTTTATTTCTTTCTTCAATTTTTTTTAATTATAAGATAGTCACTAAATGTTACTTAATAATATAATAATTAAATAATTTTATTGGAAAAATATCGTATGACATGTCTTCATAGGCCAATTATTTTTTTTAATTATATTTTATATTTATTCAAATACTAAATTATTCATCAGCTTATATAATAGTAACTAATTAAGTATTGTTTATAAACACAGGGACTAAGTTATAATTGCCTCTATTCCACCTGTGGTGGGTTTTTCAGCTAAATAGTAAAAGTTTATGAGGTTAAAATCAGAAATCTCAAATTTATAGGATTGTTTATAAAAAAACAACAACAAAAATCTCCTCCATTTTTTAACCCAAAAATTATTAATTTTGAACAATCAAACTCTCCCAAATCCCCAGCCAGTGACCAAAGAAAGAAGAAAAGATGCAGCAGAGTAGCAAGGACAGGGGCGGAATCAAAAATTAAGAATTAGGGGTGTGATTTTTCAGAGTTTAGAGGGGCTAACTAAGGGGTGCAAGTTATTAAGATTAAACCAAGGATCTTAACAAAATTTTAAACTTAGAGGTGCCGTGGTACCTACAACTCATATGTTGTAGGTCCGCCCTAAACAGGGAGGGCTTTTTTTAGTGTTCATGTAGACTATTCTTTCTTTGTTCCTTTTTATCATTTTCCTGCTTTGGCCTAAGCTTTTGCTTGGGTTTTTTTGTACTCTCCCTCCTTGTATGCTTTGGTTAGTATTATCCTTCGAACTGTTGAAAAAAAACAAAAAAACCACAATAAGAATAAGAAAACTGGAAAAGTAAGCAAGATATTTGGGTTTTTACTAGCTTTGATAACTTTTGATGTTACCAGCTATCATCTTAGAAGACCGAATTTTTCCTTCTTTTGTATGCATGTGAACATGCAGCAGCCCTCGATCAAATGGATTGGTGGTCCTTGTGCATCAATTTCACACATTATATGTTTTGATTTTTAACAAACTCAATTTAGTGTCTGACGTTTTGGATTTGGTATAGAGTCAGCAGAATCACTTGACTAAGGTGGATTGTATTTTTATCAGATTTAACCAGATACATATTAAAACCAACCAACACAGTTCTGGGTCTGAGGTGAGCGAAGGATTTCTCGTTTCATCAGCTAATTTCACACTCAACCCAACATTTCTGGGTCTGAGGCATATTTATTGATCAAAGCCAAAGCATTGCTAGTCAACTGTGCTATATTCACAATCCTTCCCCTAACAGCAGTCTTCAAATTCCCATTCATGGCATTTCCTGCGAACCCATCACTACACGTGCTCTCATCAGTCAAAGCAGCACTAACCCAAGTTTGTACGTCATCAATCATCGACTGAAAGTTGGACTGTCTAGCATGACTCATCTCATCCATGGATTTTCCAAGCTCGTTCACCGCGTCACTCAACTCCTCTACACAATCTTTCATGGCGGACACCTCCCTAGGCTTCATGTCATGGGTTTGAGAGAGCGTCGATATCATGGTTGAAGTTGATTTAGCTGATGACAGTGTCACGTTAAGGGCTGCATTGGCTAGGAGCTTAGGGCTTGTTTGGATCGTGCTTGAATGGATAGAGAGGGAAGTATAGCAAAGTCTTGGATAAGTTGTTGTACTACAAGATGTTCTTATGAATTCTGTCCTGGATTTTGTGGCGACTCTAGCAGCTGAGCTAGAGTTTAAGTATGAACTAATGGCAATAAGAAGTAGAAGGATTTCAGCTAAAGAATTGGAGGATAAAGCTGCCATAGCTAACTTCTCTTTATCTGTTTCTCAATAAGGAGTTAATTGGATATTGATGATGAAAACAGGGAAGGAAGCTTCCCAATTTATAGCACTACAAAGGTAGTTTATGGGGGTGAGCATGGAATTTAAAATTAAATTAGCATTTGATTAATATGATATTTTGTATGGTTTTTATTTGATTCATAGAAATATATTTTGGTTGCATATGAACAACTTGAAGTAGTTCACAGAATACCTTTTTTTTTTTTTATGAAGGACAAAAGCTTTATGATTCTGCTTCTTTAAGACACCAATTTGAAGATTTTTCTACAGTGATTGACTACTATTGAACAACATTATTTAGTTAGTGCATTCATTTCTCGCATAGGTATAGAATTTACCTTTAAGACTACCTACTCTCTAAAGATGTAGCTGCGAATGCTGCAGCTTTCTTTTATATGCTGAATAGCATGGGGTCAAGGCTATTGGTTTATGATCATTTTAATATAATCTCGATGATAATTGTGCTAATTGTTTTTTCCATGAAACAAAACCTAAAACTTGTAACTGCTGGCAAGGTATTGGTTATAAACAGTGATCGTAGAATCAACTGTCAAATTATACAAAATCTATCACTAATTATAATTAGAAGGAAAAATTGCAAATGTCAGTGGAACGTCCACTAGCTCTCAACCTAGAAGACATAACGCAGAGAACAATACATAATTTTATGAGGCTGCTACTGCACAACTGGGTGAGAATGAATTAATTAGATCGCATAATTAAGCAATAAATTAACTTAATTGCTACTGTTAAAAAAATCATTTTAACCTAAAAGTTTAAGTTATTAGGTGAGGTCTCAAGATATCATTTATATTATTTTCTAACACACTTCTTCAAGTGAAAGCTCTTTGGACTTGAAACTTGCATAGACTTACATTATCTTGTGCTTGATTTTTATCAAATAAATAGGGTGGTGAGATTCGAACTCGTGATCGTTTGGTCATCAAGACTCTGATATCATGTCAAAGAACCATCTCAACCAAAACACTTAAATTACTAAGTAAGATTTCAGGATATTATTTATATTATTCTCTTACAAGACATTCATCCAATTTATTTCTTCTTGTTAATATCTCTCTTTCAGTTGCTGTTGTTATTTCTCAAAATTATTGCATGCTTGGTCTAAAGTTTCCAAAAAATATCCAAATGTAGTTGATGTATAATAAAGACTTGTGGTTGATCGAGGTGGTCATTGTTATAGGTCTATATATAGAGTACTCTGCTAGCATGCTTAATTAAAACGACGGCAACTATGTGGAGGATATATTTTACATATTCATAATGAGACCACAAAACAAAGAATTATGATATAATAATAATAATTTAACCCACTAGATCAACTAAGTCAGTTACTACTAAGTTTATTTTGAAACTCTGTTTGGATCAAATTCTAAGTTATCGAATTGATCTGTTAAGCCAATTCAGTCCAGGTTTATATATGACGCTGACAATTGGTGCCCACAAGACTCAAGCATCGACAATCACCAGTTAAGTGCGAATTCTAACCCTCCAAATTTGTGGGGGGAATGAGATATGAACACAACCAAGTTAACTAAAACATTCTACTTCTTTTATTCTTGCACTCTTAAAAGAACATTTTTCAAATTTTTTTTTGATAACTATAGAACTATTTATCGAATCGAAATGATATGGATTTGAATGTCATTAAATCATGGTAATAAGGTCATTTTACCACTTATAATACCCCGTCATATATTTAAATCTTCTACAAATGATTTTACCCGCAGCTCGGTAAGAATTGTACTTTAAAACGGTCCGTGCTGCTTTTTCACCCCCAAGAACTTGGCCAATGGCACGTTCCTCTGGGACCTCTTGGCCCCTACTGCAAGTCAAATGTTTTCACCCCAAGACATTGTGAAAAATCCAACAACACAAAGAAAAGGAGTTTTTGGCTAGCAAAAGACACAATTAGAAGACCTCAAGCTCCTCCCACACACAACACACAGCAATTATTATTTTAATTATATTTTATATTTATTAAAATATCAAATTATCATCCAATCAATCTAATAATAACTAAAACACCAACATGAAAATACAAAAAAAATCCTTGGATACTTGTTTTTAAAATTTTTATTTTCAAGGATAATTTAATTATGTTTTAGAAATGTAAAAAAGATGGAATTGTTCACAATTAAACTAATAATAACCAATTATCCTTATGAAAATATCATGGTTAAAAAAAAAAAACTAATTTGGTGACAAAAGAGGAAAAGGATTTCTTTTCAATACCAAAGAGACTTAAAAGTGCAAGTTATATATATTCTTCTTTTACTTTATATATTCTTAAAGTAAAGTATCCAATTCCAAAATTTTTTTAGTTTATATATTCTTCTTTTACTTCAACTCCTAATCATCTCTTTCATTACATCATCTTTAATTTTTAAACACAGAAACACAAGCTTTGAAGTCTTCATTAATCTTCCTATGTATGTATCCAATTCCAAGCTTTCGTAAGGTTTTCATTGAACCTCATCACTACTCAAGTGAGAAACGCACTGTATTCCAATCAAGATCAAAATGCCTTGCATTACAATTAATGCATGCTTGTATAGTCGTAATTAAGATTCCAAGATAGATAGATATATGGGTGTTGCTAATTGGTCCACTGGGCTATCAATTAATTAATTTCGTCCTATATATCTCCCTTGGCCTACTCTGGATATTTATTGATTTATGATCCTGATCTTCTTTGGGTGTATCATCCTAGAAAATCTTCAGCTAGAATCCATGGTGGCCACTCAACACAACTTGGTACGAATGAATTTAGATCAAATAGCATAGTCAAGCAATTAAAGGTTGGCTAGAGGTTGCCACTAAATACATTTATCCAATTTCTCTGTTCTTGCTAAGCTCTCTCTTTCGGTTGCAGTTATTATTAATTTCTTTTGCGCAAAAAAAATTATTTGATTTCATGGCAAAGCGCGGGCACTAATGCTACATCTTTCCCCTAAACTCATTGGAAGGCTATCATAGAGGCGAAGAGATATTGGCTACGTACGTGCTTTAGTGTTAGTGAGACCACAAAACAAAGATTTATGATAAAAGATACGTTATAATTTAAAAGCCCTATAATTAACATCTAATTAGTTATAACTAAGATGAACTTTTAAAAGAACTTTTTTTCAATCTTAAGAAATACAAAAAGGAAAAGAACTTGAATGGTGATCATCACTGTGTTCTTGAAAGATATAAAATCAATAGGAGAGAAGGGGGGGTGTCCTCCAATATTTTCTTTCACTTGCACATTTCTGGACAGTAGTTTTACAACGTTGGAAGTGTGTTCTAACCTTCTCCATCATTTATAGACAAGGAAGAAAGAACAACTCTTTGACTTCCAAGAGTAGTAGATAGATTAATGGGGCCTATATTTCACGGGAAGTTAAACATTCCTGTTGATGGGACTAAAATGGCGTCGTTGTTGTTTCCTGAATCAGACTGCTGAACCATACATTCTTGTGTTGTTGTTTCTTTAACACATCGATAACAAGGGTTTCCATCTAGAAACACGAACAGCGACCGGCACATGGAGTTTGAAGACAAAAACAGACTCAAATTTTGGACAAACAGTATTTTGGCCTCACTACCAAACTCTCCCTAATCATAAAAAAAAAATCAAAATAATATACAATTGATGTACAGTGGAGATACGTGGCTGCTCTTAAAGTTCATTCTTATAGGTCTAGATCTTTAGAGTATGCTAACATGCTTAGGGGTAAGACAATTACTAAGATTAGATTTCACAACGAAACCTTTAAGCGATTGCTTTAAATTTGTTTTCCAGGTTCTTTGTATACTAACTCTATACGTTATAATTACCATGTAATTAACTATCACAAGCTGTTTGTATAGACCAAGATCTTAATGTTGTAGTTTAGACCAGGTCGTATTCTACTGTTCTAATCCTCGTGGGCTCAGAGTTCATGGTAAAGTAACGTTAATGTATTTCAAATTCATGTGGAGTACAAGATCTAAGACCAACTTTCATATAAATCATCGCCTATGTACAAATTCACACAAAGTAACTACACTATATATATAATACTAGCCTGATTAGAAGATCAATCAAATATTTATTGGTTAAGGGATGAGTACTGTGTCTATCGTTTTCTTCTTCGTTCTTCTTCTTTTTATTCATCAAAAGTCGAACTGTATGTATGCTTTATATAACAAAATTGGATCCAATATATCTTTATCGTTAAAAGAATCGGTCTGAATTATAACCTGTTTAAGGTTCAATCACATATTAAATGAGTTTACTCAAATTAAACCGGTCAATTAAAATATATTATTATTTTAAGATTTATTTTTAAATTACAATAATATTATTTTAGAAATTAAAATAAATAAATAAAAGGTTTCATGTTAAGATTTTGACATAATCAATTAGATCACGAGCTAACCATTCAATTATTATAACAAAAAATCACGAGTTAAGTTATTAAATTGAGTTTGAACTAATTAACTCCTTACGAAATTCAACACGAAATTTAATTCAAATGAAATCTTGGATAAGTGAATTATTGAATTAATTTACCGGGTTGATCTATAAATGTAAAACTGACAAAAAAAAAAAGTTCACTGATAAAAATTACTTAATTACACTCGTTTAACAGTACCATCGCAATCGCCACTTAATCTTTAACTATATTTGGCCACACAAATCAAATTAAAGTATACAACCATACAATGCAGTAGAACATCACACTACATAAATTGCATCGAATTGGGAATACTAAGGAGTATAATTAGGCCCACTTCAAGCAGCTTACTAGCCATTGAGTAAGGCATAGTTGTTGACCAAAGCCAAGGCATTGCTAGTCAACTGTGCTATGTTCACAATCCTTCCCCTAACAGCTCTCTTCAAATTACCATTCATAGCATTCCCTGCGAAGCCATCACTGCATGTGCTCTCATCAGTCATAGCAGCACTGACCCAAGTTCGCACATCACTTATCATCACCTCAAAGTCGGACTGTTTTGCATGATCCATTTCATCAATGGATTCTCTAAGCTCATATACCGCATCACTCAACTCCTGTACACAATCTTTCATGGCCGATACCTCCTTCGGCTTCAGGCCATGGCTTTGAGAGAGCTTGGACATCATGGTTGACGTTGATTTAGCTGATGATAGTGTTACATTAAGGGCTGCATTTGCTATGAGCTTGGGGCTTGTTTGGATTGTGCGTGAATGGATTGAGAGGGAAGTATAGCACAGTCTTGGATAAGTTGTAGTTCTACAAGATATTCTTATGAATTCTATGCTGCTTTGTGGGGTGACTGTAGCAGCTGAGCTAGAATTTATGAAAAAACTGATGGCAATAAGAATAAGAGACTTGGAAGTTAAATCTGCCATATCTCTCTCTATATTTTTCTCAAAAAGGGGAGTGGTTATAGATGATGAAAAGAGGGACGGAAGGTTCCCAATTTATAATCCCAAAAACGTTGTTTAGCATGTTCTACATAAGGGACCGACCACGTCTATTTATCCCAATTAAGCATAGTGGGACTCTATAACATAGTTAATTATCCGATTTACTCTAGAATATGACCTGATTCAAGGTGAGAGACATGGATTGATTAGGTTAATCTACAAGTTTCACGAGTTGATCCATATTTATTTTAAAATGTTGTTTTTTTTTTTATAAACATGTAGAAAAAATTGAATACAAAAAATAAAAAACAAATTCTTGAAATTTATCCATCCAGATCTCACTTAATTAAATCGAGTTAATTGAGTTACGGATTGATGCGCATAATCACCTCGATTTAACCAAATAAAATTCATAAATAAATTAAAAAAAAGCTTGGTCGGCTTCAAATCCACACTTGACACTTAAACACATACTCAACAATTTATTATTTATTACTTATTATCTTTGCATGAAGTAAATGATCAAATATGGTTTTTTTCATTAATGAGAAATTAGAGATTCTGCAGTGATTATTTAACTTAATCCGCTTCCACTTCCACTTCTTTGCAAGAGGTAAGAGTTATCCAAATTGAGACAATCCTTAGCAAACTGTACAGACAATACCTTTAATTTTAGTAATTTTCATTGAATTTTACTTGTATTAGAAACGGGAAGAACTAAATTACTGTTCTTAAGATATTCTATATAAGCTTTTATGAACCTCTCGATTAAGAGAAAACAATGTAAGATATTTCTCAAAAATATCTCAACTAGAACTCCCAGTACAATAATTCATATGCCCCACGATTTTATTTCATTTTATTTAGGGGCCATATTGATTAGTTCTGTCCAAGTGTCCTCTCAAGTAGAGGAAAATGAAAGAAAGAGAGGCAGCCCTAAAACAAGATGTAATAGAACATGCGTGATGATGATAAGATAAGCCTAAAGGGATGAGTGCTAACCCAGTAGTTCTCACGTTGGTCCTCTCCCTCGGCCAACTGTACAGCCATATCGAATCGTGACCATTGCCGCCCTTTGGCACCACAGCACAAGTTGGGACTTTCCCTTGGCAGCCAGCTGAGTCATCGATCTTCTAAAGTGGCTATATTCAGCATCAGCAATAAATTGATTAAGGCCAAGTTATGCCTGAAATTTGGCCCAAGATTGCAAGCTCAATGATTGAGATTACCCACAATTAGATGCTGTTGGATGATCAAGAGATTAGCATATTTGAGTGAGAAGTTCATGGATAATGGGCTCTTCAAGTTACAAGAGAGTGGTTGTATCAATGGGTCTCCAGATAAGAAGAACAAGAAGATATAAAAGACGGGCCATAGCAAACAAACAAACAAAAAACGAACACAATGATCAATTTGCAAACTACAAATAGCTCTCGAAGCACTTTTCTCTCAGATCTCAAAGTTTACTCGTACTTTATTTTTGTATTTTTTTATAGAACGGTAAAGAATTTTGTATATACAAAAGTTTAAGGTGTGACCTGTAGAAGTTTGATTCAGTAGATCAGATAGATTTATATGGTCATAGCTGGAGGCTAAATCTGGCTTTATTAGTGATTTTGATGGATCACGGCCATCATCCTCTCCAAAATCTATATTACAATTACAATTAAAAGAAATAAAATCCATAGAGAAATCATTGTTGATCTAGACATATATTATTGTTCATCACAATAATATAATTACCATTACTTCCTTAAACACAATTTGTTTCGGTGTTAGGGGTAGAATAGTTTTTTCCAAAACATTTATGAGACATTGTGAAATTAATTGAGAATAACCTTGGAAAGGCATAGTGTAATGATTATATTGTTCTACAAATAAAAAAAAAATCAAAAGGTTACATGAGAACAATTTGGTCTTTAGATATTCTAAAAACACAATATAAAAACTTTATTACCCTTCCATCTAAAAATTATTCAACTTACATAAATGGTTTTGTTTTTCTTTTCCTATTGATTATTTTGTAATAAAAAAGTTGTTGGGTGACGCCCGTACCTTTCAAGCGGCGTATTCAGTGTTGCCTCCCCGCCAAGTGTTGCCTTTCAGGGCAGCGTTTGAAGTGCCTCAACCTTCTCTTTCTATTAGCGTCGTGCATCGATGGTTGGGCTCCATTGAACTTATCTTTTCTCCTTCCTCTTTTTTAACTCTTTCTTTTGCTAAAATACAAATGTGTCATTTAATTTTTTTTAATTTGGTTCTTATTCTTTTGATTGTTATTTATTATTTTACTATTTTTTTTTTAATTTATCCTCTTATCATTTAGTTTAATATTTTTCCTCAAATCAGGCCAATACTAGGCCTGATTTGCACAGTCAAGGGGTATTTATGTCTCTCTTTTTTAATTCTAGTCCCTTTACTTTTTTTTTATTTGATCCATTCACATTAGTTTTATTTGAGATTTGACTTTCTAGTTTACTTTGGTTGCCTTAATATAGGGGTCTTGCACTATTAAAGGAATTTTTTGGTACTCGGTTAATACTTGATTTTGCAAAATAAAAATAATCAGCTCATTTAGAAAAATTAAGTGTTAAGGGATCAAAATTGAAACTAAAACAAATATAGAGACTAGAGTAAACAAGCAAGATGCATTAATTTTCTTCCAATATGGTTCTTATTCTTTTGTTGCTATTTATATTTAATGACATTTGCATTCTTTCCAATTTTCCCCTTTCATTTGTTCTAATATTTTCCCTCTTCAAAATTAAAAGGTGTCTTATCATTTTTTTTTATCAAATTTGATCCTTATTATTTTTATTTTTATTTATTTTATTTTAAATTATTAATTTTTCTATTTTATCCCTCAGCATTTGGTATCATTTAATTTTTATATCAAATCATATTTTCAATATTTTAATTGCTATTTTTTATTCTTTTCTTAATTGAATTTATTTTTTCAATGTCATCCATTGATATTTGGTTTTATTTTTTTTGTCAAATTTGATCCTCATCCTATTTATTGCAATTTTTTTAATCTTTTTTTATTATTATTTTTTAAAATTTCATCCATTAACATTTTGTTGATTAAGAATTTGACTTCATGATTTATTCAAGTTTTCCTTTTATTGCTTCCGAGCCATAGATTTTAAAATCTCCCGTTTTTTTTTTTTTAACCCTTTTTTATTTTTTAATTTTATTCTTTAACATTAGATTGATTGAAAATTTATCTATATAATTTTTTTTTTGTTAATATTTCAATTAGAATTCCCAATACAATTAAATCATTATTATTATTATTATTTGATGGCCATTAAATCATTATTATTATTATTATTTGATGGCCATGCTTCCTTCTGTTCAACCGACAACTCAATAGAAAAATGAAGGATAGCTCCAAAGAAAAGTGTAACATAACGTACGTGACAGATAGGCCAAAACAAAGTATTCTGTATTGAAAATTATCAAAATATTAATCTTACATGGCTTGCTAAAATATACAATGCAATATGTGCGCATGACATGGACGAAGATTAAAAACAGACGAGTGCTAGCTCGTAGCCCAGCGTCTAGCTAGGTACCAAGTGGGTCGACATATCGAATGGCTACCCTTGCCTGCCTTTGCCTGTCTTCATGAGTACGCAGAACCTGAAAGTGTCCACGTAGCCCAAGTTGGGACCTCTCCCTGAGCCCCTTGGCAGCTAGCTGAGTCGTGACAAATTGCAAGTTGGACAAATGCAAATTGCAAACACTGTTGTCCATCCTTATCTCACTCTCCCATAGTTTTCTTTTTTCTTTTGGTTAATCTTCATCTCTTTCTGTTGTTCAATTTCATCATATAAAATATGCGATACTACTAGCTATTTAACCTGTGTTCTAAAAGAAATTATAATCTTTTTAAGAAAAAAAAATCTTGAATATACAAATTATTTTGATATGTTTTTTATATATATACAAAGATTCTAAGTGTAAATCAAAAGATTAACCCGGGTATCTAATAATCATCCATGTAAATAAATAAAAAAACCCAATCATATAAAAAGTTGTAATTAAAAAAATAACGGTGAAAATCAAATTAAAAAATAAATTTGAGGGTAACAAAAAAATTAAATTGGAGGTTTAAATTAATTGAAAAGAAAAGAACTTTAACAAAAGAAAAATGAAATAAAAAAATAAGGACTAAATTTAAAAAATAAAATAACATAAACTTAACTTTAATTGAATGATGAAATTGAAAACCAATAAAATTTTAACAAAATAGCCAAAGGTAAAAATGAAAAATCAAAAGAATAAGCAGCGAATTAAAAAAAAAATATATGATAAATTGCAATTTAATGACTAAATTGAAAATATAAAAAACTTTTCTAAAAGGGTTAATTATGAAAATAAACAATAAAAAACGCAAGAACTGAAATTGAAAAACAAAAGGAAAAGATGACATACTTGTGTTTTCTTTGGAAGAGAGAAAATATTGATGAAAATATTATTTTGATACATTTCCAAGTAAAAAGCACTTTGAAAAGCAACCACAACCATACTTCCACCAAATATTTAGTATATTTTCTGCTACACATAAACTTTAACCACAATTTTTATCAAACACGTATCTAAATCCCAGTAACCATAGTTAATCATATTTTTTTAAAACTTACTTTTTAAAACCACAGTCACAAAAATTACCTCAAAAATAAACAAATTCGAAAACCAAAAGAGCCCCTAGTCAATAGCTCAAGTAATTTTTTTTTTAATTTCAGGGGTAAATAAGTATTTTTACTATTTTAAAATTTATGAAAAAAAATAAAGAATTGGTGGATAGTTCTAAATTTTGTTAACTTAGTGTAAAAAAAATTGAAAAAGACTAATATATTTTTTTTCTTTATTTTCTTTTATTTTTTCTCTCTATATACATGGAAGACGAGAAGTTGAATTAAGAATTAAGCTATAAATAACCCTTCTTTAGTATTCGTCCGAATCCTATTTTCTTCCTCCTTGGAACACCAATATCAATGATTTTCATCTAGGAGCATTTAAGTCTGTGATTAACTATTATTTAACAACACAAGATCATGCATATGCATTTGCATACTCTTTTATGTCCCCATTGCTGATCATGATCATGGTCCAACAGATAAAATTTTGACCAAGAACAAAGACATTCTGCTAAAGTTAAAGTTTTCTGTCATAATTGAAAATCTAGGTACCATAAAAAAGAAAAAGAAAAAGAAAAAGAAAAAGGATAAAAGGAACCTAAAAATTATAAAATAAAACAGTGCATGTCACTGTAAGGAAGATATTGCAATATACAGTGACTGCAATCGACTGTCAAATTATGCTGTCACGATCAAGACAACCTTAGTAATTGAAGCAAAGTTGTACTGTCATGTGAAGGAAAACAAGATCATCTCTCTTCCTGGGATAAAGAATTCAGAAAACAAAGCCTATTACGAGGCTGCAACTTCCTTCATCAATCCTAATTTAATTAATTTTAATCCCCCGGATAGTCAGCTTAATAAAATTTCTCGTCTTTCATAGAAAAAAGTAATTGATGTTAAAGTGAAGCCAAGCAATACTCTAATGTATTTAAACAGAAAGTAATTCATGTAGACAACAAAACCGAAGAACAACTTTCTTATACATGATGATTTACTTAATAGAATACAAATTTGAACCACAAATTTACACAAAGCAACTTCAATAATATAATACAAATTGCTTGAACACCCTCCTGAAGGCCTCTTACCTCTTAACTATATGAGCCCAGACACAAAACAAAAACAAAATATATATACTATGATCCAACACTATGTTAAGCCATGTTTTTATTGGCTATAACAGTTGATTTGTAAAACTCTTGTATTTCATAAAAAAAAAAAGAAGAAGCAAATGTTATGATCCAACAACCTAGCAAACTAGCTAGCACATCGCACTACATAAGCTGCAAACTTAAAGCAGCTAACCATGACGGAAGGCATAATTGTTGATCAAAGCCAAGGCATTGCTAGTCAACTGGGCTGTATGCACAATCTTTCCCCTAACAGCAGTCTTCAAATTGCCATTCATTGCATTACCTTCGAACCCATCACTGCAAGTACTCTCATCAGTCAAAGCAGCACTAACCCAAGTCTGCACATCACTAATCATCAGCCTAAAGTTGGACTTTTTAGCATGACGCATTTCATCAATGGATTTTTTGAGCTCATACACTGCATCAGTCAACTCCTCTACACAATCTTCCATGGCGGATACCTCCCTAGGCTTCAAGCCATGGCTTTGAGAGAGAGTTGACATCTTGGCTGAAGTTGATTTAGCCGATGATAGTGTTACATTAAGGGCTGCATTGGCTAGGAGCTTAGGGCTTGTTTGGATTGTGCTCGAATGGATTGAGAGGGAAGTGTAGCAAAGCTTTGGGTAAATTGTTGTGCTACAAGATGTTTTTATGAAGTCTATGCTGCTTTGTGGGGTGACTCTAGCAGCCGAGCTAGAATTAAAGTAGAAACTCATTGCAAGAAGAATGAGAGTAAAAGACTTGGAAGCTGAACCTGCCATACCTCTCTTTATGTTTTTCTCAGAAAGAAAAGTAAAGTTTGTTGGATAATATTGACGATGAAAACAGAGAGGGGAGGTTCCCAATTTATAGAGGGAAAAAAAGAGGGTTTACGGGGGTGACAATAGAATTTGCAATGAAATTAGCATTTAATTAGTGGGGGATATATATGTTATGGTTTCGAAAATTGCTGAAAAGAAAGATATTTCTTTTTTAAGCAAATAAAAAAAGAGGTTGGGTCCATAAGTGCACGTTTTATATATAAAGAGGACCGACCCCATTAGGCAAGTGGGACTCCAGACCATTCTCTAATAATTTCACTTTAATTAAGGGTAAATTTTGTTTTTGTGTGTTGAAAATATTTTAAAAAAAATTTAAATTTTTTATTTTTTATTTTAAATTAATATATATTTTGATGTTTTTATATTATTTTGATGCATATCAAAAATAATTTTTAAAAATAAAAAAAATATTATTTTAACACATTTCAAAATAAAAAGTATTTTAAAAAAATAATTGTACTCACACTTGTAAATAAGTTGTTATATATATATATATATAACTAAAAAGGTTTTTTTTTACCGTGACCCTACCCGCGACTAGAAAGGCTTTTTTTTACTGTGACCCTACCCACGACTAAAAAGGCTTAGTCTTTTAATATGACCCTACTTTGGATTTTTTTTCATTTGTTTTTTCGGTAACTTCACTTTTTTTTCCTTTTCTTTCATTCTTCTGAATGATCCTTCTACGTGCATAGATTTAGGTTTACACTTGTTGATTTATTTCGGTTGATTTGTTATGGGGTCTTGCAATACGAAGCTTTCTTGATACATGATTCAGTAAAATTAAATTCAATTTTGTTAATTTAAAAAAATTTAAAATTTAAAAATCAAATTTAAATCAAATCAAATTTCCAGCTTTTTTTTAACCATACCAATATATTATACAAGTGCTATATAGGATCTTTAGTAAACGGATATTTTCTGTCGATGATTTAATCGGTAAAAAAATTATTAATAAAATTTAAATTTCAAACTGATAAATTCGATCAGTCAAAAAAAATATAAAATCTTATAACATGTCGATAAAATAATCTCGACGATGATTATCTTATCGAGCATTGTGTGTCGTTGTCAATGGAGAACCTTAAGTGTAGTTTCAATTACTTTTTTTTTATTTTATTTCTTTTTTAATTCTCCTCTCTCATCAATTTCAACATCTTACACTCACCAAGTTAAAAAAGGGTGTTGTCAATTTTTTCTGCATTTTGTTACTTCTTTTGTCTTTTCTGCAGTGCTCCTTTAATTACAAGAAAGAAAAAGATACATTGTAAAATACTTAATTTAGTTATATCCCAAAATAAAATAGCGTAAAATATTCTTAAAAAGATACCTCAACCAGTACTCCCGCAATAATTCAAGCTGTCCCATTATTTTTCTTTTTCTTTTTCTTTTTCATTATTTATTATCTATGATTCATTTTATCTCGTGATGGCCCATGATTGATTAGTACGTAGTTCTTCCATTCAAGTGGCAACTCGAATAGGAAAATGAAATTGCTCTAAAATTAACAAGGGGATAGAACACTAATTGATAAGATAGGTCAAAACGGTGTGTTGGGATTCAAAATCAAATTTGTTCACGTAGTAGAGCTGTGCATGTGGGTTTAGGGTCTTAATTAATTAAGATTCCAAAAGAGATGGATGCTAAACTGATAGATAGAGTCCCTTTCCCATTAAGGTCTGTCTTCTTCCTTGCCATGCCATAGACGTATCTGAATGTGTTGACCCTAGCTAGCCTTCCCTTTCTACCGAGGAGGATTGAAGGAGAATCCCGTGGCCATAAAACAAAAGCTGGAACTCTCCCTTAGCCTGTTGAGTCACCAATTTTGTAGATTGGTCTAGCAATTTGGACCCAAGAATTCAGACCTTAGCCAGCATGGTTATGCATCCTTATCTGAGGCTGCAGGATCACACTCTTGTCTTACCTTGTTTAAACTTCTCTATCATTGGATATTGTTATTAACTAGTTCTCGAAAATCGTCATGCATGGTCTAAAGCTTCCAAAAATATCAGCATTATTGATGCATTATGGAGATATTTTGGCTGCTTCAAATTAAGTTGATATTCATGCATGTCTAGATACTTAGAGTCTGCTAGCATATATATATACTTAAGGCTACGAGTATATATTATTGTGGGCTGCTTTTATTTTTATTTTTTTCCCTTCAAATCAATTGATTGTTTTTTATTTAACGGATACTTGAACTGGTTTTTTTTTCTTTTAATATGATATGACATTATTTTTTTATTTAAAATAAAATATAGCTTGAGTTGCATTGTTAGACTAACAAGTCAACTCATCCAACCTATAATCTAATCCTTGAGCCATGTCGGTTAACTCTTATAAATAAAAATAATATTTCTTAAATAGAGTTAATCATATCATGAATATGGGCTAACATCATCATTATTTTTTCTTTATTTATTATTGAAATAACTAAGATTATCTTAGTTTTGTACAAACTAAAACAGCATGTTTTTTATTTATGAAAATAAAATTATTATTTATTTAGTATGTGAAAATCTATCTCATGATAATAATTCTAATTAAACTCAATTTTTTTAATTTTTGTTTTTTAAAAAATCACAACTAAAATATTTTAGGGAAAACATTACCGGTAGAATACACGATGCTATACATTCACTAAGAATACACGTTCCACGGCTGCCTGAAGCCGTACGCACAGGTGACCACAAAATCGGTAGAGTACTAATTCAACGCCTCCAAACTTGTGGGATCTGGCCTCTACGCATGAACAAAACGAAGGGAAGCCAAAGATTCACATATTTAAATGATAACATGTATTGTTATAATTTGTATGTATTAAAATAATTCTGAAAATACCTATTTTTTTTAATAATAAATGAAATTACCTATTATCTTCCACATAAAAAAATAAAAATAAAATGAAAGGCTATTTTATATCCCTGTATCCTTTTGATAGCAGTGCATGTTGCCCTCTGTTTTTCAGCCTTTGAGCCACAAATTAGACTTGAAAGCTAGTGTCCATCAAAAGGAATGCAAGGGCTAGTGGTATTAAAGCTATGACGAAAAAAGAGAGATACTTAATTGGAAGAAGATTTAAAGAAATCTATAAAGATAACGGTGTACGAGACTCCTTTTCATAAAGAGAAATGCTTTGTGAGCTTCTGTGTCCTTTGATTCGTTTCAAGTTTGTCTGAACACGACTTTACCTCAAGATATCTTTTACAAACATGTCTACTGTTTTCCTTACACAGGATGGAAGACTTCACAAGCGTCATTCAATTATGAATGAAAAGGAGCTTGATATCATCTGATAGTACTACTGTTAAAGATCAGGATGCTGAGACCCCCATACGTACTAACAAGAACAGGAGAAAGAAGTGCTGATCAAGTTAGAATTCCATTTTAGCTGATGTAATGTCAAAAGACAACCATTTCAAGACTCCTGTTCTTGCTAACATGTTCACACAGCCGCAAGAAATTGTTTACAGTAGCTTTGAATTGATTTTGATTTGGGGCTTCGGCAAAAGGATCTAAACAACCGACCTCGAGTAGTTAATTTGAGATTGAGACTTTTGTTCTTCTTGTTGTTACCTTTGAATTGATTTCACTGACTAATTCCTTGTAATCTATCATTTCTAATAGCCATGCAACTATAGCCAGCTTTTTGTTTGCTGGAAATGTTTCTTCCTTGATGGCCCCATTTTCTTTCTTTCACATCTGAAAATTGACTTCTACTACATTTTTCTGAGATTCAAAAGGCAATTGCCTCTGCTGATGTTAACAGAGCTCTGCCTTCAGACCTTTCACATGGTGATCGACATGTGATGTTTTGATTTGCATTTCCAGTTTCCAAATAGGAGGCAGCACTAGAAAATCACGGTTACCAAATGTTTTCCTACTTAACCATGTTAATCAGGTTTGGCGCCAACCGACCTCGCCAACCTCGGGTTAAGTGCTAAGGTTTTTTTTTTATTTGACCTTCTAAAATTTATAATTAGTTTTTCAATTTTTTTTATTTTTTATTTGGTCTATATTTTTTTAATAATTATTTATTTTATTTAAAATAATTATAAAATTAGATTTTTTTTCAATTTCATCATTTTTTGATTTTTTTTATTTGTCGGATTTGGATCTTATTCTTCTTATTTTTATTTATTTTATTTTAGATGGTTTTTAGAATTGATTTTTTTTCTTGATTTTTTCTTCCAATTTTTTTTTTATATTTGATCCTCATTTTATTTATTGCTAATTTTTTACTTTGACAAATTATTTTGATTGATATTTTTTTTTCCCGATTTCATCTTTAAAAATTAAAATGGTTGGGAATTGAGCTTTTTGATTGAGTTCGGATCTAAGATTTCACGAGTTGCAAATTTGGAGGATTAACCTAGTTTAAAAGATTCACCCGAGTTTGCTTAGCTTTTTTTTATTCTTTTTTTTAGCTCAAGTCCTTTAGTTTCATCATTTGACATTTATTTAATTAGATATTAGTCTCCATTATTATTTTTTTGCTTTATGTATAAATTTTTACTGGTTTTGAAAATGAATCGTATTTTCTCAAGTCTTTTTACTTGTTATATTTTTTGTTAAATTTAGATTTTTTTAGTGAAATATTTTATATTGAATTAAATTAATTGATTAAATATAAACATGAGATACTCAATTCATGATATTTTACTTTATTTTCTTTCTAGTGGTAAAGTAGTGTCCACAACGAAACAACAGTAAGTCTCCAATAAACTTTTATCCCCCCCCCGAATATTATATTAGTAACTCATTTCTTAAAGTTAACTATTATTATTTTTGTTTTGCTTTTTTTAATGTTGATTTTTTAATCATATTATTAAATTAACTGAATTTATTGAACTCAATTAAATTAATGATATGAATTTCAAATTTTTCTCGCTTTTTTAAAATTATCAACATCGCCTGAGTATTCTTTTTTGTTATCAATTTTTTTCAATTTATTTATTATCATTGTTTTTTTATATTTATATTATTTAAATTAACTAAGCTTATTAAATTCAGTTAAGACAATCACATAAGTCTTGAAATTGTTTTTTGATATTGTTAGGAACACTTTTATTACTTTAGCATTCTTTTTTTTTAATTTATGTTGAAAAAAAATTAAATAGGCCCCACAATATACCTTCTACCCCCCATATAATATTTTCTATTGAAGCAATATAATCAAACATAACTATAGGTCCAATTATCCTTGTATTATTGTCCCATTATACAAACAATATTAAGATTAGCTAGAGTTAGTTGTTTACATCTGCCACACTCGGACATCACGCGATCTTAAAAATAATCTCGATTGGAAAAGAAAAGATATCTGGTATCTTTTTTTAGAAAAAATATCTTGTTTAAGGAGTCGTCACCTAATATTATAGTCACTAGGAACCCTAACTGGTCAACAAAGATTTTATGGTACGAGACTGGTTACGTAAAAGAGAAGATATTATCACTCCTTAAACGTTCTGCCTGAGGCAGACTGCTTTGCTGGTTTTGTCTTAAATTGCTAAACATTTATTAACTTATGCTATGATAATTTGCTTATAATATTCCTGACTCTAGCGTCAGTAAATATTCGATCTTGAATATTTCCAACTCTGATGTTGGTAAAAAATCCACCATGAATAATTCCAACTCTGACGTTGTTAAAAATTCAAACTAAAAAAATCAGTATATTTTTTTTTTATTCTTGATCCTGATATTAGTGAATAAATTGATAAAATATATTTTTTTTTCCTAAAACATGCAAAATTTATATTTCTATACTTTCTATTTTTTTATTTATATTTTATTTTTTTATTTTTTTGGGGCTGGGCCCAGCGCAGCCCACATGGACTGGGCTGGACCCAGCCAGCCCAGCCCGGTCACTGACTCAAGCCAGTAACCTGACTGGGCTGAGCAACACGCGTGCGCTAACTACACTGTGCAAGTGAATTTTAATTCACTTGCACAGTGCAAATGTTAATTAAACGAAATAATGCAAGGGGAAAAGGGTACTTACCTGGTCTGCCGAGCGCCTTTCTCCTTCGCCCTTCTTCGTTCTTGTTATTCTGCGAATTCGTTCTTCTCCTTTTGTTCTGTCAGTGTTTGCTTGTTCCTCTGGTTTCCTCTCTGTTTTTTTTTGTTTTTGTTTTTGTGTTTTGCTTCCCTGTTCCTGTGTTGGTTCGCCCTGTTTTTCTCTTGGTCTCGCCCCCCGTTCTCGGTCGCTCTCTCTCTCTCTCCTGCCGTTTCCCCCTCTCTGTTTTCTTCTTCCTCCGTCTGTGTTTGTTCTTGTCCACGGGTTCTGCCCTCTCTGTTTTCTTCTTCCTCCCCCTCTCTGTTTTCTGTTCGTGGTCTTCCCTGTTTCCCCAGTCGAGTGCGCCCCCTTTTGAACAGTCGTTCTCTGGCTTTTATAGCCAGAGAACAATGCCGTTTCTCAGTCATGAAGTGTGTTAATTGCAGGTGTAATGGTGGTAGCGGCGGCGGGCGCCCGTTTCAGTCGGGGAAGATGAACAGCCAGGAGAAACGGCGCCGTTTTGGTGTTTTGCGTTTTGCGGTTTGGCCCTTGACGTTTTAACAGTTTTGTAATTAAGCCCCTAGTTAAATTGTAATTGGACCCCTGCATTTCGTCGTATTTTACAAAATAGCCCTTGGACTTTAATATGTTGCAATTGTGCCTCCAATTAACCCCAAACTTTAATATTTATTCAATTAAATCCTTGATTTCATTAATTAAATTAATCCCAAGTTCAATTAAGTTTCAATTCTCCAATTAAGCTCTTGATTTGATTAATTACATTAATTCCAAACTCAATTAAGTCTTAAAACTTATCAATTCTCCAATTAAACCCTTGATTTGATTAATTAAATTAATTATAAGCTCAATTAAGTCTCAAAACTTATCAATTCTCTAATTAAACCCTTGATTTGATTAATTAAACTAGTCAAGAGATTAATTAAATCTCTAAACTTCCAATCATGTTGCTTTTAACCCAAATTTTAATTCATTCTTGATTTTTTTTATTTTTTATTTGTTTTCCATCATTATTATTGTTTTCAATAAATAAAATAATAGTAATAGTGAAAATAATATTAATTAAAATAAAATGGTAAAAAATTAGGATACACACACCCAAAGAAAATATATATACAAGACAAAAACTATAAGATTATAGCTGACAATAGTTTATTTCCTTTCTTTCGAGCTAATTCTTTTCATTGTGCTATTACTGTCCAGACATGAAATTAAGTTTTTCGGATTAGATTCAGCTTCACAAACTTTACTGAATCCTTTCTCCAGGATTAAATTCATATAGGACATTCATTAGAACAAAAAAAGTGTTCAGATTCCTTAATTTGTCTATTGTGAATAGAGGACCGCAGACAAAACTACAACTCTTCTAATTTGTCTATTGTGAATAGAGGACCGCAGACAAAACTACAACTCTTCTACAAGTGATCTGAAGGTTTCAATCATTTTCCAAAAGTGACAATCCTATTTCAGTGCATGTGAATCAGTACTGCCCTTTCTCATCTTTCCCAATCGCTTCTTCTGTTACCAATCAATAATTCAAGAAATTGTGCCCCACATTTTCACACTTCATTACAATTGATGTAGGGCACATTACCCTTTAAAAGGTGTACAGGAGGACCTTTTGCTTACCATCCACACACCATCCCTCAATAACAATTCCACAGTAATGGCATCTTCAGCAGTTTCAAAGCAATCCTATTGCCATAGCCTTGCCATCCTTATTACCACTCTAGCATTATTTTGTGTAGCGAAAACTTGCTTGGCTGAAAATTTTGAGCCTCAGGTTGAGTCTGGTGATGATTTTATTAAAACCTCATGTGGGGTTACAAGGTATCCAGACTTGTGTTACGAGAAACTCTCAGCTTATGCTGATACCATTCAGGATAATCCTACACAATTAGCCAATGTCTCACTATCAGAGACCCTAAAAAACGCAGAGTCCACGTTAATCATGGTGCAGAAGCTATTAAAAAAGCGCAAGTTAAGGCCTAGAGAAGCTGACGCCATAAAGGAATGCGTCGAAACCATGAAAGACTCGGTCGATGAACTTCAGAAGTCAATGCTAGCAATGAGCGATCTTGAAGGCCCAGATTTTGATATGGAAATGAGCAACATACAATCATGGGTAAGTGCTGCCTTGACGGACGAAGATACCTGTATGGATGACTTTGAAGAAAATTCCATAGATGGGAAGGTTAAGGATACTATAAGGAGCTATATTGTGACAGTTGCTCAGTTAACTAGCATTGCCTTATCTCTCATTAACAGTATTCATTAATCACCTCTAGTGAACTTATAAGTTACCTACTCCTCTTCTCTAGTGTGTCTATATTGTAAAATATTTATGTTTAAAGGAAATCCCATAAGTTATTTACTCCTCTTCTCTAGTGTGTCTCAATATATATAAATTAAAGCAAATCCATGGATTGTTTGCCCTAGCAATTTGGTTGGTTGTAATAAAGTTCGTATTAATTTGTTTGTGCTAGAGACCACTCATTCTTCCTTATTCTCTGCTAATTTAGGTAGGCATGTTCCAAGGCATAGAGTTCACTACTTAGTTAGGTAATTAGGTACACCAAATTAAAGAATTCAGAATAAATCAAATCTCCTCAAGTAGCTTAGGACTAGATATGCATCCATATTTTTGAAGAAATTAGTGGAACCAGAATTAAATGTAGCATGAATTAAACAAAATATAGGTGTTCTTGGTAGAGGTAGTATTTGAATTTTTAATGTTCAAGTAAGAGAAACTTAATTTCCATTTCAATCAAACTTGTTAGTGCTTTGATTTTTTTTTCATGTACAAGTTCATGATCGACCCTAATTATTAAAATTTATTTTTCAAATAAAATCTATTTTTTCCTAACGTCTGAAATGAGAGAGAGAGGAAAAGACCATTCCACCTGATTGAATCATTAGCCTAATATTCATGCACAAAAGTCTGCCTAATGTCTTCAAATAATGCTCTTCCCCAAAGCAATTAGCGGCCATTGCATCATTGTCCAAACGAAAAAAGAGACCTGAACATAATACAAAACACACATGATCAATCTTCTAATAAATTTGATTTGGCCAAACAACCTAATTTAATTGCTATGAAAGATTGGAAACATCATCCAGGTTAGAAAAAAATCAATGTTAAAGTTTTTTTTTTTTAAGAAAACATAGCAAAAACTCAAACCTAAATTCCCATTTTTACTCGAGATTGAAAACATGGTATTGTTTGGGCTAAAATCTTGGTAAGGCCCATAGCTTCGAATCATGCTTCCAAAGTTTATAAAAGTGACAAAATTCCCCCTAATTTGGAGAAAAGTTCAAATAAGTATTCTGAAATGACCTCCAAAATTAAGAAATTATAATCCTGCCCTACCAAACACCATAGAATGCATCCTTCCCTACTTATGCCTACCCTTCTTGCACCTCTCCATCTCTACCACGGACTTGATTGTCGAAGGTTTTCTTCGAGAAATACACTAAAGATATTGTCACTCTCTTTGTTCCATTGCACGATAGTTTGCAATCTTAAATGAAGAACTGTTCTCTCCCTTATTGAAAGTTTATTTTCGAATTCTTTTGTCATAAAATTTCAATCATTGCATTTATCACTTATGTTTTTATGGTAGTGTTGTAGTTTTTATTGTTGTGATTTGAAAAAAATTATTTTATAAAAAGTATTTTTGGTTGAGATTGATTTGGTATTTATATATGTTTGGTTAAAACTGTAGTTGAACAAAAAGTAGTTTAAAGTGTTTGGATAAAAATGCTTTTTAAATTAAGGTTATAAAATAATTAAAAAAGATATATATATTAATATTAATGGTTTTTAATTTAAATATTATAGATTTAAGTACTGCTATTACATCATGAAATAAATAATACTTTATATAAATTCATCCGACAAGGACTACAGTTTTCTTGGTTTTTTGAGCGTGCAACAAAATCAGGTAAAATATTATCAGAAATAAAATTAGGATTACGGTCAAATTCTGTAAATGTTACGCCATCATGCTATCTTCTTCTAATTTATGCAGTGTCATTGAATAATGTTAAATACTAATTTTTCAAATAAAACACAATTAAAAATAAAAAAATTAGTTTTTTTTACTGGATCAAACCCGATCTAATATATTTAGGTTCAGACTCGATCCTATCCAGTCATTATCAATGAATTCAGTTAAATTGTGGAAAATAAATTTTTAATTCACTCTGTACTATAAATTAAAATAGAGATGAGGGAACACTGTAGAGTAAATTAAAAATTCAGCTGGAGAGGGAATTATAATTCACTCTACATATAGAAATAGTGTGGAATGCAGGCAATGAAGCAGCAATTTTTTATTTTTATTAAACTTGAAGCACAACCACAAATATGGTGGAGTCCACCAAAACAAAACTTTATTTTTTAAGTTAACCAAATATTAATAACTGTGATAGACAAGCAACCTTACCCATAACCACAGTGTCATCCTGTCCTTATCTAATAAGATTTATTGAAATTTTTGAGAAAGTAAATTGAAAAAGAATATTCATTATAAATTATTGTTACCAGAAAGTCACTAGCAATGGTACAAAGACATTGATTTGCGTGGAAAATGGTGCATTAGCTTTAAAAAAGTTTCCATAAAAAAAATAAAATTAGATAGATTAATAATTATATAAGATTTCAAGAATAATACATGAAGTTTATAGATATCTATATTATGTTTAATTTTATCTATTAAAATAAAAATAATAAAATTTAAACTTGTAAATCTTTTAATTATCAAAATTTTAATACCATATCAAAAACTATTTAACCCAAAAATTTAACCTATTAAGTGAGATTTCAAAATTAATTTTATATTATTCTTTAATATAAATCAAAATCTATTCTACGTATCTAAGTAAGCTTCTAATCCCTTCAACCAATAATAGCTAGCTAGGTGACTTCATAATGTGATGGAGTGCATCATTATTTTCCAGTCTTGATAAAATGCATCTTCCCCATATTTCATGAGCTTATTCTTCATAGTTTGGCAACTCAGTCAGGAACTTCAATAGTAGATTTTTCTATACAGATTCACTTTTATCAAAAGAAAAACTTATTCTTCAATCATTTTCCACAATATTTGCTAATATTCCAAGAAAAGAAAAGGAAATCTTGACATGGTGCGAATACATGGATGTAGATGATAATTAAGCTTGCCCCAAAAACCTAAGCATGGACATCGCCATCTGTTGAGCAGCGAATCATGCAAGATAGAGTTCAAGGCACATGTGATCTGTCCAAGGCATGTGTCCATACAGAACTTACAGGGCAGGCACATGACTAGCTATAGGGTTTGACCTTTCGTATTTCTTCAAGAGTTGGTTAATTAATTACCACGGCGCCTCCATTCCGAAAGCCTTCTGTGTTCTACAGTAGCCTTGCTGACCGATGCGAAAAAATCTTCTTCTTCTGTCTCTGTCTTTCTTATCTTTTCAGGACACAAGTCATTGTTTTAGGTATATTTGATAAAAAGTTGAAATTTATTTAGGGTTTTTGAAGTTTATTGAAAAATTATTGTAAAAATCCATTTTGAGGAATTTTTATACCTTTTGAATTGATTCAAGATCGAAGTTGTAGAATTTCCCCAAAGCTTTAAAGCAAATTTTAAAATAATTAATGACTTAAGATTGGGAATTATTCCTTTCAAAGTTTTGCATTCAAAAGATTAGATCTATACCTTTTCATAATCTAAAGCAAATTCTACTTGAGCAAAAATAAAATTAAGGAGACTCCTCGAAGCAAACGCAGCCTTTTTCCAATCCCAAAATCAAAGAATTAAGCAAATTCTCTGTCTCTCATATGATCTTAGCATTTGGATTTAGACTAACTGAATAAAGATTAGAAAATTTAAGCATGGGGGGACTATATCCTAACCACTTTGAAGTGAGAATAAAGTGTTATTTTCATGCTTTACAAGCATTGATATAACATTTTGTAAACCAATAGCATAATTCTTCGCATCGTTTTCAGTTGCATAAACATCACTCCAAATAGCTAAAATAGCTAAAAGAATTCTCGAAAACGTTAGCACTACCCCATTATTATTATATTAATATTTCATATCCATATAATTTCTTCAAAAACTTTATCTTATTTTTCATGATTTTTTTAGATTTTTTTTTCAATTTGTTTTTAATATTTAATTATTTTTGAATTGATATTCATAATTTCTTCCAGTTTACTTTATATCAGGTTATTGTAACCTGAAAAAATTATTATGATATTTAGTTGATTTTAAATTGACCTACATAATTTATTTGTTTTTTATGAAGTTATCATAGTCTCAAATAAATATGTTGACATTTGGTTTTTGATTGATTTTGTAATAATCTATTTTTGTTATAGTATAATTAAGTAAAAAATAGATTAAAAAGAAAAAAGCTATCAAAATCTAGTTTAGTTCACGACCCGAGTCGTGGTTTGGTGAGATAAATTGTGAAATGTAAGTCAATCAAATATGTCATGATCTCAGTATTAAAAAAAATTTCATCTTAAAAAAAATTAAAACCAAAATATATTTTTTACTGGTTGTTTTTGCACTGTCAAATCAACTATGTCATATCAAAATAATTTCTATATAATTTAATTTTAAATTTGGATTAGATAAGAAATCATATCAAGAGATTTTAAAATTAATTTACTATATCAAATTTAATAATAAAGCTAAATAGTTCATTGTATCCTAAATATTTGTTTTATCTTCAGAAAATTTTTGACACTCGCATTAACGTAGCTCAGAAGTAACTATATATTATAAACCAGTATATTGCTAATTTTTAAATCTTTTGCAATTGGGTTTTCGACTTTTGATCGGCTACTTCAATCTTTTTCACAACCCACTACATCAACAAAAAGAGTTTCAAACGTTACTAGAACTTACATGACATTAAAGTATGTGGTAAAGGATAGGGTGATTACAACTTACAATTAGACAAGAGTAAAAGATAGGCATATGGGCAGTCATCTAGATAAGTCCACCTTTGCAATTTATTTTTTGAGGTATTTTTTACGTACCAGCAACCATAGAAGAAACTGATGTAACTATTAATTTATATATATATTGCATATTAATTGAATTTGTTTCAAAAGGAATTTGAGTAATTAGTTATTCGTATTTGAAATATTTTTCTCGTAACCTTTTTTCTAGTACTCAAATCTCAAATTATAACGTGATTAGCATACCTTCTAGTTTTTCAGTCATGCTAGGCTTGCTAGCTTTCCAACATCTAGCTATGATCTTATACGACCATCATCACGGAACATGTGTGGCATCTCATATTGCATGGCTGAGAGCCACCCATGTGATTTATTTAAATTCCATCTGATTTCTCACAATTTTATATATGTTGATACGTAACATGCACAGTTGACAGATTTTTCCTATAAATTGGGATCTTCACACACCAATCAATGCAAAATAGAGATCGAGAGATAGAAAGAAAGAAAGAAAGAAAGAAAGAAAGAAAGGGAGCTCGATCGATCATGGAAGCTAAAATTATTCCAAGCTCAACATCTTTCAATGTTTTATCATTGCTTCTTACATTTCTTCTATGCATCTCATCATCAAATGTGCAAACATCCTCAGCAGCTATCACCACCACAACAACTCCAAGCAAAACCTACACAAACTACCTCAAAACAGCTTGCAATTCCACCACATATCCACAACTTTGCCTCAAGTCCCTCTCTTCTTACACCTCCACCATCAAAACCAATGAACTCAAACTATGTAGCACAGCATTAACTGTGGCCCTCAAAGCTTCTAGCAACACATCCAAATTGGTAAAGAGTTTATCAAAGATAAGGGGGTTAAGCAAGACTGAAGCTGCTATCATTAGAGATTGCATTGAAGAAATTGGAAATTCCATTGATGAGATCAAGCAGTCAGTGAAGGTTCTACGCAGTTTAACAGGTTCTGACAGAGAATTTCAGATTGATAACTTGAAAACATGGATCAGTGGTGCGATAACGGATCAGACTACCTGTACAGATGGATTTGATGGCAACAATGTAAATTATGCAGTGAAGCGCGCGATCACGAAAAGTATAGTGAATGTTGCTAGGCTGACTAGCAATGCTTTGACATTTATAAATAATCTAAGTTACTAGTTACTTTATTTCCTTTGTTTTTATTCAAAATTTGTATACAGGTTCTTCAATTCTGATCATGAATGTTATATCTATTTTAATTTCTTCTAAGTCTTTAATGGTAGGCTATCCTCAATCATTAAGCTCCACATATCTTAATTACTGGTTTAATATCGGTAAGAACTGATGTGTCTCGTAATTATTGTATATAAAAAAATCCTTAATTCATGTTTTTATCTCAAGTTTAAGTCCAAAGATTCATGCCCGAGTTTCTTAATTCAAGAACCACATTCTGCAGATTACGTGTGAAAGTGAAAATTGCTGTATTCTCTTTCTCATAATTATTTTATTATAATTCCATAAATTAAGTGTGCTTGCTTGGTATGAGAATTAGGCTTTTGATGAAGTGAAATGAAAGGATTAAAATCTGTACAGTTTTACAAGTCATTGATCTTCCAAGACTTTACTTCAACTAGATTTTAAATTAAATTGATAATTAATTAAATTAAATTTGTTCAATTTAATAAAAAACTAGCCTATTTTTTTTTCAAGAGAAAATACAAAGTGAAATTGTTTAATAATTTTAAAAAAATCTTAAAATAATATTATTTTAGATTGATTCATATCCGTTTATAAGTAAGATTTTGGGTTGAATTAATAACCTATCCGAATTTAATAACTTTATTTTTAGTACATACTTTTATTTTTGTATATTTTTAAAATTCAATTGGGTATATAAAAACAATTTCATTCACCAATCAATGAAGATGATTGTAATTTTGATTTCTTATGCTTGTAATTTCGATTTTTGGTCGAGACATTTTTAGCCCACAGCAAAAACAATGTCTTAGGTGTAAAGGGCTAATATGACTAACCTCTGAAACTTAAGGGGCTACCCTACAAGTAATCAATCTAGATTCTTACCCTTCACGTTTCGAATCTTTCGATAAGACAATCCACCTGCTTTCAACTGTGCTATCATGATGGAACCAACGGTTAAACTCACCAATATCTCATAGGAGGGATTTTACCCGCACCAATATCCACGTCACTATCCACGTCACTGGTAAGAAAGATCAACCCTGGTTGATAAAAAAAGAAATTTAAAAATAAAAAATTCAAAATCAAAATAATGTTTGTTACTTTGTCAAAAAATAATTATTAGAGTTAAGATTCCTGTTTTGATCGATTTTTACTTTAAATTATGGGTTGATTTAGGTTTTAACCGAATTAAAACCGGATTAATATCTTAATTTTTTTTTTAACGTGGATCGGTTTAAATCTCACGTATCCTAATTGACCTATTAGTCTAGCAGAAACAGAATATATAATTTGGGGATGACTTGTGAAAACTATAATATGTTGAGGGACTAATTTGTACTTACGCATTGATTTTATTTATTTATTTTTTTATTTTGTAAAACAACCGATCTGATCTTCAAAGGCCAAGGAGATCAGCTTTTTCATCCAACCATCTTCTACCTCTCTCTCTCAACTCCACAACCGTTAAAACCGCCGTCCAAGCCGCCAGCAACCTCCTCCCTGCCGCCGACCAATCTCCCCATAATCTAACGCCCAAGCCTCCAGCATCCTGTGGTACGTCCCTCCTCTCTTCCTCCTTTTTTGTCTCTAACGTTGCCCATCTTAATGTTTTTTTTTAACGATTTTGTTGGGTTCTCTGAATCATTACTATTGTGAAAATGGTTGATAGTCTCGTGATTAAGGCGAAACCCAATATCATACTGTTCTTGTTTCATTGCTATAGTGAGTAAAAGTGAAAGTTTCTGTTTTTGGTTCTTAGTTTTTTTCATGAGATTGCTGAAAACCTTGAAAGATTGAATTTTTTTCTTCAAGAAAGTGAAGTAGAAGGTGTCAGTGGATTTGGATTTGTTTCATTTTTCCAGTTCTTGTTATTTTTTAGTAAAGTTTCCTTGGAAACTTATGATTTAATATAAATGAATTGATTCGTTGACTATGTTGTTTGTACAACGATGATCATGGTGACAGATTAGCAACGGATGTAAAGGTGTTGCTAATTTGCAATGGATTAGTGGCAGGATCTTCAAAGAATTTTTATGATTTGCACCAGATTGACAGCAATTTTATTATTTTTGTTCAAATTTAGTGTCAGAATTTAGAAAATCCATTGCAAAAAAGTAAATAAAATTGCAACGGTTAATCTAGCTACGGAATTATGAAATCTGTTACAAATGCTTTGAGTGTTGAGGCTTTTTGCAATGGACTGGATCCGTTTGACAATCTGCTGCTAAATCAGATTTGCGATGGAGTTCTACTAACTTGCAATGGGTTTCTGCTACTTTGCAATGGATAAACGTCGGTTTTCTTGTAGTTGAAAATCATTTACTCTTTTCTTTTATTTCTCGTGACAGTGATAACAGCTAATATACTCTTATCCGCACTTCGATACTTCAAACTCAGCATGAGACATTTTTTGAAAAGCATTGAGATTTTTGTTTGAAAATATTACCAATTAAGTATTACTTTGTGTTGCGTTGGTGGTCTTTGCAATTGAGATTGGTGATGACCTTCCCTTTTCTGATATTGCAGGTGCTTTGTATTGCTATTTCTCAGCTCAAACTAGTGACAGTGAAGTGAAAATGGATCTGAATCCCATCAAGGATGCATTTGATCGTGTTGCCAAAAAGCAAAAGATGTCTGGTTCTAAAACACAAGAAGTCCTTGCCCAGATGATACGAGAGATTGAGAATTCATTAGAGATAATTAAGGCAGAACATTTTGGTTCTGAAGTGGACTGTAAATCTGTCTTTGGTGAACTTAAGAAAAAGTTGCTAGACATTGCTCCACTCAGTCAGCTGGAAGGCACACAGAAGGAACTAAATATAGCACTGAGCAAGTACCCAAAGCAGCTTGAGAAATCTTTCAACCCAGACATATCCAAAGCTTATAGAAACATCGATTTTGATGCTCACACTGTTAACCAGATAATTGCTGGCCATTTCTACCGGCAAGGACTGTTTGATGTTGGTGACTGCTTTATAAATGAGGCCAATGTACCAGAATCTACTGCTGCTATGAAATCTCTTTTCTCAGAAATGTATCTGATACTCGAAGCTATGAAGAACAAAAATCTAGAACCTGCGCTAAACTGGGCTACTGCCAATTCCAATATGCTCAAAGAAAATGGGTCAGACCTGCTGCTGAAACTTCATTGCCTGCAGTTTGTGGAAATACTGCAAGGTGGAAGTAGAAGCAAAGCGCTCTCATATGTTAGAACTCACATTTCTCCTTTCGGTGCCAACCATTTTTCAGAAATCCAGAAGCTTATGGCCTGTCTCCTGTGGTCTGGAAGGCTCCATCACTCTCCATATTCTGATTTATTATCACCCGCTAATTGGAATGTGGTGGCTGAGGAGCTTACGAGGCAGTTTTGTAATCTTTTGGGGCAGTCTTTTGATAGCCCATTGAGTGTGACAATAGCAGCAGGGTTCCAGGGTCTGCCACCTCTTTTGAAGTTTATGAATGTGATGGCAGGGAAGAAACATGAGTGGCAGTCAATGAAACAGTTGCCAGTGCCAGTGGAGTTGGATAGGGAATTTCAGTTCCATTCCATCTTTGTATGTCCTGTGTTAAAGGAGCAATCAACTGACGAGAACCCCCCTATGTTGATGCAGTGTGGCCACGTTCTATGCAAGCAGTCAATCAATAAGATGTCAAAGAACGGGTCCAAAACTTTTAAATGCCCTTACTGTCCGTCTGACATCGATTCAACACAGTGTAGGCAGTTACATTTCTGATTTGTACCCAAACTTGTACATTAATTTGTATAAAACTCTCTCATGAACCGAGTGAAGTGAAATGATGTAGAACTGGTGGTTGTGTGTTGTGTAGTGTAGCCAGGGGTGTGATGATGGTGGCAAAGCTGGTGTGTGATGTACTGTTTCTCTATGAATTTGTTGTAAATAGACATTCTTTGGATTTTATTGTTGGCCGTCGGAAGCCATTTCCACAGGCTTTTGTTTCCCAATGCTTTGGTTACTCGTGTAAATGTCCTCCCAGCTACTATCAAGCCTGCGGGGCTGTCTCGCAAGCAGGAAATTGGTATTTCAGCTCGCAAGTTTAGGCAAATGGCACCTGGGTTTCACCCTGTCTTCCGCTGCTCCTATTACCTGCGTTGGTGAGTTACTTGGTCCTTTACCTGAGTTCGTTACGTGAGAGTTTACATATAAGATGGGTTCATCTTATATATATACAAATCAAACTTTTTATTTCTAATGGAGTGGAATTCCCAGCTCACATGTGATTCCCAAACAAATCTCCTCTTCACATGAGAGCCTGGCTTTCACATTGAAAATTACTTCCTCTCCAATGGAGGGTGCATTCACAATCTGAGGGCATGTCATGATTTGTGGCTCACAACTCTTGTAAGGGCGCCTACCCTTCACTCCTATCATGGAAGTCTGTGTCTTACTGCTCCATGAGCACAGCCATGAAAGTCAATCCACACTATTTTCATTCTCATCTTAGTCAATATTGTGTTTCTGATATTCAGTTTCAGGTTTCTAACATAAAAACATGGATAAGTGCTGCGATTACAGATGAGAATACATGCACTCTAGGATTCGATGACAGGAAGATATCTGATGAGGTGATGAGAAAAATTAAGATGAATATAGTGAATGTTGCTAGGCTGACTAGCAATGCTTAGGCTCTTTTTTTTTTTTTTCCCTCCCCCGAAAATTAAGATGAATATCAGTGGAATGTTGCTAGGGCTGACTAGCAATGCCCCTGTAGCAATGCTTAGGCTCTTATTAATAAACGAAGTTGCTAGTTCTTATTTTTGTTTTGGTTGGACAATTTGTTTACAGTTTCTTCAATTCTGCTCAGCTTTTTTATCCAAAAGTTTCTTGTATCATAATCACTTTTTTTTTTTAATTTTTATTAGTAATGACTCGATTCCAATTATGCAACAGCACATTTTGGTATCTAATGAAGGCATGGCCTGTGCTCACAGAAAAAATGAAATTTAATTGTACTGGATCATGAATAGGGTATCCAAGGCATACCCAACTTGGTTAGAGGGTGTTCTTCCTTGCGATTCAACTATAATTTTGTAAATTTTGAAATTTTTTTATTTAAAATTAATTTTTTATTATTATTTTGATGTGTTGATATAAAAATAAATTTTAAAAAATAAAAAAATATATATTATTTTAATACATTTTCAAATAAAAAATATTTTAAAAAATAATATTTACTATTATTTTAAACATCCCCGCTGAAATTAACAAGAAAAGGTTTAAAATTAACTAGAATGAAAATGACACTATTTTGAAGATTGACATGAAATAGAGTTTGGGATGCGACCATTTATTTTAGTCAAAATAATATAATTTATTATTTTTTAAAAACCCCTTGAAGTTAAGTCGTTAGATCTAAATTAGTTTTAATGAATCAACTAAATTCTAAAATATAAAATTAAATTAACTGAATTTTTATCATATCAATACTATTTTTTTTTTTATCCTGGTTCAAGCTTCAAATCACAAAATGCCAATCATATCAATCTAGGTTTAAAGGTATGATAATTGGAGCCAGCACCCCAATAATTTGAACCGCCAGCACCCCAAGTGAGGAGCTCAATAATTGGAACAGAGGCCAACGGCAAGCAAGCTGGATCTGTTCAAAATAATTAGAAGCAATTGCGCATTCCTCTAGAGATATGGCAGCTAGCTTGAATTGTTGTCTTGTGTTGGATCAACTTAAACTTGAGAGGTTCAAAGGAAGTTTCTTAATTTTTGTGATTTTTTTTTGACCTTTTAATTAGCTAATAGAGGGTTACACTGCGATTAAGAAAAAAAAAAGAAGCTTGATTAGGAAAAAAATATATTATAGGGGCTTAGTTGTTATTGACTGGTTATTGAGGGCTTCCCCACCAATTAGCCACCAAATTAAGCTCTCACAAAGTCTCAACAAGTAAACACTTAGCCATGATAATCACAGCTAACACAATAATTTAATTAATCCAACAAGTCAAATATTTCTGGCTGACACAAGAAGTGCGCGTGGGAAAATCCACACAAGAAAATCCCGATTCATAAATCTAAAAAAAAAGAAAATATTTTCTGGATCTTGCAAATCATTTTGACAAATTCTGTACAAGAATTATCTTATGATTCTATTTTCACGTGACATGTGACCCTGCTAATTAACTGATCAAATTAATAACATGTTACACTGAGTCAATTCAAGGTTGTGGGAATTTCTTAAAATTTACTATATATTATTAGTATATACTAAAAGGGTTTGACTTTTATTATAGTAATGAATGGTGAAAAACCAAGCTCTTAGGGTTGTTTTAAACAATATAATATTATTTTAATAAAAAATAATTTAAAATAAAAATACGCTTAATCCACATTTTAAGTTAATGAATCACTAAGTTAATTTGTCAAATTATATCAAATTATGAGGTGTTTGAAAGTGTGGTAGTGGTTGTTTTTTAAAGTGTTTTTCGTTTAGAAATGCATTAAAATAAAAATTATTTTTGACATTATCATATCAAAATGATATGAAAATATAAAAAAATATTAATTTAAAGTAAAAAAATAAATAAAAATTAATTTTTAAAAAATACTTTTAAAACATAAAAACAAACACACTCGTGCATATAATTTTTATATAGCAGCGTATCTTTCTCTCTTTTTTCTCTCTTTTATGACTCCAACCATTTCTTTAATAATGTTATGAATACCTATTAAAGACTCAATTGGGAGAAAAAAATATATGTTCTTCAAATTGGAAACCTGCCTGAAAGGTAGAGAAAGCATATTCTAACCTTCGAAAACCAACGAATCCACTTGATCATTTGGGACACTTTGACCTAAATGATAACTGAAATTCCACAATCCCTTGAAAAAGTGTAGATTGTGGCCGTGTGCCTGCTTTTCTCTTCCAAAAGCCGAAAAGGATGACTGTGGCCAAACTGACAAACAAATCTGAAAGCAGACAGGTTAGAAAACCATGGCTGACGGACGCTATGGGGTCAATTAGGCCCTGTCCCATTACCTAATTTCTTGAAGATATCCATGTGCCATCCCCCTGTTTCAACTAGATTCACATGTCACCTGCCTAATTAAATCTCTGAATTTTCAGTAATTTATTTCAAGAAATATATTTTTTCCTCTTCTTATTGCTTCTTAAAGTCCTCCATGTCTGCTCTTAGCACTGAGCTTTCACACCCTTGAATCCCGTCAATGTGTTTCTTCACGATTGCCTGATATTTTTGGGGTCCATGCAACCTTATTTCCTTTCAAGGGTCAAGGATTAGGGCCCATGTCCCGTTTAATCAAGGGATTTTGTTTTTTAATCTTTTCTTTTTAGTGACATATCACAAGAGGGAAATAGTTTTGAAATGAAATTGATTTGTCCGGAAGGAAATATTGATTTGAGTAGCATAGCTATTTAGTGCATGATGGTGACTTTGGGCCATGTTACCTTTAATTAAGGAGTTTTTTCCTCATTTAAATTAAGAAAATCATACATCATCAAGAATTCATGAAAATTTTGCCTTCTTTATAATTTTATCAAAATTTGAATTCTGGGAAATATATCTCTAATCATCAAACCAACCACCTAAAACTGGGTTATAAAGGGGATTCTTGTTCTTGATTAAGAAAAACAGAGCACTCAAAATGCCTCCACAAATTATAGTACATTATCACATAAGTATTTTTTTGTATATAAAAAAAAAAAAAAAAACCTTACATCACTCAAAACTCTTTGGGATACATAAACAGAAAAACCCAGACTCCACAAGATGGAACCCAGATTAATCCACTAGCTGGAGTCACTTAGTACTTAGAACCAAACTTGTTAATCAAGGCAAGAGCATTACTGGTAACCCTTTCAACATGAACAAACCTAGCCGTGATCGAATTCTTTACCCTTCCATCCAAAGCCTTCCCAGCAAACCCATCAACGCAAGTATTCTCATCAGTCAATGCAGCACTAATCCAAGTCTGAACGTTACTGATATGCCATTGATAATCCTGGCCCTTGGATGACCCCATGCTCTTCAACTCTTTAACTGACTTAACAAGCTTGTCCAGAGTATCATCAATCTCTTCAAAGCAATCCTTAATGGCTGCCTTTTCTCTAGGCTTAATTCCCTTAAACTTTGTTAACTTGTAGACAAATGTCTTAGTGGACTGAGCCTTGTCTAGGCTGACAGACAAGGCTGTCTGAATTAATTGGCGTGGACTTTGGTTAATTGAAGAGGCATAAAGGGAAAGAGATTGGACGCACAAGGCAGGGTATGTTGTGGCACTGCATGAGGCCTTGATGAAATTTGAAGCCCTTGAACTCGACCTTGTGGCGGTGCTAGCACAATTTGCCGTGCTTGCAATGTACAATATTGAGAGGAGGAGCCAAATAAGGCTAGCTTTTGCCATGTGAGACCGAAACTTGGATCTTCTTTGGATTGCAGAGTCGCTTGGTGAGTAGTGGTTGAAGGCGAGAGAGGGGGTTTGAATTTATAGAGGAGGCTAGTTTGAGGATTTGATGCCCTACTGCTGTGTGCTAACTTGCGCTAGGTGCGTTGAACTGTGTTGGGTGTACGGAATTGTGGGCGGTGATTTGATCACTTGTCGGTTTCAGAAAATAAATGTAAAAGAAAGCGAGCATTTCTTTATATGCCACGTCTCTTAAGCTTACCTGGAACTGTTAGTGCCGGTTATAAACAGTTTTCTACCTAGTTTTTTTTTTTAAATAAAAACAAATAGCACATGTGATGAAAAGAAAAATTGCAAATTACCACATTTGAAAAGGAGATATAAAATACCACTAATCAAGGGGCGTTTTTCTTCGTTGAAATTATTATTTTTTTGTTAATTATTTCTTAATTTTTTTTATTTTTTAAATAAAAAATAGGTTATTGAAAAACACTTTTCAAGTAAAAAAATTTAAACTTACATTTTAGAATAGTGTTTTATTATTATTTTAAGTGGAATACTTTTTTTAGAAATTGTTGTTGTCTGTTGATTATATTAAATTTGGTTATCAATTTTATAATTGCTATATATTTTATTTTAAATTATTTTTTTATTTTATTCCTTAAATTTTGATTTAATTTAATTTTTATATTAATTTTGGTTCTTATTTTTTTTATTTATTTTTATCGTATTCTCTTCTTAATTGAATTTTTTTCTATCGGATTTGGTCCATATTATTTTGATTGCTATTTATTTTATTTGAAATAATTTATAAAATTAAAATTTTTTATTTAATTTCATCATCTTTCAACTTTTTATATGTCAGATTCAGTACTTATTTTTTTTAAAAATAATTTATGAAATTGAATTGTTATTTTTTCAATTTCATCCTCTTTAATCTTTTTATCTATCAGATATAGTCCTTGTTCTTAAAAAAACATTAATTAGTTATTTTTTAATTTTTTTTCATGGCATAAACAACATGCTAGAAAGTGTTTTCTAACTCGTTTTTTATAATGCAACTAAATATTAAAAAATAATTCACTTTTCAAAAAAAATTTCTATAAAAACTACTTAAAATAAAATATTTTTTTAGCAAACAAGCGGGGCTTAAATGTGAGCCATGTAGTCTATTAAAATGTTGAATTTCAATAGATCATGTGCCAACTAGCCAATAAAAGGGTTGTGCTATTTCTAACAATATTACCTTAAAAAATAAATATAAAAATTCTTAAGAGTCGTGCTATTAGGATTTGAGTAATTTTCGAGAATTTTTTTAATACTCATATACATCATTATAGAACCAGCCCAATATAATTTATTAGAAAAATTTGAGTTAGATTCAGCAATCAAATTAAAAATTAAAAATTATATTTATTTTCATCAAACAAGTTGTTTGACGCAACAAGTCTTTTTCTTGGAGTTGTACATTTAATCTAAAAAATATATTTGTTAATGAAATCTCAAAGGTTACGCTATTTCTAAAAACGCAATCTTTGGGATTGTTTTAATTTCCAAGAGTTGCACTATTAGAAGGAACGCAACTCTTTAATTTTTTTTCAAAATTTTAATTGTACCGCAACTAATTGAACTATGTTATTTTTTAAATTCTTTTAAATATGGTAAATTGCAAATTATATTTTAATTTGTATATAATTAATCTAAACCTCTTATATGAAATTTCAAAGGTTGCGCTATTCCTAGAAGCACAATCGTTGAGATTTTTTTTTTTAATTTCCAAGAGTTGCATCACTAGAAGTAACATAACTCTTGAATTTATTTTCAAAATTTTAATTGCACGCATCTAATTGAACTATGTTATTTTTAAAAATTCTTTTAAATATGCTAATTATTTTTGTCACCCATGCTATTTTTTTAAAAAAATCTTTTCTATACTAAATCCTATTATTACCTGAACAAAGGAGGGTTTTGATGTATATTTTCATATTTAAAGACTACGATTGGCTTCAATCCAAGAGACAAGCAACTTCCATAGGACGTGAAGGAAAAATATGTCATCGCCTCTCGAGAGGAAGGCATGAAAGAGGAAAGATTTGTGTAGGTGTTTTTCCCAAAACTGGCATTACTAGGTTCAGGTTGGCTTATGATTCTTTAAGAAACACGGCATATTGCGAGTTCCAACCGCGTCGCCGGTGGCCCTCCTCCACCTCAAAGTTCCTGACTTTTGTGTACCGACGGGACACAAAACCGAATTGAAAGGACGTTCATATTTCAAAAAAAAATAAAAATGCTGTGCCTCATACCCTCTCGGAGAAAGATGAGAAGCAGTGATGCTGGTGGCCTTGGCCACTAGCCACCGACGTGCTGCCGTTACTTGGTTAAGGCCATAATTGTGAAAATTGATCTGAAGAAAAGAAAGAAAGAAAAACTGAAATTATTGTATCAATATATGTAATTGAATCAATTCAGTTTAGATTAATTATTTTTATGAGAATAATATTTTTTTTACCATGTCATATTTAGATCTGATTTAGCTAGGTAAATCTAGTTTTATCAAATTATAATGTCCAACAACAAAAGAAAATTAAATTATTGTATCAATATGTGTAATTGGCATACATAAACAATTCCATTAATTCAACTCGTATATTAAAAATTAAACAAAAAAACAATTAGTTAAATTAAAGAGTGCAAGAAGAGAACTCTGTGTGTGAACAAAGAGAGGAACAGGTGTGAAAGTTCATATTATTTTACAAGAAGGAATGTGAAATGGTCATTAAGTAAGTAGAAGATACAGCAAAAAGTGGTAAAAGAGTCTCAAGAAAGAAAAGAAAAGGTAATCTTGTACGCAAGAATGATTATGTGGGTCAAAAGCCGCATTATAGAGATAACGACTATGTTAAACGATGGCCAAAAGGCTTAAGAGATACTAATCCTTCAAATAATTCATCAAAATCCCTTTTACTAATCATACAAGACAAGCAATTAAATTAATAATGGAAGATTGCTTTGCTGACAAGCCCCTCAAATTAATCATGCGTGTCGTAGGGTAAAACTATCCTACTGAATTGTGCTCTCCCGCGAGTTTGATAAAAAAAAAAAAAATTTAATTATAAAAAGTGTAGCCGTTAACGACGTATTTCTTGTAGCGGCAATAAATTTTTTTTTCTATGAGTTAATTGTTTTTTATCATGAGTATAAACCTTTGAGGAAGGATGTGAAAAAAGAACACTGGGTAATGTTGTAAAATTGTAGGGAGGGAAATTGAATAATATTTTAATAAAAAAAATACAGCAAAAAAAAATAATTTTTAAAAAAATAACCATGATAGAACTAGATTTAATAATTTTACCAACAAAATTTTTTATTTGTATTTACATTTACAGTTTGTTAATATGTGTGTTATTGATGAAATTATAGATAAAAATACCTTATTTGTAAAACTTTCATCGGTAATTTATAGATTGTTGATAAGTTCATCAATAATAAATATATCAATGAATTTATAAACAGACAAAACATAAAAAAAATAATAATAAATTTAATGATCTCGAGGGATTTTGAGGCAATATAATCTTGTTTTTTATGTTTATGGAATCCATTATAAAAATTAGAAACCATAATCTATAAATTTAATGAATAAAGAAAAAAAAAATAGGATCGAGATTGACCACGGATGATCGTATGTTACACATTTACAATCACAAGAAGTTGCTTCAGCACCAATTTTTTTTTTTTTTTACAAGTGAGAAATTTACACCCCCAGATCCGTTTATGTACTTTCCGCAACAGCTAGCCTTCTAACAATGTTGATACTTCAATAAGCTTCCTATGTACTCAAACTACACAAGTAAAACAGCTGGTTTGACCATGGATATCTTCATTTTGTCCCCTCAATTTACGTGACTATCAAAAGAAAGATGCAGCTCGGCCGACGCCGCATCTGACAGCAACTTGGCTAACACAAAAATATTTCCTCCTTGAGATGGCGATCATATCAAAACAAATTCTGTACTGATGTATACAATTACAATCCCCTGTCAACCATCATTTTTCTTACTCTTTCTGCATCCTCCAATCTACCTGCATTGCCGTAGATCTTCATCAAGAGTTCAAAATTGTGTTCATTATCAGGCTCCAAGTCAAAAAGATATTGAGCTGCAATCTCTCCAGTATCTACATTACGGTGGAGATAACAAGAATACAACAACGCTCCCCACACAGTTGGACCAGCCTCGAACTCCATTTGATCCCTAATGATGGCGTAGGCCTCGTTGATTAATCCTGCCCTTCCATAAAGATTCACCATACAAGCATAGTGCTCCATGATAGGATTTATCTGGTATCTCGCTTTCATCAGTGAAAATAACCTCTCCCCGTCCTTCACTAAACCCAAATGAGCGCAAGCTGACAGTAATGACACAAATGTGATTTTATCTGGCAAAGCACCATCCCTCTCCATCAACTCAAAGTAAGTCAATGCCTTGAGATCTTTACAATGAGCAGAAATTATAGAATTCCATGATACAATATCCTTCTTTGGCATGTGATCAAACAACCATCGTGCTCGATCCAACTTCCTGCCATTTGAGTAGACAGCAATCAAAGAATTAGCAATAGAAAAATTCCACTCCATTCCTCTCCTGACAATCCATCCATGAATTTGAACTGCAACCTCAAAAGACGATACATTGGCAAGGATTGTTGAAACAGCCACCGAATCAAGCTCCATCCCATCATGAACCATACTATGAAATGTGTGTAATGCCTCGGCTATTAACCCATGACGAATATAACCCGTAAGCATAGAATTCCATGATATAGAGTCCTTGCAATCTATCTTATCAAATATCCTTCTAGCCTTAACAATGTCACCACATTTCGCATACATATCAACAAGCGCATTTAACACAAATCCATCATTAGCAAAACCCAACCTAACTAAATCCCTATGCACCGCCTCGCCTATCCGAATCAACCCAATTCCCCCGCAAGCTTTCAAAACCCGAGGGAACGTAAACTGGTCCGGTTCAACACCCTCTTCTTCCATTTGAAAGTAAAGCGCCATAGCGTCCTCATACAGACCCGATTCAGTATACCCTGCAATAAGCGAGTTCCATGGAAATGCCGACTCCCCTCTCTTAAACATTTCATCAAACACCTGGTGAGCTACTTCAACATCCCCACATGACGAGTACAACCGCACCAATTTCGACGAAATGCCAACATTTCTACGTAAAAGATTGATGGGTATTAGCCTATGAATCTTAACACCAAGTTCTACAGCATTTAAACGGTAACATGTTTCTAAAAGTGAAGAGAAAATTTGAGTATCAATTCTAATGCCCTTTTCCATGGAGGACTGGAGGTCTTTGATAACATTTTCTAAGGCTTCTAGTTGGGTTTGGGGAGGGGGTCTGTGGTTAATAAGGAGAGGAGTTGGGGAAGATTTTGGGAAAGAAAGGGTTCTTTTGTTAAGGTTTTTTTGGAACTGTGTTTGTTTGTGTTTCTCTTTTAGCTCTCTTTTTTTCCTGCTTGTTTTGCTTGTGATGGAAGGGTAGTGGTGGAGAGTTCTTGGAGGTGTGTGGAAGCTTGGTGGCTGGAGAATGGTTACCATTTTGGGAAATGTTAAGAGGTGAAGAAGAGGAGTGGAAATTGGAGGGAATTTTATTTTGATGGATTATTTCATGGCAGGGAAATCTATACTCATAGAAGGCCATTGCTAGCTTTGATAGAGAGGTCATGTTAAGCTGGACCTATCAATTATCAAGAGGTCCACTTTTGGCACTTTCATGCTTAGGAGAATACACTCTTACTGTTAAAAAAAAAAAAGAAGAAGTAAACTAAATCTTGCCATATATTCCTAAACTTCTTAAAAAGTTTGGGTTATATTTTATTTTTGATTTTTAAAATTGCTTTTAAAAAATTTTAAATTTTTTTATTTTTTTTCTTTGCTTCAAATTAATATTTTTTTGGTATTTTTAAATTATTTTAACACGTTGATGTCAAATATAATTTTAAAAAAATAAAAAAATATTATTTTAATACATTTCTAAATGAAAAATATTTTAAAAAGCACTCGCAACTACACTTCCAAACATGTTTTTTCTTGTTTTTTATTTATGCTTTATTAGAAATTTATGTAAGCTCGTCCTTAGTGAATATACGAGAATTTTCATTCTAAGTGATTTAATTTAATTATGTCAAGGAAAAGTAGACAAAATAGAAGAACTTTTCATTTTCATGTGTCAAAATTAAAATGTTTTATAAAAAAAGGGACTAAATTTATCATATTTATATAAAGGGGGAAAGGGGTAGCGGTAATATATATATATATATATATATATATATATATATATATAATGAACTAGATTGAATTAACTAGCTAATCTAGTGTTGTTTTGTCTTTTCGAAACTCTATTTATTTTCCCTGTAATTATGAATTGCTTTGATAAAATTAAAGAAATAGTTGGAAATTACTCACGTAATTATTAATTAGCCTACAATTTTATATTTATTGAGATCATAGCTAATAAACCTAATCTTAGAATCAATTACACACGAAGTTTTAGTCACGAGTGAGTAAGATGAGTTGAACAATGTTAATTATTTTTTTAAAAATCAATAAATTTTAATCAGATTTGTGAGTTTTATATATATATATATATATATATATATATTATATATATATATATTAAAAAGAAATCTAGCCTCTTAATCCATGACAGGTTTCATAACATGTTTGAGGAATAAAGCCGCAGTATTACTTCTAATGTTTCTTCCAATAACTTAAATAGTGGAACAAGTTAGTAGGCAGGTTATGGACATGTTGGCCCTCATCAATATATATATAAAAAAAAAAATATATAATTTTTTTTTTATTTTTTTTTTTTTTTTTTTTTTTTTTTTTAAAAATATAAAAATTTTTTTTTTTTTTTTTTTTTTTTTTTTATAAAAAAAAAAAAAAAAAAAAAAAAAAAAAAAAAAAAAAAAAAATAAAAAAAAAAAAAAAAAAATTAAAAAAAAAACCCTAAAATTTAAAAAAAAATTTTCTAAACACTTGATTAATATGGTCTTTTATTTTCAATAATTAATTCATCCTAATTGCATCATCAGTTGTAAATTATGCATCCCAATGGCAATGTTTTCTTTTGTTTATACCCTAATGACATGCATCTGATAATATTAATTAAATTAATACGAGACAAAATCTTGATCATAGCTTAGATCTTAATCGGTTTTCGCTCCTTGAAATTTTAAGCAACCACTAATAAATTAAGTTGGCTTCTAAAATTCTTTAATTTTCATTCAAAGGAAAGACTATATATGTCAATCGATTATTTTATTAAATTTATGGATACAATGTAGTACGTAGTAGTGCATCAACAATTTGTTAATTTTCTATAAAATATTTTAGGAATAAGAAATATTTTATATATAAAATGTTTTTACATAATCTTTTTAGTATTATTTTATGAGTAATAATTTGAAAATACTCAATGGACATAGTGTTTGTCTTTTTAAATATAATAATGCTTGTACTGTAGTTATTCAATAAATATCAATATATCTTTTTTTATTTTAAAAATTTTCAGGGTTGAACCTGTTGGGTTGTTGCCATTGCATGTGCAGCAAATGGTTGGCACCAACCATTGACTATTGGCAGCCACCATTGTTGAATGAGCTGGAGTTTGGCAGCCACCAATGTTGACAACAAAGCAAGAACTGCTGCCATGAAATGCCTATAAATAGAGGCATTATGAGAGAGCAAAATGAGAGAGTTGAGAGAGGGAAGAGTAGAGCCAAAGATGTGAGAAATGTAGGAGAGAGTGGGCTGCCAAGGCAGCCAACGTAGAGCTGCCATTGCAAAGACCGAAAAGAGAGAAATAGAGTGAGGTTGAGAGTTGCCAAAGAGGGGATAATTCCTCCTCCTCTATTGTTGTAAATCTTGTACTCTTCCTATATAATGCAATGGCTTCTCCTGTGGATGTAGGCAGTTTGCCGAACCACGTTAAATATTGTGTCAGTGTGCTTTACCTCCTATGAGCAAACATCAATACATCACCGGTCGGAATTCCCTACAAATGGTATCAGAGCATATGGTTTGAAGTGGTGTTTGATTTTTGCTCAAAAAATGAAAGTTGTCAAAATTGTGTTTTGACCATACCACCGTGTAGAGGAGGACGAGACGAAGCCACTGGTGAAAACGGCGTCAAAATCGGACGTCGGACATGGCCGCACTCTCCATCACTCTCCAGCAAGGCGTCTGCCCACGCGCGCAGACGCGCCCCACGCGTCTTCTTCGCCCGGATGGGCTGACCCGACCCGAATACCAGTTGACCCGACCCACATGGCTGACCCGGATATTAATGACGTCAGCATGACATAATTGTGATGTCAGCATGCACAGTAGGCATGCCAGGGATGACATCAGCCTGATGTAAGTGTGATGTCAGCATGCACAGTAGGCATGCCATGTCAGCAGCCACATCATCGACCAGTCAGCAGACACGTCAGCAAAGTGGGACCCACCGTCCACATCATCGTCCGCGAGCCGAGCCAAGTCGAGCTGAGTTGAGCCGAGCCGTTTGGAAGCCGAGCCAAGCCGCGAGCCGAGGGATAAGATTCTGTGCAGCAGAGTCTATGTGCAACCGGATCTGAGATTGAATCTGGGCCGCTCATCAGGCCAGAATTGTTTTGATCAAATCTTAGCCGTCTGAAATGCGATTTGGACGATTTCAGACTTGTTTCCAGCTAATTTGATCGTTCCGGATGCAATGGTATGGTCCGATCATTAAGATTTGAGACCGAAAGTGGTGGTGGTGAATTAACAAAAGAGATTGCCCGATGAGGAGGCATCTAAAGGTCATCATGGTGGTCGATAGAGATGAAGAAGAACATGTCACACATGTTTACCCAATTACATGTGCTGAACTGCTAAGTGGAGATAATTTTAATTGCCTTGAGGGAAGGCAAAATTGGGACACTCTAGACACCCAATCAAGTGGACAATTTGAGGTGGAGAGTAGAAATTGATGAAGACCAATCTTGACGAATCTAAGAACTGGTAGTCTCGCCAGATGTTGAGAAATCAGGTATAAAACCGGGATACCCCAGATCACTTGTAAAGGAAAGCCGCAACAAAGCTAGTAAATGGTTGTATATACGAAAAGGCAGTACGGTGGATAGATACGTTCTAAGAAGTTCTGTCTAGGAGATTGGGTTTTAAGCGGGACCAGTGTACCCCTCCAAATCTTTCCCGGAACTTGCTTAGTTGAAGGATCATCCACACAAGACTATTTTTGTATATGTAACGATTTGTAATGAAACTGTTGAAGACTAGCAAGATGACAAAGACAAAGGAACAGTTGGGTTCCGTATGTTCAAGGATCTGATGGAGTGGTGATTTCTCCAAAGAAGTTAGATTCGGTGACTGTAATTTCTCGAAGGGATAATTAATGAAGACCCTGATAATGGAAGAGAAATACAGCAAGGGGATAAAGATTGGCACCCTATTTTGACTTGGATAAATGTTGTGACAGGATGAGTTGCTGTCAAACATAAAAGCAAAGAATAGGGAGAAATCTGGAGAACCGAAATTGCACGAGAGCACACGGAGATTGTGCAAGAGTACCCGAAGGATCCAACGAGGTACTGTAATGAGACAACAGATGCAAAGAGAAGAAGAGTTCCCAAATGAAGCTCAGAGCAGAGACTGTGTGAAAAAGTTGTACAACAGGAAGTCTCTTGTGCTCTTGATAAAGGCAACAAGCGAGGACCTTTCCAATGCATGCAAGGATGGAAAGATGAGCTGTTGCAGAAGCACCTAATTAAGGGGGTGCGACCGCCGATGAAAGGCGAAGACACCAAAGAGAGTTGGTGTGGGTGGAGCTATCAAGCAGAAAGGCATAGAAGCTCCAAACATAGAAATCGAGGTGGAGGATTGCGAGGAGTATAATGCAACTCTCTCTTTCTATATGATCAGTGACAGTGATCTCTCCCAAGTCCACATGGTGGTAGAGAATCTTGGAGTCACTAGAGACATCCCCGATGAAGGAGGATGTGACCGCTTCATGATACGGGAGACACCTCGAGCGAAAGGTGTGTGGGCCATGAAACGAGCCCAAATACAGACCGCCACATGACGATGAGCGGAGACACCTCAAATAGAAGGTGTGTGGGCCATAAAACGAGCCCAAGTACAGACCGCCACATGACGATGAGCGGAGACACCTCAAATAGAAGGTGTGTGGGCCATAAAACGAGCCCAAGTACAAACCGCCACATGACGATGAGCGGAGACACCTCAGACAGAAGGTGTGTGGGCCATGAAATGAGCCCAAATACAGACCGTCTCATGACGACAGGCGGAGACACCTCAGGAGAAGGTGTGAGGACCATGATATGAGTCCAAGTTCAGACCGTCTCATGACGACAGGCAGAGACACCTCCGGAGAAGGTGTGCGGACCATGATATGAGTCCAAGTTCAGACCGTCTCATGACGACAGGTGGAGACACCTTGGATGGAAGGTGTGAGGACCATGATATGAGTCCAAGTTCAGACCGTCTCATGACGACAGGCGGAGACACCTCAGTAGAAGGTGTGAGGACCATGACATGAGTCCAAGTTCAGACCGTCTCATGACGACAGGCAGAGACACCTCAGGAGAAGGTGTGAGGACCATGACATGAGTCCAAGTTCAGACCGTCTCATGACGACAGGCGGAGACATCTCGGATGGAAGGTGTGAGGACCATGATATGAGTCCAAGTTCAGACCGTCTCATGAAGACAGGCAGAGACACCTTAGGAGAAGGTGTGAGGGCCATGATAGGAGCCCAATTTCAGAACGCCCTAAAGACCGATGTGATGGCTGGATATAAGTAGACAAGTGTATAGCCAATGAAGAGGCTATGATGAGTATGGAGACAAATGCAGGATTGACTTTCATGGATATTGCCCTCATGCTAAAGATCAATGAGCTAGAAGACATTTGCCTTGGACAATAAATGGATGACTTGTGGAGCATTAAGACGCGACTGCTATGTAGGAGCAGAGGGCATCTGTGAGTTCCGGGAACAAGTTAACTCTTGTGAAGGTGGTGAGCTCGGTAATGGCATTGTAATACTCAGAGTATGAAGACAGAGATGGATCAACCTTTAATGGGCTGTCCCCATGGTTAAAAGGGAGAGCTACCTAGACTCTTGAGACTAAGAGCGGGAGACTCATGGAGAAGTAAGGCGTGGTTCCTAGAGAGGAACAGAGGGCAGACGCAACTCCAGGATGAGTAGACTCTTGGAAGAGTGGTGAGCTCGTGATCATATTGAAATACTCAATGACCGCCGCACTTGGAAATATCCATTTGAGGGGGTGTTGTAAGCCTTGGTGTAAGGCTTGATAAATCATTCCGGGCCAAGCATGGTTGATATGCTTGAAGGGGGATGTTGTTCCAGAGACAAGCGTTAAACACTCTTCAGATGAGATATGACAAACCATCTGGTCGAAGTGATCCTTTGGAGTGAGCAAAGGGTGCTTGGATGACTCGGTGATTAAAAGGTTTGGCAAGTACCGGAAACTTGGCCAAAGACGCCTCGAATGGTAAGCTTGGAAGAGTCAGAGAATGCAAGCATGTCTTTGAAGAAGCAAGAAGACAATTGCCCACATCAATGGCAAAGGGGTGATTGTTGGGTTGTTGCCATTGCATGTGCAGGAAATGGTTGGCACCAACCATTGACTATTAGGCGACCACCATTGTTGAATGAGCTGGAGTTTGGCGACCACCAATGTTGACAACAAAGCAAGAACAGCTGCCATGAAATGCCTATAAATAGAGGCATTATGAGAGAGCAAAATGAGAGAGTTGAGAGAGGGAAGAGTAGAGCCAAAGATGTGAGAAATGTAGGAGAGAGTGGGCTGCCAAGGCAGCCAGCAAGATGCCGCCATTGCAAAAGACCGAAAAGAGAGAAATAGAGTGAGGTTGAGAGTTGCCAAAGAGGGGATAATTCCTCCTCCTCTATTGTTGTAAATCTTGTACTCTTCCTATATAATGCAATGGCTTCTCCTGTGGATGTAGGCAGTTTGCCGAACCACGTTAAATATTGTGTCAGTGTGCTTTACCTCCTATGAGCAAACATCAATACATCACCGGTCGGAATTCCCTACAGAACCATACTATTTTATTTTTTCCATTTTGATAAACAGTCTCGGCGTATAAATGAGATCGGCTTGAGGGCGATATCGAGTGATCATATAGAGGGCTTTTAGTGTAGATAGCCATCAATCCAAGATACATGCAACTCTTAAAGGGCATGAAGGAAAAAAGAAATGTCTTAGCCTATCGAGAGGAAAAAACAAAGAAAGTGAATTAACAAATAGATTAAATGGGTTTTCTCCTATTAATATATACCTCTAATGCCATTCTTTTTAATAAGTGTTTTTTGGATAAAAATTTCTCCTATTAATATATACCTCTAATGCCATTCTTTTTAAAAATGAACTCGTAAAACAAATATTATGATTAATTTTTGGATATTATAAGATTTCTCGTATTAATCCCTCTAATGCCATGCTCTAATTAATTAGTTAATAGGGTCAAGAGCTTAAATTAATTGATCTTCATTAACTCCTCTAGCAAGCTTGTGAGAGGCAAACTTATGATGTCAAAGACAAGACAACAACATATGATCAGCCACAAACCAACAATTCAGTAAAGCCAGCTGCCATATCAGTGTAGGAATTGTCGATTGCTTCTCATTAATTTGAACATGAGCTTGCTTGCCCTTGGCTTCTTTTGCAACTGTTGCTGTCCTCACATGTAGTTCTGGGCCTGATGACAATTTTTTTTTACAAATAATTTTCATGTTCATAATCCTTCATTCGAGACTAAATTACAAATTAATTAGCCTTAATATTCAGGATTATTATATAAGAAACTTGTGGATATAACAGTTCATCGATCAGAAATGAAGTGCTTGCATACAAATTGTTCAGAAAAAAAAAAAAACTAGTAAGGAAGTTTATTAAGAAGAGCCAAAGCATTGCTAGTCAGCATGCCAATATTCACTATAGTCTACCTGATCTTTCTCATCACTTCATCACTTATCTTCCTCTCAGCAATTCCATCTGTGCAGGTAGTTTCATCCGTTAACGCAGCACTCATCCATGTTTTTATGTTAGAAATCTGAAATTGAACATGATCAGAAGTACCATTTAGGCTGCCTAAAGCCTTCAAAGACTGCTTCAACATATCGATGGAGTCTCCCATTTCATCAATGCAATCTTTAATAATACCAGCTTCAGTCATGCTTAAGTTCCCTCCCTTTGATAAACTTGTTAGTAGTTTTGATGTGTTGCTTGCAGCTTTGAGGGTCACAGTGAGCGCTTTGGTGCTTAGTTTGAGGTCATTGGTTTTGATGGTGGAGGTGTAAGAAGAGAGGGACTCGAAGCAAAGTTGTGGATATAAGGTAGAATTGCAAGCTTTTTTCAGGTAATTTGTGTAGGTTTCGCTAGAATTCTTGGTGGTGGTGGCATCTGCTAAGGATATGCATAGAAGAAAAGCAAGAAGCAATGCTAAAGCATTACTTGGAATGAATATTTTAGCTTCCATGATCTCTCTTTATCAATTTCTCTTGATCTCTCACTCTATTTTGCATTGAAAGGTGTGAGAATACCCCAATTTATAGGGAAAATCTGTCGTGGATGCATGCAAGTGAGGCTTTAGCATATATTTAAAATAATTCAACAAATCAGAAGGAGATGGCAGATGCATGTCCATGCAGCTGTAGCATATATATTTAAAATAATTCAACGAATCAGAATGAGATGGCATAAAGATATGGTGGCTGTAAGCGATGAGATACGAGATGGCACATGCATGAATGTAATGCCCTCCGCGGAAAGATCTAGAAAATGAGATGATTTTCCGAGCTTTTCATTTACTGACTGTATTTCCAGCTTATCATTCTATAAAATAATTATATTTTAAAGATTATTTTAAAATTTTTATTCTATAAATTACTATATTTTAAAAAATCATTTATATACAGCATAATATACATGAGTTGTTCTATCATGAGTTTCACCACCGTAATTTTTAATAATAGTACTATATAATAGCTTATTAACACAACCATGAAGGATATTTATTTTTTCAGAAAAAGCTACTGCATTAATAAAATACCACTGAATATTCACCCTATTTTAGTTCACAAAATATAAACCCTCCTTGCTCCATCAACAGCTTGTGATAGATATAGCTACTTATATGAGAATGTGCTCTCTGAGAGGCTCTCAAACATCAGACCAGCAACTCAAAGAAAACAAAAGATCAGGTGCACAATCTTCATCAAATACAGGTCCAAAGCCTTCAACTTCCACACAATTAGGAAGAGCCATGATCAGTTCCAATAATTTTCTTTGCGCAATTTTCAGTTCTTTGTGAACTTCGGATATGGAAAGCTTTGGTTACGGAGCCTTTTTTGCTGACAGCAACCAAGTTAAACGGTGCTCAAATAAATAGTCAACTTTATAACCTTATTTTGGGCAGAATTATGGTCATAAACACCAACCAACGATCAAGCAGTTCCAAATTGACAAAACGATACTGTTATATACTAAAATTTATCATAGAATTATGAAGATTGAAGTAAAAAGAACATGTGAAACTTAATTACATACCAGATTTGATAAAGTTTAAACTTGAACATGGATAACGAAAGAAATGTATAAAAAATCTACAAAGTATAAGATTTTTAAAATAAAAAATAAATGGGTAATTATCTTGAATATAGTGAGTGAGTAATTACTGGAAATTATCTTGAATAAAATGAGTGGATAGTTATTTGAATTTATCTTGAATTTTTTTATTTAAAAGAGGCAAGATAATTAAAATCAACATAACTCAACAAAATAAAAATAACTACAACAATAACTATATTGTAGTTCAATCAAGTTCACGGAATTTTCAAAACTTATTTATCAAGTAAACATGCAATTATAGGATGATAATCAATAGGTAATATCTTGTCGGCGGTGACTTTGTAGACAAAAAATATTAAGTAAACTTGCAGTTTCAATTCTATAAACTAAAAACACCGAAAAAAAAGTTTCAATTCATGAATGCATGCAATCAGAGAATGAAATACTAATGAATTTAAATATTTCTTTTTTATTTTAATTTATTAAGTTTATTTTACATTTAAATTGTTTTAATTATTCTATTAGTAAATTCAAAGTAATTAACTTGAAACTCTAATTTTAAATTGTAAAGTTTTTTAATTAATACAAACACAAAACAATCTACATCAAAAAGATACTAAAACCAAAAAAGCAAACACAAGCCCTTCGATACAGGACATACAAAGATGGAATGGAACTGGAATTCCCTATCTGACTCCACTGGTAATGGCAGACGGCAGCTGTTTCATTGACTGCCACTCCTGTTTCTTCCCTCCTATCACAGTCATATACTTCAAAAGAGGTGGCAGATCCTCACCACATTCCAATTAGTGGGTAGTGGTAAATCAGAATATGAGGGTGATGAAGCCTTCCAGACCACAGGAAACATGCCATAAGCTTCTGGATTTCAGAAAAATGTTTGCACCAAAAGGAGAAATATGAGTTCTAACAGTTATTGAGAGGGCTTTTCTTCTACTTCCACCTTGCAGTATTTCCACAAACTGCACAAAATGAAGTTTTAGCAGAAGGCTGGCCCGATTTCTTTGAGCTTATTGGAATGGGAAGCGACCAGTTTAGTGCGGGCTTTAGATTTCTGTTCTTCATAGTTTCACGTATCAGATACAAATTTATAAAAAAAATAGATTTCATAGCAGCAGTATAGGTTCTGTTACCCTGGCCTCATTTATAAAGCAATCGCCAATCACCAGCATCAAACATGCCTTGCCAGTAGAAATGGCCTGCACTTATCTGGTTAACAGTGCGAGCATCAAAAGCCTTTGATATATCTGGGTTGAAAGATTTCTTAAGCTGCTTTGGTTAATTGCTCAGGGCTATATTCTGGGGTTTAGAACCAGACATCTCTTGCTTCTTTGTAACACAATCAAAGGCATCCTTAATGGGATTCGGATCCATTTTCACTTGCACTGGCAAAGAACTCCATCACCATGGCAACACAAAGCAATATAAAATTAAAATCCCTTGCAAATTAGCATCCTACAAGGTCCTTAAACTTTGCTTAAATCGAATGAAGCAGTGGTTCAATGGTTTTGACTTCTTCAAACTGATTTTGCTACTTAATTTGAGTTGAATGACATTCATGTATCCAATACAAATTTTAAAGTGATCCAATATTTGCTACTTAATTTGAGGCAACTCCAAGGGATTGGTTGCTTAGATTGTTAATGCAGCAGTGTTACCTTATCTTGAGTTCAACTTGAAGTTATAAACTCTTTGCTTATGTAAAGGGATAAGGTATTTATGAGCTACAAGCCTGTTAACTGTTTTTTTCTCAGTGATTGTGCTGCATTTGTGCGTGATAATTAAACAATTATTGAATTCCTTAGCTTTCAAATGGAGAATTTACCCTTGATCTCAACATTGAGTTTCCAATCATTGGACCCCTGCTTCATTTGATGGACCACTTCTTCCTTTCTGATTTCAACAATTCTGATTTTGACTCTGTTTCTCATAATGATGAGTTGATTTGTAGAGAGAGTTTTTGGTTGATGAGAATTTGAGTGTGGAGCAGATGATTTTGGAAAAGGAAAGGTAGTCCTATGTTGGTTTTGGGAGGAAACGTTTCTGTTTCTGGTTTAGTTTTTGCTCTGTTAGGTTACATGCCTGGTAGGAGTAGAATGGACACAGTTTCGGGAGATGGGGTTGAGTGGTCAGCTGTAGGACTTGTTACTGGACAGTGTAGATTTTAAAGGTGAGAAAAAAAACTGAAAAATTGATTAAACCGAGATAATAATAATAAAAAAAAAAATAAGCCAGCAGTCTTGATGCACTTCCTGGAGGAGAGCTAGCTTGAAGTGAAAGGAACGTTGAGATTTAGAGATAATCAATGTTCACTACCGAAGACCACTTATTGGATGGTTTCATTGCAGCATGAGATGCAAACTCAGTACAATTAAAAACAAAAGGAGGCCCAATACCAAGGAGGTTTTGCACACACTATCTCGAAGACCTTCCAGCAGTGGCTTCCCCTTCTAATTTTCATGGTGGTGTTGCTGATGAAGATTAAACCAGTTTTTTTTCTGGTTTTTCCTTTTAATTAACCAAACCAAACTAAAATTGCTTCGTTTTAATTTTTATAAAAAAATAAAATTAATTTGGTTATTTTTTAAAATAAAAACCAAATCGAACCGAAAATACTCACCTCCGTTGTCCGTTGCCCTACTAGATTTGCCATTAAATCCTGCAGTGAAAGAGAAAGGTACCTTCCTTTTCTCTAAACAAAACAAAACATGCAGCGAGTAATCAATGCAAATAACGCAGCACCTTCTCAAGTTTTGGCACTTGTTACTACAAATTGCAATGCGCTTCCCTTGATTCAGCCCCCATGGATTCCCCTAGGATGATTTTTATTTTTTGGCAATAAAACGATATATCTTACATTCAACCACAATTAAATAACATACAAGAAGTCTGAAGTAAAATACTAGATGCCTTTCTACTCATTAGCTGTGAAAAATAAGATCATATAATTTGGAACATTCCATTCAGAAACTTTATAATAAGAAAAGAGAGCATCTAGAAGCATACAACTTTGTATAAAGCTGATTTTGTTTTCTGTTGATCATTCAAATATTGGAGTTTACCTGCACCCTCTTTATTCCACTTATTGAAACAGGTTGGCTTCAAGGGTTTCTTGCACCTTGAACAATGTACACGCACCCGTAAAACCACTAGACACTGAAAAGAAGCTTAATCCTCGAGACTGAGAAATGTTTGTCACTGTGGAGATCGAATAATCCTTTGGCTGATAATTTCACTCCTTTGAGAAAACTGAGGTTTGCCAACTTACTTAAGAGTCATTGCAGTCCAAAAGGTTGCAAGTCCAACTAAATACTGGAACCTTTTGATGCTCAGCCTTGACTGACAATTTTCAGTTCATTTTCCAGCTGCAGAAAGATTAACTCCATCATTGACATACACTAATGCTTTGACTAACATACAGGATAGGCAGAATTTTCCATGGATGTAAATGCCTTGAGGTTTTTACATACCTTTTCAGCTTCACAGAATCTGTGTTAGAATCAAAAGCATGAAGGAATTGATAACCTAATATCTCATATTAGTGTTTAAAAGTGTGGAGCAAAAGACTTGCAGTGTTTCCTCCAGTAAAAATCAGATTCACAGTAATCCTATATTCCAGTCAACATTGAGAAAGCTAATATAAATGTGGCCATTAATATAGAGCAGATAGGATTTGAAAGTGATCAAGGAATGGCAAGGCATGTTAGAATGCGAAATAATGAGACATCATACCACAAGCAGAAAAAATAGGGCGGACTTTTTCAAAAATCTCATCTTCTGTTCCCACTGCATTGATCTGCACACATTTATATTTACCACTATAAGTCTCAGAGTTCATTTACTTCATATGTAACCGGAAACAGAAGTGAACTGCTATTTAACATAAATCATGACAAATATGCATAAAGAATCTAACAGAAATGCAAGCTTGAAGGATAGAAACAAGATAGTTATAGACACCGAGTTACAAGGTAGTTAAGTTTCCAGATACTTACCTTACATAGTTTCCCTCTCTTGGAGTAGTAGTCAATAACAGGAAGATTTAGGATTTCAAACACTTTAAGACGTTTCTTGACTGTATCTATGTTGTCATCAACTCGGCCCTGCAATGAAACAATATACTTCAACAATTGCTCTTACATATTTGAATGGGGAAAAACTATATTACGTATATGCACCTGATTGCGGTTTAGCACTCGTTTTACCATCTCTTCTTCAGGACAGTCAAAGAAAAGCACAACATTCGGTTCAAGCCCAAGCTGCATCAATACCAACATGATTATACGCTCCACAGCCAGCACAAAAATCATTTGACTCAATGAAAATCATCCATCAACCAAATCAAGCTTCAAATTCCCATCAGTTTGATTTCTCCACTGTTTTCCTTTCATTATCACACTGCTCAGTTTCCTTTAACATTTATATGATAGTCTGCTAAACCATTACTCTACCTGGTGAGCTTTAACATAACTGGAGATCATAATCAAATTGATAGGAAAACTAACCAGATCCTTTGAATATCAGTGCAAACATCAGGATGAGAAACTACATCTTTCATGGAAGTTGTGAAAAAAAAGAGGAAACTCACTAATTGTTCAAATGCTATTCGATTCTCCTCAGTTCGTGGGAAACCATCAATGA